>CM068354.1:43521762-43574409 GCA_034769755.1 Odontamblyopus lacepedii | reverse complement strand
AATGTTTTGTGTTTCAGGTCAAATCTGGAGCATGGCTCACATCACCATCAACCAGTACCTCCAGCAGGTGGCGCTCTCAATACACATCAGAGTTTAGTTTGGATTCAAAGTGACTGACTTAATCTCTCTCCTCCTCTCCTCTCCTCCTTTCTCCTCCTCCTCTCCTCCTCTTTCCTCTCCTCTTCCTCTCCTCTCTCCTCCTCTCTCCTCTCCTCCTCTCTCCTCCTCTCCTCTTCCTCTCTCCTCACCTCTTCCTCTCCTCCTCCTCTCTCTTCTCCTCCTCTCTCCTCCTCCTCTCTCCTCTCCTCCTCCTCTCTCCTCCTCTCCTCTTCCTCTCTCCTCCTCCTCCTCTCTCCTCTCCTCCTCCTCTCCTCCTCCTCTCTCCTCTCTCCTCCTCTCCTCCTCCTCTCCTCCTCCTCTCTCTCCTCCTCCTCTCTCCTCCTCCTCTCTCCTCTCCTCCCCCTCCTCTCTCCTCTCCTCCCCCTCCTCTCCTCCTCCTCTCTCCTCTCCTCCTCTCTCCTCTCCTCCTCCTCTCTCCTCTCCTCCTCCTCTCTCCTCCTCTCTCCTCCTCCTCTCCTCTTCCTCTCTCCTCCTCTCCTCTTCCTCTCTCCTCTCCTCCTCCTCTCTCCTCTCCTCCTCCTCCTCCTCTCCTCTCCTCCTCCTCTCCTCTCCTCCTCCTCTCTCCTCCTCTCTCCTCCTCTCTCCTCTCCTCCTCCTCTCCTCCTCTCTCCTCCTCTCTCCTCCTCCTCTCTCCTCCTCCTCCTCCTCTCCTCTTCTTCTCTCAGTTGTATGAGGCCATAGAAAATCGTGATGGAGCATTCTGTGCTCAGCTGTTGTCCTTCAAACACCCACATGTCGCCAACCCGAGACTACAGGTAAACACACACTATACACACTATACACACACACACACACACTATACACACTATACATACACACACACACACTATACACACTATACATACACACACACACACTATACACACTATACACACACACACACAGGTAAACACACACTATACACACTATACATACACACACACACACAGGTAAACACACACTATACACACTATACACACACACACACACACACAGGTAAACACACACTATACACACTATACACACACACACACACAGGTAAACACACACTATACACACTATACACACACACACACACACTATACACACTATACATACACACACACACTATACACACTATACATACACACACACACACAGGTAAACACACACTATACACACTATACACACACACACACACTATACACACTATACACACACACACACACACACACACAGGTAAACACACACTATACACACTATACATACACGTAAACACACACTATACACACTATACACACACACACACACACTATACACACTATACATACACACACACACACAGGTAAACACACACTATACACACTATACACACACACACACACACACACAGGTAAACACACACTATACACACTATACACACACACACAGGTAAACACACACTATACACACTATACACACACACACACACACTATACACACTATACATACACACACACACTATACACACTATACATACACACACACACACAGGTAAACACACACTATACACACTATACACACACACACACACTATACACACTATACACACACACACACACACACACACAGGTAAACACACACTATACACACTATACATACACACACACACACACAGGTAAACACACACTATACACACTATACATACACACACACACACAGGTAAACACACACTATACACACTATACATACACACACACACACACACACACAGGTAAACACACACTATACACACTAACTATACATACACACACACACACTATACACACTATACACACTATACACACACACACACACACTATACACACTATACACACTATACACACACACACACACACACAGGTAAACACACACTATACACACACACACACACACACACACACAGGTAAACACACACTATACACACTATACATACACACACACACACTATACACACTATACACACTATACACACACACACACACACTATACACACTATACACACTATACACACACACACACACACACAGGTAAACACACACTATACACACACACACACACACACACACACAGGTAAACACACACTATACACACTATACATACACACACACACACACACACAGGTAAACACACACTATACACACTATACACACACACACACACACTATACACACTATACATACACACACACACTATACACACTATACACACACACACACACACAGGTAAACACACACTATACACACTATACACACACACACACACTATACACACTATACACACACACACACACACAGGTAAACACACACTATACATACACACACACACACACACAGGTAAACACACACTATACACACTATACACACACACACACACACACACACAGGTAAACACACACTATACACACTATACATACACACACACACACACAGGTAAACACACACTATACACACTATACATACACACACACACAGGTAAACACACACTATACACACTATACATACACACACACAGGTAAACACACACTATACACACTATACACACACACACACACAGGTAAACACACACTATACACACTATACACACACACAGGTAAACACACACTATACACACACACACACACACAGGTAAACACACACTATACACACTATACATACACACACACACACACAGGTAAACACACACTATACACACTATACATACACACACACACACACACAGGTAAACACACACTATACACACTATACACACACACACACACACACACACAGGTAAACACACACTATACACACACACACACACAGGTAAACACACACTATACACACTATACATACACACACACACACACACAGGTAAACACACACTATACACACACACACACACACACACAGGTAAACACACACTATACACACTATACATACACACACACACACACACACAGGTAAACACACACTATACACACTATACATACACACACACACACAGGTAAACACACACTATACACACTATACATACACACACACACACAGGTAAACACACGTTATACACACTATACACACACACACACACACACACAGGTAAACACACATTATACACACTATACACACACACACACACACACAGGTAAACACACACTATACACACTATACACACACACACACAGGTAAACACACACTATACACACTATACACACGCACACACAGGTAAACACACATTATACACACTATACACACACACACACAGGTAAACACACATTATACACACTATACACACACACACACACACACTATACACACACACACACACACACACACACAGGTAAACACACACTATACACACTATACATACACACACACACACAGGTAAACACACACTATACACACTATACACACACACACACAGGTAAACACACACTATACACACTATACATACACACACACACACAGGTAAACACGCACTATACACACTATACATACACACACACACACACAGGTAAACACACACTATACACACTATACATACACACACACACAGGTAAACACACACTATACACACACACAGGTAAACACACACTATACACACTATACATACACACACACACACAGGTAAACACACACTATACACACACACACACACACACACACACAGGTAAACACACACTATACACACTATACATACACACACACACACACAGGTAAACACACACTATACACACTATACATACACACACACACAGGTAAACACACATTATACACACTATACATACACACACACACAGGTAAACACACACTATACACACTATACACACACACACACACACACAGGTAAACACACACTATACACACTATACATACACACACACACAGGTAAACACACATTATACACACTATACACACACACACACACACAGGTAAACACACATTATACACACACACACAGGTAAACACACACTATACACACTATACACACACACACACAGGTAAACACACACTATACACACTATACATACACACACAGGTAAACACACATTATACACACTATACACACACACACACACACTATACACACACACACACACACAGGTAAACACACACTATACGCACTATACACACACACACACAGGTAAACACACACTATACACACACACACACAGGTAAACACACACTATACACACTATACACACACACACACACACACAGGTAAACACACACTATACACACACACACACAGGTAAACACACACTATACACACTATATACACACACACACACACACACAGGTAAACACACACTATACACACTATACATACACACACACACACAGGTAAACACACACTATACACACTATACATACACACACACACACACAGGTAAACACACATTATACACACTATACACACACACACACACACACACAGGTAAACACACATTATACACACACACACACAGGTAAACACACACTATACACACTATACACACACACACACACACAGGTAAACACACACTATACACACTATACATACACACACAGGTAAACACACATTATACACACTATACACACACACACACACACACACTATACACACACACACACACACACAGGTAAACACACACTATACACACTATACACACACACACACAGGTAAACACACACTATACACACACACACACAGGTAAACACACACTATACACACTATACACACACACACACACACACAGGTAAACACACACTATACACACACACACACAGGTAAACACACACTATACACACTATACACACACACACACAGGTAAACACACACTATACACACTATACACACACACACACACACACAGGTAAACACACACTATACACACTATACATACACACACACACACAGGTAAACACACACTATACACACTATACATACACACACACACACAGGTAAACACACACTATACACACTATACATACACACACACACACAGGTAAACACACACTATACACACTATACATACACACACACACACAGGTAAACACACACTATACACACTATACATACACACACACACACAGGTAAACACACACTATACACACTATACACACACAGGTAAACACACACTATACACACTATACACACTATACACACACACACACAGATTATTTTTAAAACATCAAAATCGAATCGACATTGTGACCCGTGTATTGAGATTTGTATTGAGTCGTGGGGAAACCGTATCATTGTTTCCTTATTAAACACACACCACATTAAATCCCCAACCCACACCTGCCAGTCTGCCCCAGAGTACCTCACCCCATGTACTAACCGCGGTCTAAACCTGGGTCTAACCCAGGTCTAACCCAGGTCTAACCCAGGTCTAACTCAGGTCTAACCCAGGTCTAACCCAGGTCTAACTCCGGTCTAACCCAGGTGTAACCCAGGTGTAACCCAGGTGTAACCCAGGTGTAACCCAGGTGTAACCCAGGTGTAACCCAGGTCTAACCCAGGTCTAACTCAGGTCTAACCCAGGTGTAACCCAGGTGTAACCCAGGTCTAACTCAGGTCTAACCCAGGTGTAACCCAGGTGTAACCCAGGTGTAACCCAGGTGTTGGTCTGCTTCAGTTGCAGAGTCCGGAGGAGAAGTGTCAGCAGGTGTTGGAGCCTCCGTACGATGAGATGGTGGCGGCGCACCTCAGGTTAGCTCTGAATCTGACTGGATGAAACCAGGACAGGGGCGGGACTCTAGGGCCTTCCTTCACTCTGATTGGTTGTGTCTTTCAGGTGCTGTTTTGCTGTGGCCAATCACGACTTTGTAGAGGCGTACAAGTTCCAGACTCTGGTCGTCCAATATCCTTCCTCTGTAATAATAATAATAATGCATCAGTTTTATACAGCGCTTTTCAGGACACTCAAAGACGCTTTACAGCATTATTCATTCACTCCAGACCCGGTGGTGTAAACTACTATTGTAGCCACAGCTGCCCTGGGGCAGACTGACGGAAGCGAGGCTCCAATCTGCACCATCGGCCCCTCCGACCACCACCACCATTCACGCACACACTACTTTCATACTAGGCAATGTGGGTATAGTGTCTTGCCTAAGGACACTGACAGTTTTTGCTACTGGCCCCACTGTGGCACCTGGAATTCCCAGTGTCTCCATCCAAGTACTAACCAGGCCCTGAGCTCCTGAGATCTGAGGGATCAGGCTTTGACGAACCGGTGTGGCCTGTAGGACACACATGCAGTAGGAGCCTCTGTAGTACACACATGCAGTAGTAGGAGCCTCTGTAGTACACACATGCAGTAGTAGGAGCCTCTGTAGTACACACATGCAGTAGTAGGAGCCTCTGTAGTACACACATGCAGTAGTAGGAGCCTCTGTAGTACACACATGCAGTAGTAGGAGCCTCTGTAGTACACACATGCAGTAGTAGGAGCCTCTGTAGTACACACATGCAGTAGTAGGAGCCTCTGTAGTACACACATGCAGTAGTTGGCTCCTCTGTAGTACACACATGCAGTAGTAGGAGCCTCTGTAGTACACACATGCAGTAGTAGGAGCCTCTGTAGTACACACATGCAGTAGTAGGAGCCTCTGTAGTACACACATGCAGTAGTAGGAGCCTCTGTAGTACACACATGCAGTAGTAGGAGCCTCTGTAGTACACACATGCAGTAGGAGCCTCTGTAGTACACACATGCAGTAGGAGCCTCTGTAGTACACACATGCAGTAGTTGGCTCCTCTGTAGTACACACATGCAGTAGTAGGAGCCTCTGTAGTACACACATGCAGTAGTAGGAGCCTCTGTAGTACACACATGCAGTAGTAGGAGCCTCTGTAGTACACACATGCAGTAGTTGGCTCCTCTGTAGTACACACATGCAGTAGTTGGCTCCTCTGTAGTACACACATGCAGTAGTAGGAGCCTCTGTAGTACACACATGCAGTAGTAGGAGCCTCTGTAGTACACACATGCAGTAGTTGGCTCCTCTGTAGTACACACATGCAGTAGTAGGAGCCTCTGTAGTACACACATGCAGTAGTAGGAGCCTCTGTAGTACACACATGCAGTAGTAGGAGCCTCTGTAGTACACACATGCAGTAGTAGGAGCCTCTGTAGTACACACATGCAGTAGTAGGAGCCTCTGTAGTACACACATGCAGTAGTAGGAGCCTCTGTAGTACACACATGCAGTAGTAGGAGCCTCTGTAGTACACACATGCAGTAGTAGGAGCCTCTGTAGTACACACATGCAGTAGTAGGAGCCTCTGTAGTACACACATGCAGTAGTAGGAGCCTCTGTAGTACACACATGCAGTAGTTGGCTCCTCTGTAGTACACACATGCAGTAGTAGGAGCCTCTGTAGTACACACATGCAGTAGTAGGAGCCTCTGTAGTACACACATGCAGTAGTAGGAGCCTCTGTAGTACACACATGCAGTAGTAGGAGCCTCTGTAGTACACACATGCAGTAGTTGGCTCCTCTGTAGTACACACATGCAGTAGTAGGAGCCTCTGTAGTACACACATGCAGTAGTAGGAGCCTCTGTAGTACACACATGCAGTAGTAGGAGCCTCTGTAGTACACACATGCAGTAGTAGGAGCCTCTGTAGTACACACATGCAGTAGTAGGAGCCTCTGTAGTACACACATGCAGTAGTTGGGTCCTCTGTAGTACACACATGCAGTAGTAGGAGCCTCTGTAGTACACACATGCAGTAGTAGGAGCCTCTGTAGTACACACATGCAGTAGTAGGAGCCTCTGTAGTACACACATGCAGTAGTAGGAGCCTCTGTAGTACACACATGCAGTAGTAGGAGCCTCTGTAGTACACACATGCAGTAGTAGGAGCCTCTGTAGTACACACATGCAGTAGTAGGAGCCTCTGTAGTACACACATGCAGTAGTAGGAGCCTCTGTAGTACACACATGCAGTAGTAGGAGCCTCTGTAGTACACACATGCAGTAGTTGGCTCCTCTGTAGTACACACATGCAGTAGTAGGAGCCTCTGTAGTACACACATGCAGTAGTAGGAGCCTCTGTAGTACACACATGCAGTAGTAGGAGCCTCTGTAGTACACACATGCAGTAGTAGGAGCCTCTGTAGTACACACATGCAGTAGTTGGCTCCTCTGTAGTACACACATGCAGTAGTAGGAGCCTCTGTAGTACACACATGCAGTAGTAGGAGCCTCTGTAGTACACACATGCAGTAGTAGGAGCCTCTGTAGTACACACATGCAGTAGTAGGAGCCTCTGTAGTACACACATGCAGTAGTAGGAGCCTCTGTAGTACACACATGCAGTAGTTGGCTCCTCTGTAGTACACACATGCAGTAGTTGGCTCCTCTGTAGTACACACATGCAGTAGTAGGAGCCTCTGTAGTACACACATGCAGTAGGAGCCTCTGTAGTACACACATGCAGTAGTTGGCTCCTCTGTAGTACACACATGCAGTAGTTGGCTCCTCTGTAGTACACACATGCAGTAGTAGGAGCCTCTGTAGTACACACATGCAGTAGTAGGAGCCTCTGTAGTACACACATGCAGTAGTAGGAGCCTCTGTAGTACACACATGCAGTAGTAGGAGCCTCTGTAGTACACACATGCAGTAGTAGGAGCCTCTGTAGTACACACATGCAGTAGTAGGAGCCTCTGTAGTACACACATGCAGTAGTTGGCTCCTCTGTAGTACACACATGCAGTAGTAGGAGCCTCTGTAGTACACACATGCAGTAGTTGGAGCCTCTGTAGTACACACATGCAGTAGTAGGAGCCTCTGTAGTACACACATGCAGTAGTAGGAGCCTCTGTAGTACACACATGCAGTAGTAGGAGCCTCTGTAGTACACACATGCAGTAGTAGGAGCCTCTGTAGTACACACATGCAGTAGTAGGAGCCTCTGTAGTACACACATGCAGTAGTAGGAGCCTCTGTAGTACACACATGCAGTAGTAGGAGCCTCTGTAGTACACACATGCAGTAGTAGGAGCCTCTGTAGTACACACATGCAGTAGTAGGAGCCTCTGTAGTACACACATGCAGTAGTAGGAGCCTCTGTAGTACACACATGCAGTAGTTGGCTCCTCTGTAGTACACACATGCAGTAGTAGGAGCCTCTGTAGTACACACATGCAGTAGTAGGAGCCTCTGTAGTACACACATGCAGTAGTAGGAGCCTCTGTAGTACACACATGCAGTAGTTGGCTCCTCTGTAGTACACACATGCAGTAGTAGGAGCCTCTGTAGTACACACATGCAGTAGTAGGAGCCTCTGTAGTACACACATGCAGTAGTTGGCTCCTCTGTAGTACACACATGCAGTAGTAGGAGTAGGAGTTTGTCATTATTTCCTGAACGTTCCACGTCATTTCTCAGAGCATTCCAGTCGCACAAAGAGGAAAACTGGTCAGTCTTTTCTAAATATTCTTTGGAGTAAATGTGAAATAATAAATATTATATAAATGCATGATCTGAGTTTTACCAATGAGTCTGTGTCTGTGATGGTCCAGGGCTCTCCCGCTGATGTTCGCTGTGACCCTCGACCTCCGGATCTTCGCCAACAGCGTCAGGATCTGCACCACAGTCTGATTCATTCATTTATGTTCAGTTTTCACATTCATTTATTTTGACTTCTGCGTTTGTGTCTCAGGCCGAGCAGCAGCAGCAGAAGAAGGCCAAAGGTCAACCTGGGGAAATGCTGGAGAAGGCAGCAGAACAACTGATGAGCTGCTTCAGAGTCTGCGCCAGCGACAAGTACTGAACCAGGACTGAACCAGGACTGAACCAGGACTGAACCAGGACTGAACCAGGCCTGAACCAGGCCTGAACCAGGACTGAACCAGGACTGAACCAGGACTGAACCAGGACTGAACCAGGACTGAACCAGGACTGAACCAGGACTGGACCAGGACTGAACCAGGACTGAACCAGGCCTGAACCAGGACTGAACCAGGACTGAACCAGGACTGAACCAGGACTGAACCAGGACTGAACCAGGCCTGAACCAGGCCTGAACCAGGACTGAACCAGGACTGAACCAGGACTGAACCAGGACTGAACCAGGACTGAACCAGGACTGAACCAGGACTGAACCAGGACTGAACCAGGCCTGAACCAGGACTGAACCAGGACTGAACCAGGACTGAACCAGGACTGAACCAGGACTGACCAAGGACTGAACCAGGACTGAACCAGGACTGAACCAGGACTGAACCAGGACTGCACCAGGACTGAACCAGGACTGACCAAGGACTGAACCAGTCCTGAACCAGGACTAAACCAGGACTAAACCAGGACTAAACCAGGACTGAACCAGGACTGAACCAGGACTAAACCATGACTGAACCAGTCCTGAACCAGGACTAAACCAGTCCTGAACCAGGACTAAACCAGGACTAAACCAGGACTAAACCAGGACTAAACCAGGACTAACCAAGGACTAAACCAGGACTAAACCAGGACTAAACCAGGACTAAACCAGGACTAAACCAGGACTGAACCAGGACTGAACCAGGACTAAACCATGACTGAACCAGTCCTGAACCAGGACTAAACCAGTCCTGAACCAGGACTAAACCAGGACTAAATCAGGACTAAACCAGGACTAAACCAGGACTAACCAAGGACTAAACCAGGACTAAACCAGGACTAAACCAGGACTAAACCAGGACTAAACCAGGACTAAACCAGGACTGAACCTGGACTAAACCAGGACTGAAAGGGGCTAAAGTTTCTGTGTTGCAGTCGTGCAGGTATCGACGACTCAAAGAAATGGGGCATGATGTTCCTGAGCAACCAGCTGTTCAAGATCTACTTCAAGGTAAAACCCCGGCAACGAGGGAGGGCATCTGACACATCTGACACACGGGAGGGCATCTGACACATCTGACACACGGGAGGGCATCTGACACATCTGACCCACGGGAGGGCATCTGACACATCTGACACATCTGACACACGGGAGGGCATCTGACACATCTGACACATCTGACACACGGGAGGGCATCTGACACATCTGACACACGGGAGGGCATCGGACACATCTGACACACGGGAGGGCATCTGACACATCTGACCCACGGGAGGGCATCTGACACATCTGACACATCTGACACACGGGAGGGCATCTGACACATCTGACACACGGGAGGGCATCTGACACACGGGAGGGCATCTGACACATCTGACACACGGGAGGGCATCTGACACATCTGACCCACGGGAGGGCATCTGACACATCTGACACATCTGACACACGGGAGGGCATCTGACACATCTGACACACGGGAGGGCATCTGACACATCTGACACACGGGAGGGCATCTGACACATCTGACACACGGGAGGGCATCTGACACATCTGACACACGGGAGGGCATCTGACACATCTGACCCACGGGAGGGCATCTGACACATCTGACACACGGGAGGGCATCTGACACATCTGACCCACGGGAGGGCATCTGACACATCTGACCCACGGGAGGGCATCTGACACATCTGACCCACGGGAGGGCATCTGACACATCTGACACACGGGAGGGCATCTGACACATCTGACACACGGGAGGGCATCTGACACATCTGACACACGGGAGGGCATCTGACACATCTGACACACGGGAGGGCATCTGACACATCTGACACACGGGAGGGCATCTGACACATCTGACACACAGGAGGGCATCTGACACATCTGACCCACGGGAGGGCATCTGACACATCTGACCCACGGGAGGGCATCTGACACATCTGACACACGGGAGGGCATCTGACACATCTGACACATCTGACACACGGGAGGGCATCTGACACACGGGAGGGCATCTGACACATCTGACACACGGGAGGGCATCTGACACATCTGACACACGGGAGGGCATCTGACACATCTGACACACGGGAGGGCATCTGACACATCTGACACACGGGAGGGCATCTGACACATCTGACACACGGGAGGGCATCTGACACATCTGACACAACGGAGGGCATCTGACACATCTGACACACGGGAGGGCATCTGACACATCTGACACACGGGAGGGCATCTGACACATCTGACACACGGGAGGGCATCTGACACATCTGACACACGGGAGGGCATCTGACACATCTGACACACGGGAGGGCATCTGACACATCTGGACACATCTGACACGGGAGGGCATCTGACACATCTGACACACGGGAGGGCATCTGACACATCTGACCCACGGGAGGGCATCTGACACATCTGACACATCTGACACACGGGAGGGCATCTGACACATCTGACCCACGGGAGGGCATCTGAC
The DNA here is from genome assembly GCA_034769755.1 of Odontamblyopus lacepedii. Classification (NCBI taxonomy): domain Eukaryota; kingdom Metazoa; phylum Chordata; class Actinopteri; order Gobiiformes; family Gobiidae; genus Odontamblyopus; species Odontamblyopus lacepedii. The sequence goes on along the minus strand of CM068354.1, from coordinate 43,562,022 downwards.
ACATCTGACACACGGGAGGGCATCTGACACATCTGACACACGGGAGGGCATCTGACACATCTGACACACGGGAGGGCATCTGACACATCTGACACACGGTAGGGCATCTGACACATCTGACACACGGGAGGGCATCTGACACATCTGACACACAGGAGGGCATCTGACACATCTGACCCACGGGAGGGCATCTGACACATCTGACCCACGGGAGGGCATCTGACACATCTGACACACGGGAGGGCATCTGACACATCTGACACAAGTGAGAGACGGTAGGACATCTGACACACGGGAGGGCATCTGACACATCTGACACACGGGAGGGCATCTGACACATCTGACACACGGGAGGGCATCTGACACATCTGACACACGGGAGGGCATCTGACACATCTGACACACGGGAGGGCATCTGACACATCTGACACACGGGAGGGCATCTGACACATCTGACACCATGTAGGGCATCTGACACATCTGACACACGGGAGGGCATCTGACACATCTGACACACGGGAGGGCATCTGACACATCTGACACACGGGAGGGCATCTGACACATCTGACACAACTGACACAAGCTGGCACATCTGACACATCTGACACACGGGAGGGCATCTGACACATCTGACACACGGGAGGGCATCTGACACATCTGACACACGGGAGGGCATCTGACACATCTGACACATCTGACACACGGGAGGGCATCTGACACATCTGACACACGGGAGGGCATCTGACACATCTGACCCACGGGAGGGCATCTGACACATCTGACACATCTGACACACGGGAGGGCATCTGACACATCTGACCCACGGGAGGGCATCTGACACATCTGACACATCTGACACACGGGTGGGCATCTGACACATCTGACCCACGGGAGGGCATCTGACACATCTGACCCACGGGAGGGCATCTGACACATCTGACACACGGGAGGGCATCTGACACATCTGACACACGGGAGGGCATCTGACACATCTGACACACGGGAGGGCATCTGACACATCTGACCCACGGGAGGGCATCTGACACATCTGACACACGGGAGGGCATCTGACACATCTGACACACGGGAGGGCATCTGACACATCTGACCCACGGGAGGGCATCTGACACATCTGACCCACGGGAGGGCATCTGACACATCTGACCCACGGGAGGGCATCTGACACATCTGACACACGGGAGGGCATCTGACACATCTGACCCACGGGAGGGCATCTGACACATCTGACCCACGGGAGGGCATCTGACACATCTGACCCACGGGAGGGCATCTGACACATCTGACACACGGGAGGGCATCTGACACATCTGACCCACGGGAGGGCATCTGACACTTCTGACCCACGTGAGGGCATCTGACACATCTGACCCACGGGAGGGCATCTGACACATCTGACCCACGGGAGGGCATCTGACACATCTGACACACGGGAGGGCATCTGACACATCTGACCCACGGGAGGGCATCTGACACATCTGACACACGGGAGGGCATCTGACACACGGGAGGGCATCTGACCCACGGGAGGGCATCTGACACATCTGACCCACGGGAGGGCATCTGACACATCTGACACACGGGAGGGCATCTGACACATCTGACACACGGGAGGGCATCTGACACATCTGACACACGGGAGGGCATCTGACACATCTGACACACGGTAGGGCATCTGACACATCTGACACACGGGAGGGCATCTGACACATCTGACACACGGTAGGGCATCTGACACATCTGACACATCTGACCCACGGGAGGGCATCTGACACATCTGACCCACGGGAGGGCATCTGACACATCTGACACACGGGAGGGCATCTGACACATCTGACACATCTGACACACGGGAGGGCATCTGACACACGGGAGGGCATCTGACACATCTGACACACGGGAGGGCATCTGACACATCTGACACTCGGTAGGGCATCTGACACATCTGACACACGGGAGGGCATCTGACACATCTGACACACGGGAGGGCATCTGACACATCTGACACACGGGAGGGCATCTGACACATCTGACACACGGGAGGGCATCTGACACATCTGACACACGGGAGGGCATCTGACACATCTGACACATCTGACACACGGGAGGGCATCTGACACATCTGACACACGGGAGGGCATCTGACACATCTGACCCACGGGAGGGCATCTGACACATCTGACCCACGGGAGGGCATCTGACACATCTGACCCACGGGAGGGCATCTGACACATCTGACACACGGGAGGGCATCTGACACATCTGACACACGGGAGGGCATCTGACACATCTGACACACGGGAGGGCATCTGACACATCTGACACACGGTAGGGCATCTGACACATCTGACACACGGGAGGGCATCTGACACATCTGACACACAGGAGGGCATCTGACACATCTGACCCACGGGAGGGCATCTGACACATCTGACCCACGGGAGGGCATCTGACACATCTGACACACGGGAGGGCATCTGACACATCTGACACACGGGAGGGCATCTGACACATCTGACACACGGGAGGGCATCTGACACATCTGACACATCTGACACACGGGAGGGCATCTGACACACGGGAGGGCATCTGACACATCTGACACACGGGAGGGCATCTGACACATCTGACACACGGGAGGGCATCTGACACATCTGACACATCTGACACACGGGAGGGCATCTGACACATCTGACACACGGGAGGGCATCTGACACATCTGACACACGGGAGGGCATCTGACACATCTGACACACGGGAGGGCATCTGACACATCTGACACACGGGAGGGCATCTGACACATCTGACACACGGGAGGGCATCTGACACATCTGACACACGGGAGGGCATCTGACACATCTGACACATCTGACACACGGGAGGGCATCTGACACATCTGACACACGGGAGGGCATCTGACACATCTGACACACGGGAGGGCATCTGACACATCTGACACACGGGAGGGCATCTGACACATCTGACACACGGGAGGGCATCTGACACATCTGACACACGGGAGGGCATCTGACACATCTGACACACGGGAGGGCATCTGACACATCTGACACATCTGACACACGGGAGGGCATCTGACACATCTGACACACGCGAGGGCATCTGACACATCTGACACACGGGAGGGCATCTGACACATCTGACACACGGGAGGGCATCTGACACATCTGACACACGGGAGGGCATCTGACACATCTGACCCACGGGAGGGCATCTGACACATCTGACACATCTGACACACGGGAGGGCATCTGACACATCTGACCCACGGGAGGGCATCTGACACATCTGACACATCTGACACACGGGTGGGCATCTGACACATCTGACCCACGGGAGGGCATCTGACACATCTGACACACGGGAGGGCATCTGACACATCTGACACACGGGAGGGCATCTGACACATCTGACACACGGGAGGGCATCTGACACATCTGACCCACGGGAGGGCATCTGACACATCTGACCCACGGGAGGGCATCTGACACATCTGACACACGGGAGGGCATCTGACACATCTGACACACGGTAGGGCATCTGACACATCTGACACACGGGAGGGCATCTGACACATCTGACACACAGGAGGGCATCTGACACATCTGACCCACGGGAGGGCATCTGACACATCTGACCCACGGGAGGGCATCTGACACATCTGACCCACGGGAGGGCATCTGACACATCTGACTCTCTTGCAGATCAATAAGCTGCCTCTGTGTAAACCTCTGATCCGAGCCATCGACAGCTCCAACCTGAGGAGTGAGTTCAGCCCTGCCCAGACCGTCACCTACAAGTACTACGTAGGACGCAAGGCCATGTTCGACTCTGACTTCAAGCCCGGTAATACTGCGAATACTGCGAATACTGCGAGTACTGCGAATACTGCGAGTACTGCGAATACTGCGAATACTGCGAATACTGCGAATACTGCGAATACTGCGAATACTGCGAATACTGCAAATACTGCAAATACTGCAACTACTGCAACTACTGCGAATACTGCGAATACTGCAAATACTGCAAATACTGCAACTACTGCAAATACTGCGAATACTGCGAATACTGCAACTACTGCGAATACTGCAAATACTGCAAATACTGCAACTACTGCAACTACTGCAACTACTGCAAATACTGCAACTACTGCAACTACTGCAAATACTGCAAATACTCCAAATACTCCAAATACTGCAAATACTGCAAATACTGCAAATACTGCAACTACTGCAACTACTGCAACTACTGCAAATACTGCAAATACTCCAAATACTCCAAATACTGCAAATACTGCAAATACTGCAAATACTCCAAATACTGCAAATACTGCAAATACTGCAAATACTCCAAATACTGCAAATACTGCAAATACTGCAAATACTGCAAATACTCCAAATACTCCAAATACTGCAAATACTACAAATACTGCAAATACTCCAAATACTCCAAATACTGCAAATACTGCAAATACTCCAAATACTCCAAATACTCCAAATACTGCAAATACTACAAATACTGCAAATACTGCAAATACTGCTATGACTCAGTGTACAACACCTGTCTTAAGCACCTGTCTTAAGCACCTGTCTGTAACACCCGTCTGTCCCTGTCCAGCGGAGGAGTACCTGTCGTACTCGTTCGATCACTGCCATCGCTCGAGTCAGAAGAACAAACGCATGATCCTGATTTACCTCTTGCCCGTCAAGATGCTGCTGGTGAGTGTGACAGTGTCTGAAGGGGGAGCGGCTCAGCACAGAGAGGTGTGTGTGTGTGTGTGTCTGAAGGGGGAGCGGCTCAGCACAGAGAGGTGTGTGTGTGTCTGAAGGGGGAGCGGCTCAGCACAGAGAGGTGTGTGTGTGTCTGAAGGGGGAGCGGCTCAGCACACAGAGGTGAGTGTGTGTCTGAAGGGGGAGCGGCTCAGCACAGAGAGGTGAGTGTGTGTCTGAAGGGGGAGCGGCTCAGCACACAGAGGTGTGTGTGTGTGTGTGTCTGAAGGGGGAGCAGCTCAGCACAGAGAGGTGTGTGTGTGTCTGAAGGGGGAGCGGCTCAGCACACAGAGGTGAGTGTGTGTCTGAAGGGGGAGCGGCTCAGCACACAGAGGTGAGTGTGTGTGTGTGTCTGAAGGGGGAGCGGCTCAGCACAGAGAGGTGAGTGTGTGTGTGTGTCTGAAGGGGGAGCGGCTCAGCACAGAGAGGTGTGTGTGTGTGTGTGTCTGAAGGGGGAGCGGCTCAGCACAGAGAGGTGTGTGTGTGTGTGTGTCTGAAGGGGGAGCGGCTCAGCACAGAGAGGTGAGTGTGTGTGTGTGTGTCTGAAGGGGGAGCGGCTCAGCACAGAGAGGTGAGTGTGTGTGTGTGTCTGAAGGGGGAGCGGCTCAGCACAGAGAGGTGTGTGTGTGTCTGAAGGGGGAGCGGCTCAGCACACAGAGGTGAGTGTGTGTCTGAAGGGGGAGCGGCTCAGCACAGAGAGGTGTGTGTGTGTCTGAAGGGGGAGCGGCTCAGCACACAGAGGTGAGTGTGTGTCTGAAGGGGGAGCGGCTCAGCACAGAGAGGTGAGTGTGTGTGTGTGTGTCTGAAGGGGGAGCGGCTCAGCACACAGAGGTGAGTGTGTGTGTGTGTCTCTGACGTGGGAGCGGCTGAGCACACTGAGGTGAGTGTGTGTGTGTGTCTGTAGGGGGAGCGGCTCAGCACACAGAGGTGAGTGTGTGTGTGTGTCTGAAGGGGGAGCGGCTCAGCACACAGAGGTGAGTGTGTGTGTGTCTGAAGGGGGAGCGGCTCAGCACACAGAGGTGAGTGTGTGTGTGTGTGTGAAGGGTGAGCGGCTCAGCACACAGAGGTGAGTGTGTGTGTGTGTCTGAAGGGGAGCGGCTCAGCACACAGAGGTGAGTGTGTGTGTGTGTCTGAAGGGGAGCGGCTCAGCACACAGAGGTGAGTGTGTGTGTGTGTCTGAAGGGGAGCGGCTCAGCACACAGAGGTGAGTGTGTGTGTGTGTCTGAAGGGGGAGCAGCTCAGCACACAGAGGTGAGTGTGTGTGTCTGAAGGTGGAGGGGCTCAGCACACAGAGTTGAGTGTGTGTGTGTGAATGGGGGGGGGCTCAGCAAACAGAGGGGAGTGTGTGTGTGTCTGAAGGGGAGCGGCTCAGCACACAGAGGTGAGTGTGTGTGTGTCTGAAGGGGAGCGGCTCAGCACACAGAGGTGAGTGTGTGTGTGTGTCTGAAGGGGAGCGGCTCAGCACACAGAGGTGAGTGTGTGTGTGTCTGAAGGGGAGCGGCTCAGCACACAGAGGTGAGTGTGTGTGTGTGTCTGAAAGGGGAGCGGCTCAGCACACAGAGGTGAGTGTGTGTGTGTGTCTGAAGGGGGAGCGGCTCAGCACACAGAGGTGAGTGTGTGTGTGTGTCTGACTGGTGAGCTGCTCAGAACACAGAGGTGAGTGTGTGTGTGTGTCTGAAGGGGAGCGGCTCAGCACACAGAGGTGAGTGTGTGTGTGTGTCTGAAGGGGAGCGGCTCAGCACACAGAGGTGTGTGTGTGTGTGTGTCTGAATGGGAGCAGCTCACCACACAGAGGTGAGTGTGAGTGTGTGTCTGAAGGCGGAGAGGCTCAGCACACAGAGGTGAGTGTGTGTGTGTGTCTGAAGGGGGAGCGGCTCAGCACACAGAGGTGAGTGTGTGTGTGTGTCTGGGGGAGCCTCTCAGCACACAGAGGTGAGTGTGTGTGTGTCTGTCGTGGGAGCGGCTCAGCACACAGAGGTGAGTGTGTGTGTGTGTCTGAAGGGGGAGCGGCTCAGCACACAGAGGTGAGTGTGTGTGTGTGTCTGAAGGGGGAGCGGCTCAGCACACAGAGGTGAGTGTGTGTGTGTGTCTGAAGGGGGAGCGGCTCAGCACACAGAGGTGAGTGTGTGTGTGTCTGAGGGGGGAGCGGCTCAGGACGCAGAGGTGGGGGTGTGTGTGTGTCTGAAGGGGAGCGGCTCAGCACACTGAGGTGATTGTGTGTGTTTGTCTTGTGGGGGAGCGGCTCAGCACACAGAGGTGAGTGTGTGTGTGTGTCTGAAGGGGGAGCGGCTCAGCACAGAGGTGAGTGTGTGTGTGTGTCTGAAGGGGGAGCGGCTCAGCACACAGAGGTGAGTGTGTGACAGTGTCTGAAGGGGGAGCGGCTCAGCACACAGAGGTGAGTGTGTGTGTGTGTCTGAAGGGGGAGCGGCTCAGCACACAGAGGTGAGTGTGTGACAGTGTCTGAAGGGGGAGCGGCTCAGCACACAGAGGTGAGTGTGTGTGTGTGTCTGAAGGGGGAGCGGCTCAGCACAGAGGTGAGTGTGTGTGTGTGTCTGAAGGGGGAGCGGCTCAGCACACAGAGGTGAGTGTGTGTATGTGTCTGAAGGGGGAGTGGCTCAGCACACAGAGGTGAGTGTGTGTGTGTGTCTGAAGGGGGAGCGGCTCAGCACACAGAGGTGAGTGTGTGTGTGTGTGTCTGAAGGGGGAGCGGCTCAGCACACAGAGGTGAGTGTGTGTGTGTGTCTGAAGGGGGAGTGGCTCAGCACAGGGGTGAGTATGTGTGTGTGTCTGAAGGGGGAGCGGCTCAGCACACAGAGGTGAGTGTGTGTGTGTGTGTCTGAAGGGGGAGCGGCTCAGCACAGGGGTGAGTGTGTGTGTGTGTCTGAAGGGGGAGCAGCTCAGCACACAGAGGTGAGTGTGTGTGTGTCTGAAGGGGGAGCGGCTCATCACACACAGGTGAGTGTGTGTGTGTGTGTCTGATTGGGGAGCGGCTCAGCACACAGAGGTGAGTGTGTGTGTGTGTCTGAAGGGGGAGCGGCTCAGCACACAGAGGTGAGTGTGTGTGTGTGTCTGAAGGGGAGCGGCTCAGCACACAGAGGTGAGTGTGTGTGTGTGTCTGAAGGGGAGCGGCTCAGCACAGAGAGGTGAGTGTGTGTGTGTCTGAAGGGGGAGCTGCTCAGCACACAGAGGTGAGTGTGTGTGTGTCTGAAGGGGGAGCGGCTCAGCACACAGAGGTGAGTGTGTGTGTGTCTGAAGGGGGAGCGGCTCAGCACACAGAGGTGAGTGTGTGTGCGTGTCTGAAGGGGAGCGGCTCAGCACACAGAGGAGAGTGTGTGTGAGTGTCTGATGGGGGAGCGGCTCAGCACACAGAGGTGAGTGTGTGTGTGTCTGAAGGGGAGCGGCTCAGCACACAGAGGTGAGTGTGTGTGTGTGTCTGAAGGGGAGCGGCTCAGCACACAGAGGTGAGTGTGTGTGTGTGTCTGGGGAGCTGCTCAGCACACAGAGGTGAGTGTGTGTGTGTGTCTGAAGGGGGAGCGGCTCAGCACACAGAGGTGAGTGTGTGTGTGTGTCTGAAGGGGGAGCGGCTCAGCACAGAGGTGAGTGTGTGTGTGTGTCTGAAGGGGAGCGGCTCAGCACACAGAGGTGAGTGTGTGTGTGTGTCTGAAGGGGAGCGGCTCAGCACACAGAGGTGAGTGTGTGTGTGTGTCTGAAGGGGAGCGGCTCAGCACAAAGAGGTGAGTGTGTGTGTGTGTCTGAAGGGGAGCTGCTCAGCACACAGAGGTGAGTGTGTGTGTGTGTCTGAAGGGGAGCGGCTCAGCACACAGAGGTGAGTGTGTGTGTGTCTGAAGGGGAGCGGCTCAGCACACAGAGGTGAGTGTGTGTGTGTCTGAAGGGGAGCTGCTCAGCACACAGAGGTGAGTGTGTGTGTATGTCTGAAGGGGGAGCAGCTCAGCACACAGAGGTGAGTGTGTGTGTGTGACTGGGGAGGGGCTCAGCACAAAGAGGTGAGTGTGTGTGTGTGTCTGAAGGGGAGCGGCTCAGCACACAGAGGTGAGTGTGTGTGTGTCTGAAGGGGAGCGGCTCAGCACACAGAGGTGAGTGTGTGTGTGTCTGAAGGGGAGCGGCTCAGCACACAGAGGTGAGTGTGTGTGTGTGTCTGAAGGGGGAGCGGCTCAGCACACAGAGGTGAGTGTGTGTGTGTGTCTGAAGGGGGAGCGGCTCAGCACACAGAGGTGAGTGTGTGTGTGTGTCTGAAGGGGGAGCGGCTCAGCACACAGAGGTGAGTGTGTGTGTGTGTCTGAAGGGGGAGCGGCTCAGCACACAGAGGTGAGTGTGTGTGTGTGTCTGAAGGGGGAGCGGTTCAGCACACAGAGGTGAGTGTGTGTGTGTGTCTGAAGGGGGAGCGGCTCAGCACACAGAGGTGAGTGTGTGTGTGTGTCTGAAGGGGGAGCGGTTCAGCACACAGAGGTGAGTGTGTGTGTGTGTCTGAAGGGGGAGCGGGTCAGGGCTCTGAAGGGGGAGCGGCTCAGCACAGAGAGGTGAGTGTGTGTGTGTGTCTGAAGGGGGAGCGGCTCAGCACACAGAGGTGAGTGTGTGTGTGTGTGTCTGAAGGGAGAGCGGGTCAGGGCTCTGAAGGGGGAGCGGCTCAGGGCTCTGAAGGGGGAGCGGGTCAGGGCTCTGAAGGGGGAGCGGCTCAGGGCTCTGAAGGGGGAGCGGGTCAGGGCTCTGAAGGGGAGCGGTCAGGCTCTGAAGGGGGCGCGGCTCAGGGCTCTGAAGGGGGAGCAGGTCAGGGCTCTGAAGGGGGAGCGGCTCAGGGCTCTGAAGGGGGAGCGGCTCAGGGCTCTGAAGGGGGAGCGGCTCAGGGCTCTGAAGGGGGAACGGGTCAGGGCTCTGAAGGGGGAGCGGCTCAGGGCTCTGAAGGGGGAGCGGCTCAGGGCTCTGAAGGGGGAGCGGCTCAGGGCTCTGAAGGGGGAGCAGGTCAGGGCTCTGAAGGGGGAGCGGGTCAGGGCTCTGAAGGGGGAGCGGGTCAGGGCTCTGAAGGGGGAGCGGCTCAGCACAGAGGTGTGTTTGTGTGTGTGTGTGTCTGAAGGGGGAGCGGGTCAGGGCTCTGAAGGGGGAGCGGCTCAGCACAGAGGTGTGTTTGTGTGTGTGTGTGTCTGAAGGGGGAGCGGCTCAGGGCTCTGAAGGGGGAGCGGCTCAGGGCTCTGAAGGGGGAGCGGCTCAGGGCTCTGAAGGGGGAGCGGCTCAGGGCTCTGAAGGGGGAGCGGGTCAGGGCTCTGAAGGGGGAGCGGCTCAGGGCTCTGAAGGGGGAGCGGCTCAGGGCTCTGAAGGGGGAGCGGCTCAGGGCTCTGAAGGGGGAGCAGGTCAGGGCTCTGAAGGGGGAGCGGGTCAGGGCTCTGAAGGGGGAGCGGCTCAGGGCTCTGAAGGGGGAGCGGCTCAGGGCTCTGAAGGGGGAGCGGCTCAGCACAGAGGTGTGTTTGTGTTTTCAGGGCCACATGCCGACGCTGCAGCTGCTCAGGAAATACGACCTCCTGCAGTTCACTGATGTCACCAGAGGAGTGCGGTACGTGTGTGTGTGTATAGTGTGTGTGTGTGTGTGTGTGTGTATAGTGTGTGTGTGTGTGTGTATAATGTGTGTGTATAGTGTGTGTGTATAGTGTGTGTATAGTGTGTGTGTATAGTGTGTGTATAGTGTGTATAGTGCGTGTATAGTGTGTGTAGCATGTGTGTATAGTGTGTGTGTATAGTGTGTGTATAGTGTGTGTGTATAGTGTGTGTAGTGTGTGTATAGTGTGTGTGTATAGTGTGTGTATAGTGTGTGTGTATAGTTTGTGTATAGTGTGTGTGTATAGTGTGTGTGTATAGTGTGTGTATAGTTTGTGTATAGTGTGTGTGTATAGTGTGTGTAGTGTGTGTGTATAGTGTGTGTATAGTTTGTGTATAGTGTGTGTATAGTGTGTGTGTATAGTGTGTGTGTAGTGTGTGTGTATAGTATGTGTATAGTTTGTGTATAGTGTGTGTATAGTGTGTGTGTATAGTGTGTGTGTAGTGTGTGTATAGTGTATGTATAGTGTGTGTGTATAGTGTGTGTGTATAGTGTGTGTATAGTGTGTGTATAGTGTGTGTATAGTGTATGTATAGTGTGTGTGTATAGTGTGTGTGTATAGTGTGTGTGTAGTGTGTGTATAGTGTATGTATAGTGTGTGTGTATAGTGTGTGTGTATAGTGTGTGTATAGTGTGTGTATAGTGTGTGTATAGTGTATGTATAGTGTGTGTGTATAGTGTGTGTGTATAGTGTGTGTGTATAGTGTGTGTATAGTGTGTGTGTAGTGTGTGTGTATAGTGTGTGCATAGTGTGTGTGTATAGTGTGTGTATAGTGTGTGTATAGTGTGTGTATAGTGTGTGTATAGTTTGTGTATAGTGTGTGTATAGTTTGTGTGTATAGTGTGTATAGTGTGTGTATAGTGTGTGTATAGTTTGTGTATAGTGTGTGTGTAGTTTGTGTATAGTGTGTGTGTATAGTGTGTATAGTGTGTGTATAGTTTGTGTATAGTGTGTGTGTATAGTGTGTATAGTTTGTGTATAGTGTGTGTATAGTTTGTGTATAGTGTGTGTATAGTTTGTGTATAGTGTGTGTGTATAGTGTGTATAGTGTGTGTATAGTGTGTGTATAGTTTGTGTATAGTGTGTGTGTATAGTGTGTGTATAGTGTGTGTATAGTTTGTGTGTAGTGTGTGTATAGTGTGTGTGTATAGTGTGTGTGTATAGTGTGTGTAGTGTGTGTATAGTGTGTGTATAGTGTGTGTGTATAGTGTGTGTATAGTGTGTGTATAGTTTGTGTATAGTGTGTGTATAGTGTGTGTTAAGTGTGTGTATAGTGTGTGTATAGTGTGTGTATAGTGTGTATAGTGTGTGTATAGTGTGTGTGTAGTGTGTGTGTATAGTGTGTGTATAGTTTGTGTATAGTGTGTGTATAGTGTGTGTGTATAGTGTGTGTGTAGTGTGTGTATAGTGTGTGTATAGTGTGTGTATAGTGTATGTATAGTGTGTGTATAGTGTGTGTATAGTGTGTGTGTATAGTGTGTGTGTATAGTGTGTGTGTATAGTGTGTGTGTATAGTGTGTATAGTGTGTGTATAGTGTGTGTATAGTGTGTGTATAGTGTGTGTATAGTGTGTGTGTAGTGTGTGTATAGTGTGTGTATAGTGTGTGTATAGTGTATGTATAGTGTGTGTGTATAGTGTGTATAGTGTGTGTATAGTGTATGTATAGTGTGTGTGTATAGTGTGTGTATAGTGTGTGTATAGTGTGTGTGTATAGTGTGTGTAGTGTGTGTATAGTGTGTGTATAGTGTGTGTGTATAGTGTGTGTGTATAGTGTGTGTATAGTTTGTGTATAGTGTGTGTATAGTTTGTGTATAGTGTGTGTATAGTGTGTGTAGTGTGTGTGTATAGTGTGTGTATAGTGTGTGTATAGTGTGTGTATAGTGTGTGTGTAGTGTGTGTATAGTGTGTGTATAGTTTGTGTATAGTGTGTGTATAGTGTGTGTGTATAGTGTGTGTATAGTGTGTGTATAGTGTTTGTATAGTGTGTGTGTATAGTGTGTGTATAGTGTGTGTATAGTGTATGTATAGTGTGTGTGTATAGTGTGTGTATAGTGTGTGTATAGTGTGTGTGTATAGTGTGTATGTATAGTGTGTGTGTATACTGTGTGTATAGTGTGTGTATAGTGTGTGTATAGTGTGTGTATAGTGTGTGTATAGTGTGTGTATAGTGTGTGTATAGTGTGTGTATAGTGTGTATAGTGTGTGTATAGTGTGTGTATAGTGTGTGTATAGTGTGTGTATAGTGTGTGTATAGTGTGTGTATAGTGTGTGTGTAGTGTGTGTAGTGTGTGTGTAGTGTGTGTGTATAGTGTGTGTGTAGTGTGTGTGTAGTGTGTGTGTAGTGTGTGTGTATAGTGTGTGTATAGTGTGTGTGTAGTGTGTGTATAGTGTGTGTAGTGTGTGTGTATAGTGTGTGTATAGTGTGTGTATAGTGTGTGTATAGTGTGTCTATAGTGTGTGTATAGTGTGTGTGTAGTGTGTGTATAGTGTGTGTGTATAGTGTGTGTATAGTGTGTGTATAGTTTGTGTATAGTGTGTCTATAGTGTGTCTATAGTGTGTGTATAGTGTGTGTGTAGTGTGTGTATAGTGTGTATAGTGTGTGTGTATAGTGTGTATAGTGTGTGTATAGTGTGTGTATAGTGTGTGTATAGTGTGTGTGTATAGTGTGTGTATAGTGTGTGTATAGTGTGTGTATAGTTTGTGTATAGTTTGTGTATAGTGTGTGTATAGTGTGTCTATAGTGTGTGTATAGTGTGTGTGTAGTGTGTGTATAGTGTGTATAGTGTGTGTGTATAGTGTGTGTATAGTTTGTGTATAGTGTGTGTATAGTGTGTGTGTATAGTGTGTGTAGTGTGTGTATAGTGTGTGTATAGTGTGTGTGTATAGTGTGTGTGTATAGTGTGTGTATAGTGTGTGTATAGTTTGTGTATAGTGTGTGTATAGTGTGTGTAGTGTGTGTGTATAGTGTGTGTATAGTGTGTGTATAGTGTGTGTATAGTGTGTGTGTAGTGTGTGTGTATAGTGTGTGTATAGTTTGTGTATAGTGTGTGTATAGTGTGTGTGTATAGTGTGTGTATAGTGTGTGTATAGTGTATGTATAGTGTGTGTGTATAGTGTGTGTATAGTGTGTGTATAGTGTATGTATAGTGTGTGTGTATAGTGTGTGTATAGTGTGTGTGTATAGTGTGTGTGTATAGTGTGTGTGTATAGTGTGTGTGTATACTGTGTGTATAGTGTGTGTATAGTGTGTGTATAGTTTGTGTATAGTGTGTGTATAGTGTGTGTATAGTGTGTGTATAGTGTGTGTGTATAGTGTGTATAGTGTGTGTATAGCGTGTGTGTATAGTGTGTGTATAGTGTGTGTATAGTTTGTGTATAGTGTGTGTATAGTGTGTGTGTAGTGTGTGTATAGTGTGTGTGTAGTGTGTGTATAGTGTGTGTGTATAGTGTGTGTGTATAGTGTGTGTATAGTGTGTGTATAGTTTGTGTATAGTGTGTATATAGTGTGTCTATAGTGTGTGTATAGTGTGTGTGTAGTGTGTGTATAGTGTGTATAGTGTGTGTGTATAGTGTATGTATAGTGTGTGTATAGTGTGTGTATAGTGTGTCTATAGTGTGTGTATAGTGTGTGTGTAGTGTGTGTATAGTGTGTGTGTATAGTGTGTGTATAGTGTGTGTATAGTTTGTGTATAGTGTGTGTATAGTGTGTCTATAGTGTGTGTATAGTGTGTGTGTAGTGTGTGTATAGTGTGTATAGTGTGTGTGTATAGTGTGTATAGTGTGTATAGTGTGTGTATAGTGTGTGTATAGTGTGTGTGTATAGTGTGTGTATAGTGTGTGTATAGTGTGTGTATAGTTTGTGTATAGTTTGTGTATAGTGTGTGTATAGTGTGTCTATAGTGTGTGTATAGTGTGTGTGTAGTGTGTGTATAGTGTGTATAGTGTGTGTGTATAGTGTGTGTATAGTTTGTGTATAGTGTGTGTATAGTGTGTGTGTATAGTGTGTGTATAGTGTGTATAGTGTGTTAAACTCTTGTGTGTTTCAGGGAGGGGAACCTGTTGCTCCTGAATGAAGCTTTGTCAAAACATGAGACGTTTTTTATTCGATGCGGAATTTTCCTTATTCTAGAAAAACTCAAGATCATCACCTACAGAAACCTGTTCAAGAAAGTGTAAATATACGACTACGACTACTACTACTACTGCTACTACTACTACTACTGCTACTACTGCTACTACTACTACTGCCTACCATCATCTACCACCGCCACTGCCACTACCATGCCACTACTACCGCTACCACTACTACCACTACTACCACCGCTACTACTACTACCACCATCACCGCTACTACCACCACTGCCACTACCACCACTGCTAACCACCACTACCGCCACCACCACCACTACCACCACCACCGCTACCACTACTACCGCCACCACCACCACCGCCACTACCATCACTACCACTACCACTACCACTACCGCCACCACCACCGCTACCACCACCACCACTACCACCACTACTACCACCGCTACCACCACCACCGCCACTCACCACCACCACCGCCACCACCACCGCCACTACCACCGCTACCACCACCACCACCACCACCACCACCACCACCGCCACCACCACCACCGCCACCACCACCACCACTGCTACCACCTACCACCACCACCACTACCACCACCACCGCCACCACCACCACCGCCACCACCACCACCGCACCATCACTACCACTGCTACCATCGCTACCACCACCGCCACCACCACCGCTACACCACTGCTACCGCCTACCATCACCGCCACTACCACCGCTACCACCTATCACTACCACCTACTACACCACCACTACCATCACCATCCACCACTACCACTACCATCACTACCACTACCACCACCACCGCCACTACCACCACTACCACCACTACCATCACTACTACCACTACCACCACCACCACTACCACCGCTACCACCACTACTACCACCGCCACCACCACTGCCACCACCACCGCCACTACCACCACCACCACTGCTACCACTACCACCGCCACTACCATCACTACCACCACCTACCACCATCACTACCACTGCCACCACCACTACCACCGCTACTACCACTACCGCTACCACCACCACCACCACTGCCACCACCACTACCATCACTACCACTACCACCACTGCTACCACTACCACCACTACCACCACCACTACCACTACCACCACCATCACTACCACCGCCACCACTACCATCATCACTCACCACCATCATCACTACCACTCACCATCATCACTACCACTGCCACCACCACCACCGCTACCACCACATCACCACCGCCACCACTACTACCACCACTGCCACCAATCACTGCCACTACCACCGCTACCACCTACCTACCACCACCACCACCACCTACTACCACCATCACCGCCACTACCACCACCATCACTACCACCACCGCCACTACCACCGCTACCACCACTGCCACCATCACTGTCACTACCACCACCACCACTACCACCGCCACCACTACCACCACCGCCACCACTAATACCACTGCTACCACCACCGCTACCACCACTGCCACCACTACCGCCACTACCACACTACTACCACCACTGCCACTACCACTACCACCGCCACCACCACCACCACCACCACCACCGCCACCACCACCGCCACCACCGCCACTACCACCACCGCCACTACTACTACCACCGCCACCACTACCACCACCACCGCTACTACCACTACCACTACCACCACTACCACCACCATCACCACCACCACTACCACCACCACTACCACTACCACTACCACCGCCACTACCACTACTACCACCGCTACCGTACCACTACCACCACTGTCATCATACCACTCACCACTGCCGCTACCATCACTACCACCACTGCCACCACCATCACCACCACTACCACTACCACCTCCACCACCACCACCACCACCACCACCACCACCACCACCACTACCACTACCACCACCACCACTACCACTTCCACTACCACCACCACCACCACCACCACCACCACCACCACCACTACCACTACCACCACCACCACCACCACCACTACCACTGCCACGACCACGACCACCACTACCATCACTACCATCACCACTACCATCACTGCCACTACCACCACCACTACCACCGCTACCACTACCACCACCACCACCACTACTACCACCACCACTGCCACCACTACCACCACCACCGCCACTACCACCACCACCACCACCACCACTGCCACTACCACCACTACCACCACCACCACCGCCACCACCACCACCACCACCACCATCACTACCACCACCACCATCACCGCTACCACTACCACCGCCACCACTACCACCACCACCACCGCCACCACTACTACCACTACCACCGCCACTGCCACCACCACCACCGCTACCACTACCACTACCACTACCACTACCACCACTGCCATCACCATCACCACTACTACTACCACCGCCACCACCACTACCATCATCACCACCACTACCACCACCGCCACCACCACCACCACCACTACCACCACTACCACCGCCACCACTCACCACCGCCACTACCACCACCACCACCACCACCGCCACCGCCACCGCCACCACCGCCACCACCACTACCATCACTACCACCACCGCTACCGCCACCACCACTACCGCCACTACCACTGCCACCGTTACTACCACCACCACCACCGCCACTACCACTACCACCACCGCCACCGCTACCACCGCTACCACCACCGTTACCACTACCACCACCGCCACCGCCACCACCACCACCACCACTGCCACCACCACTACCACTACCGCCACCACCACCACCACCACCACCACTACCATCATCACTACCACCGCCACCACCGCCACCGCCACCACCACCACCGCCACCGCTACCACCGCCACCACTACCACCGCCACTGCCACTACCACCGCCACTGCCATCACCATCGCCACCACCACCGCTACCACTACCACTACCACCACTACCACCGCCACCACCACTGCCACCGCCACTACCACCACCGCCACCACCACCACCACCACCACCGCCACCACCACTACCACCGCCACCACTACCACCACCGCCACCGCCACCACCACCACCGCCACTACCACTACCACCACCACTACTACCACCGCCATCATCACCACCACCATCATCACTACCACCACTACCACTACCACTACCACCACTACCACCGCTACCACCATCACTACCGCCACCACTACCACCGCTACCACCACCACTACCACCACCACCACCACCGCCACTACCACCGCATCACTACCACCGCCACCGCCACTACCACTCACCACTACCACCGCCACTACCACCACCACCACTGCCACCGCTACCACCGCTACCACCACCGCCACCGCTACCACTACCACCACCACCACCACCACCGCTACCACCACCACCACCACCGCCACCACCACCACCGCTACCACCACCACCACTGCCACTACCACCACCACTGCCACCACCACCGCCACCACCATCACCACCACCGCCACTACCACCACTACCACCGCTACTACCATCACCACCACTACCATCACCACCACCACTACCACCACCACCACCGCCACCACCACCACCGCCACCACTACCACCGCCACTGCCACCGCCACTGCCATCACCACGCCACCACCACCACCACCACTACCGCCACTACCACCGCCACCACTACCACCACCGCCACTGCCACCATCACCGCCA
Organism: Odontamblyopus lacepedii; assembly: GCA_034769755.1. Taxonomy (NCBI): domain Eukaryota; kingdom Metazoa; phylum Chordata; class Actinopteri; order Gobiiformes; family Gobiidae; genus Odontamblyopus; species Odontamblyopus lacepedii. The sequence goes on along the minus strand of CM068354.1, from coordinate 43,543,858 downwards.
CTACCACCGCTACCACTACCACCGCCACCACCACCACCGCCACCACCACCACTGCCACCGCCACCACTACCACCGCCACCACCACTACCACCACTACCACCGCCACCGCCACCACCACTACCACCACTACCACCACCACCGCCACTACCACCACTACCACCGCCACCACTACCTACCACCGCTACCACCATCACCACCATCACTACCACCGCCACCACCGCTACCACTACCACCACCACCGCCACCGCCACCACCACCGCCACTACCACCGCTACCACTACCGCCACTGCCACCACTACCACCATCACCACTACTGCCACCATCACCACTGCCACCACTACCACCACCACCGCTACCACCACCACCACCGCCACCGCCACTACCACCGCCACCACTACCACCGCTACCACCGCCACTGCCACTGCTACCACTACCACCGCTACCGCCACTACTACCACTACCACCACCGCTACCACCACCACCACTGCCACTGCCACCACTCACCACTGCCACTACCATCATCATCACTACCACCACCACCGCTACCACTACCACCGCCACCATCATCACTACCACTACCACCACTACCACTGCCACTACCACCACCGCCATCATCACCACTACCATCACCGCCACCACCATCACCACCACCGCCACCACCACCACCACCACCACCGCCACCACCACCACCGCCACCACCTACCACTACCACCGCCACCACCACCACCGCCACCACCGCCACTGCCACCGCCACCACTACCACCGCCACCTGCCATACCATCACTACCACCGCCGCTACCACCACCACCACTGCCACTACCACTACCACTACCACCGCTACCACCTGCTACCACCACCACCACCACTACCACCGCTACCACCACTACCACCGCCACCGCTACTATCATCACCACTGCCGCTGCCACTGCCTACCACTACCACCGCCACCACCACCACCGCCACCACCACCTGCCACCACCACCACCGCCACCGCCACTACCATCACCACCACCGCTACCACTACCACCGCTACCACCACTACCACCGCTACCACTGCCACCGCCACCACCACTACCACCGCCACGCATCATCACCACTACCACCACTACCGCTACCACCGCCACCGCCACCACTACCACCGCCGCCACTACCGCCAATACCACCACCACCGCTACCATCATCACTACCACCACTACCACCGCCGCCACTACCATTACTACCGCCATCACTACCACCGCCACCACCACCACCGCCACCACTACCACCACTGCCACTACCACTACCACCACCGCCACCGCCACCACCACCACCGCTACCACCATCACCGCCACCGCTACCACCACTACCATCACTACCACCACCACCGCCACTGCCACCGCTACCACCACTACTACCACCGCTACTACCACCACCACCGCCACTACCACTACTACCACTACCACCATCATCACTACCACCACCACCACCGCTACCACCACCACCACCACTGCTACCGCCACCACCATCACCACCGCCACCACCACCACTACCATCACTACCACCGCCACTACCATCACTCACCACCACCGCTACCACTACCACCGCCACCGCTACCACTACCACCACTACCACCGCCACCACCATCACCACCACCGCTACCACCACCACCGCCACCACCACCACCACCGCCACCACTGCCACTACCATCACCACCACCACCGCCACCACCACCACCACTGCTACCACCGCCACTACCACCACCGCTACCACCACCACCGCCGCTACCACCTACCACTACCACTGCCACCACCACCATCACTACCACTACCACTACCGCTACCGCCACTACCACCACTACCATTACCACCGCCACCACTACCGCCGCTACCACCACCACCGCTACCACTACCACTATCATCACCACCACCGCTACCACCACTACCACCGCCACCACCACTGCCACCACCACCACCACCATCACCACCGCCACCGCCACCACTACCACCGCCACCGCCACTACTACCACTGCTACCGCCACCACCGCTACCACCGCCACCACCACCACCACCACTACCACCGCTACCACCACCACCGCTACCACTGCCACCGCCACTACCACCACCACTACTGCCACCACCGCCACCGCCACTACCACCGCTACCATCACTACCACCGCTACCACTGCCACCACCACCACCACCGCCACCGCCACCGCTACCACCACCACCACCACCGCCGCTACCACCGCTACCACCGCTACCACTACCACCATCACTACCACCGCTGCCACCACCGCTACTACCACCACTACTACCACCGCCACCACCGCTACCACTGCCACCATCACCACCACCACCACCACCGCAGCCACCACCGCTACCACCACCACCGCCACCGCCACTACCACCACTGCCACCGCCGCCACTACCACCACTACCGCTACCACTGCCACCGCCACTACCACCACCACCACCACCACCACCGCCGCTACCACTGCCACTCATCACCACCACTGCCACCACCACTACCACTACCGCCGCCACCACCGCTACCACCACCACCGCCACCACTACCACCACCACCGCCGCTACCACCACTACCGCCACCACCACCGCCACTACCGCTACCACTGCCACTACCACTACCACCACCACTACCACTACTACCACCATCACTACCACCACTACCATCATCACCACCGCTACCATCATCACCACCACTACCACCACTGCTACCACCATCACCACTACCGCTACCACTACCACTACCACTGCCGCCACCACTGCCACCACTACCACCGCTACTGCCATCACTACCACCACCATCACCACTACCACCGCCGCTACCACCGCTACCACCACCACCACTACCACCACCACCGCCACCGCCACCACCACCACCACCGCCGCCACCACCGCCACCACCACCACCGCTACCACCACTACCACCACCACCACCACTACCGCCACCACCGCCACTACCACCACCACTACCGCTGCCACCACCGCTACCACCACTACCACCGCCACCACTACCATCATCACTACCACCGCCACCACCACCATCACTACCACCGCCACCACCACTACCGCCACTACCACTGCCACCACCACCACTGCCACTACCACTACCACCACTGCCACCACCACTACCGCCACTACCACCACTACCATCACTACCACCACTACCACCACCACCACCACCACTACTACCACCACCACTGCCACCACCACTACCGCTACCACCACTACCATCAATACCACCACCGCTACCACCACCGCTACCACCGCCACCACCGCCACTACCACCGCTACCATCATCATACTACCACTACCATCATCATCACCACCGCTACCACCACTAATACCACCACCATCACTACCACCCACTACCACTACCACTAATACTCACCACCACTACCGCTACCACTACCACTACCACTACCACCACTGCACTACCACTACCACCACTACCATCACCGCTACTACCACCACCACCACTACCACTACCACTGCCACCACTACATCACCATCACTACCACCACTACCACTACCACTACCACTACCATCATCACCGCCACTACCACCACCACTACCACTACCACCAACTGCTACTACCACTACCACTACCACGACCACTACCACTACCACTACCACCACCACGACCACTACCATCACCACTACCACACTACCACACCACTACCACCGCTACTACCATTACCACCGCCACCACCACCACCACCACCACTACCACTACGACCACCACGACCACCACTACCACGACCACGACCACTACCACCACCACTGCCACCGCTACTACCACTACCACCACTACTACCACTGCCACCGCCACCACTACCACCACTACCACTACCACTACCACCACTACCACTACCACTACCACCATCACCACTACCACTACCACTACCACTACCACTACCACCACCACCACCACCACTACCACTACCACCACCACTACCACCACCACCACTACCACTTCCACTTCCACTACCACCACCACCACCACCACCACCACCACCACCACCACCACCACCACTACCACTACCACCACCACCACTACCACTTCCACTACCACCACCACCACCACCACCACCACCACCACCACCACTACCACTGCTTAATCACCACTACCACTTACCGCTACCGCTACCACCACCACTACCATCACTACCACTGCCACTCATCACTACCACTACCACCACTACTACCACTACTACCACCACTACCACTCACCATCACTACCACCATCATCACCACTACTACCACCACTACCATCACCACTGCCATCATCAATACCACTACCACTACCACCACCACCACCACCACTACCACTACCACCATCACCACTACCACCGCTACCACTACCACCACTACCACTACCACTACCACCACCATCACTACCACCGCTACCACCACCACCACCACTGCCACCATCACCACCGCCATCATCACTACCACCACCGCTACCACCACCACCGCCACTACCAATACCACCTACTACCACCACTACCACACTGCCACTACCATACCACTGCCATCACCACTGCTACCACTACCACTGCCACCACTACTACCACTACCATCACTACCGCTGCCACCACTGCCACTACCTACCACTGCCACCATCATCACTACCACCACCTACTGGCCGCCTACCACTGCCACTACCACTACCACCACCGCTACCACCACTACCACCGCCAATACCACCACCGCCATCACCACTACCACTGCTACCACCACCACCACCACCACCGCCACCACCGCTACCACTGCTACCACCACCACCGCCACTACCACTACCACTACCACTACCGCTACCACCACCGCTAACACCGCCACCACTGCCACCACCACCGCCATCACTACCATCACCACCACTACCACCACCATACCACCACTACCACCACTGCCACTACCACCGCTACCACCACCACCGCTACTACTACCACCGCCAATACTACCACCACTACCGCTACCACTACCACGACCACCACTACCAACCGCTACCACTACCACTACCACGACCAATACTACCACGACCACCACCACCACTACCACTACCACTGCCACCACCACTACCACTACCACTACCGACCACTACCACTACCACCGCCACCGCTACCACCGCTACTACCACCACTACCACCGCCTACTACCACCATCACCACTACCACGACCATCACTACCACGACCACCACTACCACGACCACCACTACCACCGCTACCACTACCACTATTACCACTGCCACCACTATTACCACTGCCATCACTACCAATACTACTACCACCACTACTACCACTAATACCACGACCACTACATCACGACCACGACCACCACTGCCACGACCGCCACCGCTACCACCTACCACCACTACCACTACCACTGCCACCTACCACCGCCACTACCACTACCACCACCACCGCCACTACCACTACCACTGCTACTACCACCAATACCACTACCACCACCACTACCACTACCACGACCATACTACCACCATCGACCACTACCACCAATCACCACCACCACTACGACTACCACTACCACTACCACTACCACGACCACTACCACTGCTACCGCCACTACTACCACTACCACCGCTACTACTACTACCACCGCTACCACGACCACCACTCACTACCGCCACTGCCACTACCACCACTGCCACCGCTACTACTACCACCATCACCACTACCACTGCCACCGCGACCACTACTACCACCACTGCCACTGCCATCACTACCACCACTACTACTACCACTGCCACTACCACTGCTACTACCATCACTACCACTACCATCATACCACTACCACTACCACCGCCACCACCATCACCACTACCACCGCCACCATCACCACCGCTATCATACCGCTACCATCACTACCACTACCATCACTAATTACCACTACTACTACCACGACCACTACCACCACGACCATCATCACTACTACCACTACTACCACTACCGCTAACACTACCATACCACTACTACTACTACTACTACTACTACTACTACTACTACTACTGCTACTACTACTACTACTGCTACTACTACTACTACTGCTAATACTACTACTACTACTACTACTACTACTACCGCTCCCTCTTGTAGAAAGTATCAGGGTGAATGATAATACTACAAACAGCATCTCTGGCTGGGAGGGCATCTGACCGACTGTCCCTGCAGGTACCTGCTGCTCCAGACTCACCAGCTCCCCCTGGAGGCCTTCCTCATCGCGATGAGGATGATGAACGTGGAGGGCGTCGACCTGGACGAAGTGCAGTGCATCCTCGCCAACCTCATTTACATGGTACTGTTACCATAGCGACCGCACTGTTACTATAGCATCACAGGGACAGAGCTGCAATTCAGCCATTTTATACAATAAAAACAGTAACACAGACCAATTAGAATTTATTAAATCATTAAAACAAAAAATAAAACATTTATTTAACTTGTTTTTTCATCTCTCCTTTCTCCCCTTTGGCCATCCGTCCCTCCTTGTCTCCTTTTCTCCCTCCTCGTCTCCTTTTCTCCCTCCTCGTCTCCTTTTCTCCCTCCTCGTCTCCTCAGGGGCACATTAAAGGGTACATCTCTCACCAACATCAGAAACTGGTCGTGTCAAAACAGAATCCTTTCCCTGCGCTCTCCACGCTCACCTAGACTACACTACCCATGATCCTGTGCTCCAGACCACCCACAGGACTGGACCAGGACTTGACTAGGACTGGATCTAAACTGTTTTTCATGAATTGTAAAAAGTGAAATAAACTTTTTCTTTCGTACTTTGTGTTTTGGTTTCAGTTCAGTCTGAAGACTTCGCAGCACAGTTTAAAGTTTAACATCTTGAACATTTGCACAGAAACATCTCAGAGCTTTGCTTTATTGATCTATTTGTAATTTTAAAATGCAAAAATACCAGAGGAGGAGTCAGGAGGAGGTGAGCTGTGTGGAGGAGGAGTCAGAGGAAGTCTTAAGTCAAACCCATTAGAGTTAATGAGGATCAGGCGTAAGTGGATCAGGACACGGGCCGAGGCTCAGTTCTGCAGAACGTCGTGTTTATTGTGTAGAACATTCACAGCAGGACACTGTGATCCACAAACTCCTCCAGCTCCTCCACAAACTCCTCCAGCTCCTCCACAAACTCCTCCAGCTCCTCCACAAACTCCTCCAGCTCCTCCACAAACTCCTCCAGCTCCAGCGACTCTTCGTGTGTTCGGGGCCATGGGGCACTCTCTCACACTCGGAGCCGACCCCGGACTGTGGAGCCGCTGCTGATTCTGCTGTGGACGAGGCCTCGGTGAGTAACTCCCCGAGGGCAGAGGGAAGTTCTGTTTAAATAAGCGTTAATATTTGAGTGTTACCACAGCTACAAACTGAATGTGAAAAGCCTGTTCATGGTAAACGAGTTCCACGGGAAGCTCGTCCCGACGTCCTGGAGTTGGTTGACCTGTTGCTATGGCGACTCTTTGTTTATGCAAAATGAACGCTCGATCATTAGAAATCTCTGGAACAAACTCTAAACCTTAACGTGATTTGGACAGAGACAGGCGTGTCGTTCGGAGGCACTTCAGACTATAGTGACGCTTCTATAGAAGACTCCAAACCCTAAAGACTCTAAGAACCCTAAGGACCCCAAGGACCCTAAGAACCCTGAGAACCCCTAACCCTGAGCCTCCCCTCAGACAAAGGGCTGGAGACACATTTGTATGAACCTCATGCTAAAGTTCATTGTTTAAAGCAGATAATCTGTGATGGACGTGACGTGGCTTTAATCTTGTTCTCTGTTAATCTGCAGCTGAGCTCCTTGGTCCTGCTCTGGACCTTCTGACCTTCGGGTGAAGACTTCTCTGTGAATAGTGTTTCTGCTCTGGTTGGCCGCCCCGCCCTCGCCATGCCGCTCATGCCGGTCAAGTTCAACCTGCAGAAGCGGGTGAAGCTGGCGCAGGGCCTCTGGATGCTCTACTGGGTCTCTGTGATGGTGGGAATCCTCATCTTCAGCTTGGGCATATTCTTCAAGGTGGAGCTGAGGAAGAGGAGCGAGATGATGGACAACAACGAGAGCCACCTCGTCCCGAACCTCTTGATCCTCACGGGGCTGCTCACCTGCGCCGTCAACGCCTTCGGAGGGAAGGTCTGTCACGACTCGCTCGACCCCATGAAGTTTGCCAAGTGGAAGCCGATGCTGAAGCAGTACTTCACGGGCTGCGTGGCCTTCAGCGCCGCGCTCCTGGTGGTGGCGCTGTTGTGCTTCCTCATGCAGTTCTCCGTGTACCTGACTCTGGCCGAGGGGCTGAAAAATGGGATTCGCTTCTACAAAGACACGGACACGCCGGGACGCTGCTTCATGAAGAGAACCCTGGACATGACCCAGATCGAGTTCCGCTGCTGCGGAAACAACAACTTCAGGGACTGGTTTGAGGTTCAGTGGATCAGCAACCGCTACTTGGACATGAGCAACGACCAAGTCAAGGAGTGAGTATGTCGTACACTACCGTTCAAAAGTTTGGGATCAGTTAGAAATGTCCTTATTTTTTAAAGAAAAGCACTGTTTTTTTCAATGAAGATACTTTAAACTAATCAGAAATACACTCTATAAGTTGCTAATGTGGTAAATGACTATTCTAGCTGCAAATGTCTGGTTTTTGGTGCAAAATCTACATAGGTGTATAGAGGCCCATTTCCGTGCAAGAAATTGCCAAAAAACTGACGATTTCCTACAACAGTGTGTCCTACTCCCTTCAGAGAAGAGCACAAACAGGCTCTAACCAGAGTAGAAAGAGAAGTGGGAGCTGCTGCACAACTGAGCCAGAAGATACGAACATTAGAGTCTCTAGTTTAGAAACAGACGCCTCACAGGTCCTCAACTGGCAGCTTCATTAAAGAGAACCTGCAAAACCCCAGTGTGAACATCTACAGTGAAGAGGCGACTCCAGGATGCAGCTTCAGGGCAGAGTGGCAAAGGAAAAGCCACATCTGAGACTGACAATAAAAGAAAAGATTAATATGGACAAAAGAAACAGACACTGGACAGAGGAAGAGTGGACAGAAGTGTTATGGACAGACCCCCTGAGCTGCTGTGGACAGAAGTGTGATGGACAGACCCACTGAGCTGCTGTGGACAGAAGTGTTATGGACAGACCCACTGAGCTGCTGTGGACAGAAGTGTTATGGACAGACCCACTGAGCTGCTGTGGACAGAAGTGTGATGGACAGACCCACTGAGCTGCTGTGGACAGAAGTGTTATGGACAGACCCACTGAGCTGCTGTAGACAGAAGTGTGATGGACAGAACCCACTGAGCTGCTGTGGAAAGAAGTGTTATGGACAGACCCACTGAGCTGCTGTGGACAGAAGTGTTATGGACAGACCCACTGAGCTGCTGTGGACAGAAGTGTTATGGACAGACCCACTGAGCTGCTGTGGACAGAAGTGTTATGGACAGAACCCACTGAGCTGCTGTGGACAGAAGTGTTATGGACAGACCCACTGAGCTGCTGTGGACAGAAGTGTTATGGACAGACCCACTGAGCTGCTGTGGACAGAAGTGTTATGGACAGAACCCACTGAGCTGCTGTGGACAGAAGTGTTATGGACAGACCCACTGAGCTGCTGTGGACAGAAGTGTTATGGACAGACCCACTGAGCTGCTGTGGACAGAAGTGTTATGGACAGACCCCCTGAGCTGCTGTGGACAGAAGTGTTATGGACAGACCCACTGAGCTGCTGTGGACAGAAGTGTTATGGACAGACCCACTGAGCTGCTGTGGACAGAAGTGTTATGGACAGACCCACTGAGCTGCTGTGGACAGAAGTGTTATGGACAGACCCACTGAGCTGCTGTGGACAGAAGTGTTATGGACAGACCCACTGAGCTGCTGTGGACAGAAGTGTGATGGACAGACCCACTGAGCTGCTGTGGACAGAAGTGTTATGGACAGACCCACTGAGCTGCTGTAGACAGAAGTGTGATGGACAGAACCCACTGAGCTGCTGTAGACAGAAGTGTGATGGACAGAACCCACTGAGCTGCTGTGGACAGAAGTGTTATGGACAGACCCACTGAGCTGCTGTGGACAGAAGTGTTATGGACAGACCCACTGAGCTGCTGTAGACAGAAGTGTGATGGACAGAACCCACTGAGCTGCTGTGGACAGAAGTGTTATGGACAGAACCCACTGAGCTGCTGTGGACAGAAGTGTTATGGACAGAACCCACTGAGCTGCTGTGGACAGAAGTGTTATGGACAGACCCACTGAGCTGCTGTGGACAGAAGTGTTATGGACAGACCCACTGAGCTGCTGTGGACAGAAGTGTTATGGACAGACCCACTGAGCTGCTGTGGACAGAAGTGTTATGGACAGACCCACTGAGCTGCTGTGGACAGAAGTGTTATGGACAGAACCCACTGAGCTGCTGTGGACAGAAGTGTTATGGACAGACCCACTGAGCTGCTGTGGACAGAAGTGTTATGGACAGACCCACTGAGCTGCTGTGGACAGAAGTGTTATGGACAGACCCACTGAGCTGCTGTGGACAGAAGTGTTATGGACAGACCCACTGAGCTGCTGTGGACAGAAGTGTTCTGGACAGACCCACTGAGCTGCTGTGGACAGAAGTGTTATGGACAGACCCACTGAGCTGCTGTGGACAGAAGTGTTATGGACAGACCCACTGAGCTGCTGTGGACAGAAGTGTTATGGACAGACCCACTGAGCTGCTGTGGACAGAAGTGTTATGGACAGACCCACTGAGCTGCTGTGGACAGAAGTGTGATGGACAGACCCACTGAGCTGCTGTAGACAGAAGTGTTATGGACAGACCCACTGAGCTGCTGTGGACAGAAGTGTTATGGACAGACCCACTGAGCTGCTGTGGACAGAAGTGTTATGGACAGACCCACTGAGCTGCTGTGGACAGAAGTGTTATGGACAGAACCCACTGAGCTGCTGTGGACAGAAGTGTTATGGACAGAACCCACTGAGCTGCTGTGGACAGAAGTGTTATGGACAGAACCCACTGAGCTGCTGTGGACAGAAGTGTTATGGACAGAACCCACTGAGCTGCTGTGGACAGAAGTGTTATGGACAGACCCACTGAGCTGCTGTGGACAGAAGTGTTATGGACAGAACCCACTGAGCTGCTGTGGACAGAAGTGTTATGGACAGACCCACTGAGCTGCTGTGGACAGAAGTGTTATGGACAGACCCACTGAGCTGCTGTGGACAGAAGTGTGATGGACAGAACCCACTGAGCTGCTGTGGACAGAAGTGTTATGGACAGAACCCACTGAGCTGCTGTGGACAGAAGTGTTATGGACAGAACCCACTGAGCTGCTGTGGACAGAAGTGTTATGGACAGAACCCACTGAGCTGCTGTGGACAGAAGTGTTATGGACAGACCCACTGAGCTGCTGTGGACAGAAGTGTTATGGACAGAACCCACTGAGCTGCTGTGGACAGAAGTGTTATGGACAGACCCACTGAGCTGCTGTGGACAGAAGTGTGATGGACAGAACCCACTGAGCTGCTGTGGACAGAAGTGTGATGGACAGACCCACTGAGCTGCTGTGGAGCAGTTTGACCGTCTGGTACAGAAGAAGTTTCCATCCAGATAATCCAACCTGTGGGAGAAGCTTCTAGAAGCCTGGGGTGAAATTTCTCCAGATCCTTCAACAAATGAACAGCTGGAGGCCAAAGTCTGAAGGCTGTGACTGCTGCAGATGGAGGATTCTGTGACCAAAGCAAAGTTTGAAGGAAAAAATTATTTCAAATACAAATCATTATTTCTGACCTTGTCAAAGTCTTGACTAAAGTTTATTCATTTTACAGCTCATGGTGGTAAAGAGAGAGAGAGGCCCCAGAGAGAGGCCCCAGAGAGAGGCCCCAGAGAGAGAGAGGCCCCAGAGAGAGGCCCCAGAGAGAGAGAGGCCCCAGAGAGAGAGAGGCCCCAGAGAGAGAGAGGCCCCAGAGAGAGAGGCCCCAGAGAGAGGCCCCAGAGAGAGAGGCCCCAGAGAGAGGCCCCAGAGAGAGAGGCCCCAGAGAGAGAGGCCCCAGAGAGAGAGGCCCCAGAGAGAGAGAGGCCCCAGAGAGAGAGAGGCCCCAGAGAGAGAGGCCCCAGAGAGAGAGAGGCCCCAGAGAGAGAGAGGCCCCAGAGAGAGAGAGGCCCCAGAGAGAGAGAGGCCCCAGAGAGAGAGGCCCCAGAGAGAGAGGCCCCAGAGAGAGAGAGGCCCCAGAGAGAGAGAGGCCCCAGAGAGAGAGGCCCCAGAGAGAGAGGCCCCAGAGAGAGAGAGGCCCCAGAGAGAGAGGCCCCAGAGAGAGAGGCCCCAGAGAGAGAGAGGCCCCAGAGAGAGAGAGGCCCCAGAGAGAGAGGCCCCAGAGAGAGGCCCCAGAGAGAGAGAGAGGCCCCAGAGAGAGAGAGAGGCCCCAGAGAGAGAGAGGCCCCAGAGAGAGAGAGGCCCCAGAGAGAGAGGCCCCAGAGAGAGAGAGGCCCCAGAGAGAGAGGCCCCAGAGAGAGAGGCCCCAGAGAGAGAGAGGCCCCAGAGAGAGAGGCCCCAGAGAGAGAGGCCCCAGAGAGAGAGAGGCCCCAGAGAGAGAGGCCCCAGAGAGAGAGGCCCCAGAGAGAGAGAGGCCCCAGAGAGAGAGAGGCCCCAGAGAGAGAGAGGCCCCAGAGAGAGAGAGGCCCAGGTTCGGTGAGTCTCGGGTTCGGTGTGTCTCAGGTTCGGTGAGTCTCAGGTTCGGTGAGTCTCAGGTTCGGTGAGTCTCGGGGGTTCGGTGAGTCTCGGGGGTTCGGTGAGTCTCGGGTTCGGTGAGTCTCAGGGGTTCGGTGAGTCTTGGGTTCGGTGAGTCTCAGGGGTTCGGTGAGTCTCGGGTTCGGTGAGTCTCGGGTTCGGTGAGTCTCAGGGGTTCGGTGAGTCTCGGGGGTTCGGTGAGTCTCGGGTTCGGTGAGTCTCAGGGGTTCGGTGAGTCTCGGGGGTTCGGTGAGTCTCAGGGGTTCGGTGAGTCTTGGGTTCGGTGAGTCTCAGGGGTTCGGTGAGTCTTGGGTTCGGTGAGTCTCAGGGGTTCGGTGAGTCTCGGGTTCGGTGAGTCTCGGGTTCGGTGAGTCTCAGGGGTTCAGTGAGTCTCGGGTTCGGTGAGTCTCAGGGGTTCGGTGAGTCTCAGGTTCGGTGAGTCTCAGGTTCGGTGAGTCTCAGGGGTTCGGTGAGTCTCAGGGGTTCAGTGAGTCTCAGGTTCGGTGAGTCTCGGGTTCGGTGAGTCTCGGGTTCGGTGAGTCTCAGGGGTTCAGTGAGTCTCGGGTTCGGTGAGTCTCAGGTTTGGTGAGTCTCGGGTTCGGTGAGTCTCAGGTTTGGTGAGTCTCAGGGGTTCGGTGAGTCTCAGGGGTTCGGTGAGTCTCAGGGGTTCAGTGAGTCTCGGGTTCGGTGAGTCTCAGGTTCGGTGAGTCTCGGGTTCGGTGAGTCTCGGGTTCGGTGAGTCTCAGGGGTTCGGTGAGTCTCGGGTTCGGTGAGTCTCAGGTTCGGTGAGTCTCAGGGGTTCGGTGAGTCTCAGGTTCGGTGAGTCTCAGGTTTGGTGAGTCTCGGGTTCGGTGAGTCTCAGGGGTTCGGTGAGTCTCAGGGGTTCGGTGAGTCTCAGGGGTTCGGTGAGTCTCAGGGGTTCGGTGAGTCTCAGGGGTTCGGTGAGTCTCAGGTTCGGTGAGTCTCGGGTTCGGTGAGTCTCGGGTTCGGTGAGTCTCGGGGGTTCGGTGAGTCTCGGGTTCGGTGAGTCTCAGGGGTTCGGTGAGTCTCAGGTTCGGTGAGTCTCGGGTTCGGTGAGTCTCGGGTTCGGTGAGTCTCAGGTTCGGTGAGTCTCAGGTTCGGTAAGTCTCGGGTTCGGTGAGTCTCTGGGGTTCGGTGAGTCTCAGGGGTTCGGTGAGTCTCGGGTTCGGTGAGTCTCGGGTTCGGTGAGTCTCGGGTTCGGTGAGTCTCAGGTTCGGTGAGTCTCGGGTTCGGTGAGTCTCGGGTTCGGTGAGTCTCAGGTTCGGTGAGTCTCGGGTTCGGTGAGTCTCAGGGGTTCGGTGAGTCTCGGGTTCGGTGAGTCTCAGGGGTTCGGTGAGTCTCAGGTTCGGTGAGTCTCGGGTTCGGTGAGTCTCGGGTTCGGTGAGTCTCGGGTTCGGTGAGTCTCGGGTTCGGTGAGTCTCAGGTTCGGTGAGTCTCGGGTTCGGTGAGTCTCGGGTTCGGTGAGTCTGGGGTTCGGTGAGTCTCGGGTTCGGTGAGTCTCAGGTTCGGTGAGTCTCAGGTTCGGTGAGTCTCGGGTTCGGTGAGTCTCGGGTTCGGTGAGTCTCGGGTTCGGTGAGTCTCGGGTTCGGTGAGTCTCGGGTTCGGTGAGTCTCGGGTTCGGTGAGTCTCGGGTTCGGTGAGTCTCGGGTTCGGTGAGTCTCGGGTTCGGTGAGTCTCGGGTTCGGTGAGTCTCGGGTTCGGTGAGTCTCAGGGGTTCGGTGAGTCTCAGGTTCGGTGAGTCTCGGGTTCGGTGAGTCTCGGGTTCGGTGAGTCTCGGGTTCGGTGAGTCTCGGGTTCGGTGAGTCTCGGGTTCGGTGAGTCTCGGGTTCGGTGAGTCTCGGGTTCGGTGAGTCTCAGGTTCGGTGAGTCTCGGGTTCGGTGAGTCTCAGGGGTTCGGTGAGTCTCGGGTTCGGTGAGTCTCGGGTTCGGTGAGTCTCGGGTTCGGTGAGTCTCGGGTTCGGTGAGTCTCAGGTTCGGTGAGTCTCGGGTTCGGTGAGTCTCGGGTTCGGTGAGTCTCGGGTTCGGTGAGTCTCGGGTTCGGTGAGTCTCGGGTTCGGTGAGTCTCGGGTTCGGTGAGTCTCGGGTTCGGTGAGTCTCGGGTTCGGTGAGTCTCGGGTTCGGTGAGTCTCGGGTTCGGTGAGTCTCAGGGGTTCGGTGAGTCTCAGGTTCGGTGAGTCTCGGGTTCGGTGAGTCTCGGGTTCGGTGAGTCTCGGGTTCGGTGAGTCTCGGGTTCGGTGAGTCTCAGGTTCGGTGAGTCTCGGGTTCGGTGAGTCTCAGGGGTTCGGTGAGTCTCAGGTTCGGTGAGTCTCAGGTTCGGTGAGTCTCGGGTTCGGTGAGTCTCGGGTTCGGTGAGTCTCGGGTTCGGTGAGTCTCGGGTTCGGTGGTGAGTCAGTGTCAGGTGCAATAGTCTGTGACTGTGGTGATGGTGTCGTGTCATTTCTTTAATATTTCCCCTTCATATGAACTATGTCGAGCAAAAGAAAGTGGTCGGAGGAATATGTGAATATGTGAATATGTGAATATGTGAATATGTGAATATGTGAATATGTGAATATGTGAATTTGGATTCACACGTGGCACCAATAACATATTTACACCTGTGTTTGAATTTGAACAAAACATTTTATTTTTCCAATGAAGAAGATTTCAGAAGGTTCAGTGAATGTGCAGATGAAACTCGTGGAGTTCAGAACCTCCAAAAAGAAGAACCACTGGGTTAGGCACATGTGCTTGGGGCAGGGGTCAGATGTGGGCAGGGGTCAGAGGGCAGGGGTCAGAGGTCAGGGGTGGGACACAGTAATGGGGTGTGCACCCTAGCGCCCCCTGCTGCTCGTGCAGTCGGGCTGAGGTGGGTTTGCTCGGTCACAGGAGGATCAAGAGGATTTAAAGGTAAAAGTTTCTATGTTAAGTCCATAATCTCCAAGAGCGGATGACCCACTGCACGCTAACGTGCTAATGCACGCTAATGTGCTAATGCACGCTAACATGCTAATGCACGCTAACATGCTAATGCACGCTAACAGAGGGTCCCCATAAGAACAATCGAAGCGCCTGTTTTAAGCCTCTTAAGCCAAACCAGGTCAGTGTGAATATTTCTACAGCAGATTGAGCGCCGCACAGCGCCCCCCAGAGGCCTTTAACGCACACTGCAGATCGCCCCCCAGAGGCCTTTAACGCACACTGCAGAGCGCCCCCCAGAGGCCTTTAACGCACACTGCAGAGCTCCCCCCAGAGGCCTTTAATGGTTACTGCAACAAAACGTTTGATCACATAAGACGAGAGGTCCCTGTAACGAGAGTTCAGTTTTGTGAGTTTAAATCTCTTTATGGGTTTAACAAAAAAGATTTATCCGCTGGAAAAACATGAGTTTTTGGAATTTATTGTTGCAGATCTGGACCCACAGACCCAGAAACACAGACCCAGAAACACAGACCCAGAAACACAGTCCCAGAAACACAGACCCAGAAACACAGACCCACAGACCCACAGAAACACAGACCCAGAAACACAGACCCAGAAACACAGTCCCAGAAACACAGACCCAGAAACACAGACCCAGAAACACAGACCCAGAAACACAGACCCACAGACCCACAGAAACACAGTCCCAGAAACACAGTCCCAGAAACACAGACCCAGAAACACAGACCCAGAAACACAGACCCACAGACCCACAGACACAGAAACACAGACCCACAGACCCACAGACACAGAAACACAGAAATGTTTCCATCACATCAGGCACATGAAGCCCTAACCCTGTCACAGCCGTGATCTGAATCACACCCCGTTTTTCCCCTGTTTTTCACATGTATTTCTGTTTTTGCCCCGTGTATTTCCTGTGTTTTTCACATGTATTTCCTGTGTTTTTCACATGTATTTCCTGTGTTTTTCACGTGTATTTCCCGTGTTTTTCACGTGTATTTCCTGTGTTTTTCACGTGTATTTCCCGTGTTTTTCACGTGTATTTCCCGTGTTTTTCACGTGTATTTCCTGTGTTTTTCACGTGTATTTCCTGTGTTTTTCACATGTATTTCCCGTGTTTTTCACGTGTATTTCCTGTGTTTTTCACATGTATTTCCCGTGTTTTTCACGTGTATTTCCTGTGTTTTTCACATGTATTTCCTGTGTTTTTCACATGTATTTCCTGTGTTTTTCACGTGTATTTCCCGTGTTTTCACGTGTATTTCCGTGTTTTTCACATGTATTTCCTGTGTTTTTCACGTGTATTTCCCGTGTTTTTCACGTGTATTTCCTGTGTTTTTCACGTGTATTTCCCGTGTTTTTCACGTGTATTTCCGTGTTTTTCACGTGTATTTCCTGTGTTTTTCACGTGTATTTCCTGTGTTTTTCACATGTATTTCCCGTGTTTTTCACGTGTATTTCCTGTGTTTTTCACGTGTATTTCCCGTGTTTTTCACGTGTATTTCCCGTGTTTTTCACGTGTATTTTCTGTTTTTCACGTGTATTTCCCGTGTTTTTCACGTGTATTTCCCGTGTTTTTCACATGTATTTCCCGTGTTTTTCACGTGTATTTCACGTGTATTTCCCGTGTTTTTCACGTGTATTTCCCGTGTTTTTCACATGTATTTCCCGTGTTTTTCACGTGTATTTCACGTGTATTTCCCGTGTTTTTCACGTGTATTTCTCGTGTTTTTCACGTGTATTTCCTGTATTTTTCACGTGTATTTCCTGTGTCACAGCCGTGTTCTGAGTAACGTGGAGGGGAAGTTCCTCATGGACTCGGTTCCGTTCAGCTGTTGTAACCCCGGCTCCCCCAGACCCTGTATCCAACACCACCTGACCAATAACTCCGCCCACTACGACTACGACCTGCGCACGGAGGAGCTGAACATCTGGACCCGAGGCTGCAGAGAGGCCCTCTTCTCTTACTTCAGCTCCATGATGAGCAGCATCGGAGCTCTGATCATCTTCACCATCATCCTGGAGGTGAGAACATCTGGAGTAAGTCTGATCCTCCTGGAGGTGAGAACATCTGGAGTAAGTCTGATCCTCCTGGAGGTGAGAACATCTGGAGTAAGTCTGATCCTCCTGGAGGTGAGAACATCTGGAGTAAGTCTGATCCTCCTGGAGGTGAGAACATCTGGAGTAAGTCTGATCCTCCTGGAGGTGAGAACATCTGGAGTAAGTCTGATCCTCCTGGAGGTGAGAACATCTGGAGTAAGTCTGATCCTCCTGGAGGTGAGAACATCTGGAGTAAGTCTGATCCTCCTGGAGGTGTCAGGGTCTGTTAGAACGAGGCGAGCGTCTAGTATGAGTTTGATCATCAGCACTGCTCAGGGCTACAGGGCTGTGGGCAGGGCTGAGGGGGTGTGGGCGGGGACACTGTTGCCATGGCGATCTGTGCCACCTGTGGTACATTGACCTGGATCAGGCTCGTTAGTGGATCGATGATTGGATTATGAGAAAGAGTTCACAGAGTTTATCTTCAGTGTGTGTGAATGATAAACCCTGAGACCAGGAACAGACCAGGACCGGACTAAGACCAGGACCGGACTGAATTGCAGCTGCTGCATTTAAGAGCATCGTGAAAACACCCCAAAAAAACTACACTCAACAAAAATATAAATGCAACACTTTTGTTTTTGCTCCCATTTGTCATGAGATGGACTCAAAGATCTCAAATTCATTCCAGATACACAATATTCCCATTTCTCTCAAACATTGTTCACAAATCTGTCTAAATGTGTGATAGTGGCACTTTTGCTTTGCTGAGATAATCCATCCCACCTCACAGGTGCCACATCAAGATGCTCATCAGACACCATGATTAGTGCACAGGTGAACCTTAGACTGTCCACAATAAAAGGCCACCCTGAAATGTGCAGTTTTGTCTCACAGCAAAATGCCACAGATGGCGCAAGCATTGAGGGAGCGTGCAGTTGGCATGCTGACAGCAGGAATGTCAACCAGATCTGTTGCTCGGGCATTGAATGTTCATTTCTCCACCATAAGCCGTCTCCAAAGGCGTTTCAGAGAATATGGCAGTACATCCAACCGGCCTCACAACCGCAGACCACGTGTAACCACACCAGCCCAGGACCTCCACATCCAGCAGGTTCACCTCCAAGATCGTCTGAGACCAGCTACTCAGACAGCTGCTGAAACAATTGGTTTGCATAACCAAAGAATTTCTGCACAAACTGTCAGAAACCGTCTCAGGGAAGCTCAACTGCTCGTCGTTCTCATCGGGGTCTTAACCTGACTCCAGATCGTCGCCGTAACAGACTTGAGTGGGCAAATGCCCACATTCGATGGCGTCTGGCACGTTGGAGAGGTGTTCTCTTCACGGATGAATCTCGGTTTACATTGTTCAGGGCAGATGGCAGACAGCGTGTGTGGCGTCGTGTGGGTGAGCGCTTTGCTGATGTCAGTGTTGTGGATGGAGTGGCCCATGGTGGTGGTGGGGTTATGGTATGGGCAGGCATCTGTTATGGACCAAGAACACAGGTGCATTTTATCGATGGCATTTTGAATGCACAGAGATACCGTGATGAGATCCTGAGGCCCATTGTTGTGCCACACATCCATGAACATCACCTCATGTTTCAGCAAGATAATGCATGGCCCCATGTTGCAAGGATCTGTACACAATTCTTGGAAGCTGAAAATGTCCCAGTTCTTGCATGGCCAGCATACTCACCGGACATGTCACCCATTGAGCATGTTTGGGATGTGCTTGACCGGCGTATACGACAGCGCGTACCAGTTCCCACTAATATCCAGCAACTTCGCACAGCCATTGAAGAGGAGTGGACCAACATTCCACAGGCCACAATTGACAATCTGATAAACTCTATGTGAAGAAGATGTGTTGCACTGCATGAGGCAAATGGTGGTCACACCAGATACTGACTGGTTCTGAGTCCCCAGACCCCCAATAAAGCAACAACTGCACATTTCAGAGTGGCCTTTTATTGTGGACAGTCTAAGGTTCACCTGTGCACTAATCATGGTGTCTGATGAGCATCTTGATGTGGCACCTGTGAGGTGGGATGGATTATCTCAGCAAAGCAAAAGTGCCACTATCACACATTTAGACAGATTTGTGAACAATGTTTGAGAGAAATGGGAATATTGTGTATCTGGAATGAATTTTAGATCTTTGAGTCCATCTCATGACAAATGGGAGCAAAAACAAAAGTGTTGCGTTTATATTTTTGTTGAGTGTATTTTTCTTTCAAATGAATCTGAGGCTAAAGATGTTTACAGCAGGACTGGACTAAACCGGGACCGGACTGAACCAGGACTGGACCTAGACCAGGACCATGTCTCAGCTGCACTTGCCCAAACCTCCAGCCTGGCATAAGCAGGATTATGTTTATTTGGGCCAAGACTCTAAACCCGTTAAGTCCTGGATCCGGGTCAGGACTCTGCTCAACACCTCAGGCTAAACTTAGGTCACAGTGACTTTTGTCCTTCCAAAAGTCCCACTGTAGTCCCTCTGTAGTCCGGCTGTAGTCCCTCTGTAGTCCCTCTGTAGTCCGGCTGTAGTCCCTCTGTAGTCCCTCTGTAGTCCGGCTGTAGTCCCTCTGTAGTCCGGCTGTAGTCCCGCTGTAGTCCCTCTGTAGTCCCTCTGTAGTCCCTCTGTAGTCCCTCTGTAGTCCCACTGTAGTCCCTCTATAGTCCCTCTGTAGTCCCGCTGTAGTCCGGCTGTAGTCCCGCTGTAGTCCCGCTGTAGTCCCTCTGTAGTCCCACTGTAGTCCCTCTATAGTCCCACTGTAGTCCCTCTATAGTCCCTCTGTAGTCCCGCTGTAGTCCGGCTGTAGTCCCGCTGTAGTCCCTCTGTAGTCCGGCTGTAGTCCCTCTGTAGTCCCTCTGTAGTCCCGCTGTAGTCCGGCTGTAGTCCCGCTGTAGTCCCTCTGTAGTCCCGCTGTAGTCCCTCTGCAGTCCCTCTGTAGTCCCTCTGTAGTCCCGCTGTAGTCCCTCTGTAGTCCCTCTGTAGTCCCTCTGTAGTCCGGCTGTAGTCCCTCTGTAGTCCCGCTGTAGTCCCGCTGTAGTCCCGCTGTAGTCCCTCTGTAGTCCCTCTGCAGTCCCTCTGTAGTCCCTCTGTAGTCCCGCTGTAGTCCCTCTGTAGTCCCTCTGTAGTCCCGCTGTAGTCCCTCTGTAGTCCCGCTGTAGTCCCGCTGTAGTCCCGCTGTAGTCCCTCTGTAGTCCCTCTGCAGTCCCTCTGTAGTCCCTCTGTAGTCCCGCTGTAGTCCCTCTGCAGTCCCTCTGTAGTCCGGCTGTAGTCCCGCTGTAGTCCGGCTGTAGTCCCGCTGTAGTCCGGCTGTAGTCCCTCTGTAGTCCTTCTGTAGTCCCTCTGTAGTCCCTCTGTAGTCCGGCTGTAGTCCGGCTGTAGTCCGGCTGTAGTCCGGCTGTAGTCCCTCTGTAGTCCCGCTGTAGTCCCGCTGTAGTCCCTCTGTAGTCCCTCTGTAGTCCAGCTGTAGTCCCTCTGTAGTCCCTCTGTAGTCCGGCTGTAGTCCGGCTGTAGTCCGGCTGTAGTCACTCTGTAGTCCGGCTGTAGTCCCTCTGTAGTCCCTCTGTAGTCCGGCTGTAGTCCCTCTGTAGTCCGGCTGTAGTCCCGCTGTACTCTGGCTGTAGTCCCGCTGTAGTCCGGCTCCTGATTGGCTCTTCGGTTGCTATGATACTCACTGTGCTCTAGTTTGGCTGCTGTGGCTGCTGTAGCTGCTGGCCTCGATGAGCTTCATTTGGACTCTTTGGACTTATTGTTATTCAGATTATTCTTCTGTGTTCCCCTGCAGCCTGAGGGAGGACGTGAGGGCATCTGACACAGGGAGGACGTGAGGGCATCTGGCACACAGGAGGACGGGAGTATGGGAGGGCATCTGGCACACATGTCTAACAGGTCACGTGTCTCTTGTGCTCGCCAGGCCGCAGACATGGCGGGGCTGAAGTACCTGACGACGTCGCTGGAGTCGATGTCGGACCCGGAGAACCCGGAGTGCGAGAGCGAGGGCTTCCTGCTGGAGAAGAGCGTGAAGGAAACGATCTGCGACGCCTGCGCCAAAGCCAAGGCGCTGATCCGACCCAATCAGGTGACGGAGGGGGAGGAGCCGCCGGCCGCCTGAGCCCGCCCCCGCCCAAATAAGGACTGAGACACACGCCCCCAACAGCCAATCACAGGAGAGGCCTGCTGTAAATATGTTTTTAAACTGTACAGAGTCTAGAGCTTATTTTAATTATTTTAATCCTGAGTCTGTGTACATAGTGTTTATAGACGTTCTATTTAAACACCTCCGCCTTCGGAATTACACTAGTGGAACCCGGAAATATGTGGGAACGCAAAGAGAATCATGCGAAAGCTGAGGCAGCTCGG
>CM068354.1:43459262-43501762 GCA_034769755.1 Odontamblyopus lacepedii | reverse complement strand
ACACCCAAACACACAGGAACAAAAGGACGAGAAACACCCAAACACACAGGAACAAAAGGACGAGAAACACCCAAACACACAGGAACAAAGTCTGAGAAACACCTAAACACACAGGAACAAAAGGACAAGAAACACCCAAACACACAGGAACAAAAGGACAAGAAACACCCAAACACACAGGAACAAAAGGACAAGAAACACCCAAACACACAGGAACAAAAGGACGAGAAACACCCAAACACACAGGAACAAAAGGACGAGAAACACAAACACACAGGAACAAAAGGACAAGAAACACCCAAACACACAGGAACAAAAGGACGAGAAACACCCAAACACACAGGAACAAAAGGACGAGAAACACCCAAACACACAGGAACAAAGTCTGAGAAACACCTAAACACACAGGAACAAAAGGACGAGAAACACAAACACACAGGAACAAAAGGACAAGAAACACCCAAACACCCAGGAACAAAAGGACAAGAAACACAAACACACAGGAACAAAAGGACAAGAAACACCCAAACACACAGGAACAAAAGGACGAGAAACACCCAAACACACAGGAACAAAAGGACGAGAAACACCCAAACACATAGGAACAAAAGGACGAGAAACACAAACACACAGGAACAAAAGGACAAGAAACACACAGGAACAAAAGGACAAGAAACACCCAAACACACAGGAACAAAAGGACAAGAAACACCCAAACACACAGGAACAAAAGGACAAGAAACACCCAAACACACAGGAACAAAAGGACAAGAAACACCCAAACACACAGGAACAAAAGGACAAGAAACACCCAAACACACAGGAACAAAAGGACAAGAAACACCCAAACACACAGGAACAAAAGGACGAGAAACACCCAAACACACAGGAACAAAAGGACAAGAAACACCCAAACACACAGGAACAAAAGGACGAGAAACACCCAAACACACAGGAACAAAAGGACGAGAAACACCCAAACACACAGGAACAAAGTCTGAGAAACACCTAAACACACAGGAACAAAAGGACAAGAAACACCCAAACACACAGGAACAAAAGGACAAGAAACACCCAAACACACAGGAACAAAAGGACGAGAAACACCCAAACACACAGGAACAAAAGGACGAGAAACACCCAAACACACAGGAACAAAAGGACGAGAAACACCCAAACACACAGGAACAAAAGGACGAGAAACACCCAAACACACAGGAACAAAAGGACGAGAAACACCCAAACACACAGGAACAAAAGGACAAGAAACACCCAAACACACAGGAACAAAAGGACGAGAAACACCCAAACACACAGGAACAAAAGGACGAGAAACACCCAAACACACAGGAACAAAAGGACGAGAAACACCCAAACACACAGGAACAAAAGGACGAGAAACACCCAAACACACAGGAACAAAAGGAGGGCAAACACCCAAACACACAGGAACAAAAGGACGAGAAACACCCAAACACACAGGAACAAAAGGACGAGAAACACCCAAACACACAGGAACAAAAGGACGAGAAACACCCAAACACACAGGAACAAAGTCTGTGAAACACCCAAACACACAGGAACAAAAGGACGAGAAACACCCAAACACACAGGAACAAAAGGACGAGAAACACCCAAACACACAGGAACAAAAGGACGAGAAACACCCAAACACACAGGAACAAAAGGACGAGAAACACCCAAACACACAGGAACAAAAGGACGAAACACCCAAACACACAGGAACAAAAGGACGAGAAACACCCAAACACACAGGAACAAAAGGACGAGAAACACCCAAACACACAGGAACAAAAGGACGAGAAACACCCAAACACACAGGAACAAAAGGACGAGAAACACCCAAACACACAGGAACAAAAGGACGAGAAACACAAACACACAGGAACAAAAGGACGAGAAACACCCAAACAGTCGGGTTTAAGTCTGGTGATGGTGACGGATGTTCAGTCATATCGGGGGGTCAGGGGTCGGGTCAGGGGGCGGGGGTCAGGGGTCGGGTCGGGGACTCACAGCACGAGTAGCTTTGCCACAGACAGAAATATTTTACATGTTTAAGTTTATTCTAAAAAAAACCATGAATTTTAACATTCACAAAATATTCTGTCCCTCATGGGTCTGAGGATCCTTCTAATTATAATGTCTTTTTTATAATTATTCTATTTTGTGCAGTTCAGTGCTTCAACACCAGAACATCATTAATGCCATTAGTCCTGATTCAGTCCCGGTTCAGTCCTGGTGCGTCCTCTGGTGCCTCCGCAGGTGGTTGGTGCAGGTGTAGGTCCCGGTCTGGTCCCGGTCTGGTCCCGGTCTGGTCCCGGTCTGGTCCCGGTCTGGTCCCGGTCCGGTCCCGGTTCAGTCCCGGTTCAGTCCCGGTTCAGTTCTGGTGCGTCCTCTGGTGCCTCCGCAGGTGGTTGGTGCAGGTGTAGGCTTTGGGGCACTGGGGGCAGGGAAACGGCCGCACGTTGAAGTGAACCCGGAGGTGACGCTTCAGCTCAGAATTCCGACTGAACTTCTTCCCACATTCTGTACACGCGCACGGCTTTTCTCCTGCAACACAGGACCAGGATCACAACCGGCCTACAGGAAGTCTACAAGGGGATCACAACTGGTCTACAGGGGGTCTACAGGGGGATCACAACCGGTCTACAGGGGGATCATAAGCAGTCTACAGGGTCCACACTGTGCTGAGGAAACACTGAGCAGCATCATGTCCCAGATCTTTAGGTTCTTTAGACCTTAAAATGTTCCGTATGAAACTATTCAATTATAACATATTAATCCTCTGCTCTAATGTAGTTTATCCTGAGACTCCATGTCCCATAATCCTCTGCTCTAATGTAGTTTATCCTGAGACTCCATGTCCCATAATCCTCTGCTCTAATGTAGTTTACACTGAGACTCCATGTCCCATAATCCTCTGCTCTAATGTAGTTTACACTGAGACTCCATGTCCCATAATCCTCTGCTCTAATGTAATTTACACTGAGACTCCATGTCCCATAATCCTCTGCTCTAATGTAGTTTACCTCAGTTGTTGACCTCACCTGTGTGACCTCTGACCTCACCTGTGTGACCTCTGACCTCACCTGTGTGACCTCTGATGTCACCTGTAACCTATGACCTCACCTGTGACCTCTGACCTCACCTGTGTGACCTCTGACCTCACCTGTGACCTCTGACCTCACCTGTGTGACCTCTGACCTCACCTGTGTGACCTCTGATGTCACCTGTAACCTATGACCTCACCTGTGTGACCTCTGACCTCACCTGTGTGACCTCTGACCTCATCTGTGACCTCACCTGTGTGACCTCACCTGTGTGACCTCACCTGTGACCTCTGACCTCACCTGTAACCTCTGACCTCACCTGTAACCTCTGACCTCATCTCTGACCTCACCTGTCTGACCTCTGACCTCACCTGTGTGACCTCACCTGTGACCTCTGACCTCACCTGTGACCTCTGACCTCACCTGTGTGACCTCTGACCTCACCTGTGTGACCTCACCTGTGACCTCTGACCTCACCTGTGACCTCTGACCTCACCTGTGTGACCTCTGACCTCACCTGTGTGACCTCTGACCTCACCTGTGTGACCTCTGACATCACCTGTAACCTATGACCTCACCTGCGACCTCTGACCTCACCTGTGACCTCTGACCTCACCTGTGACCTATGACCTCACCTGTGACCTCTGACCTCACCTGTGACCTGACTTCACCTGTGTGACCTCTGACCTCATCTGTGACCTCACCTGTGTGACCTCACCTGTGACCTCTGACCTCACCTGTAACCTCTGACCTCACCTGTAACCTCTGACCTCATCTGTGACCTCTGACCTCACCTGTAACCTCTGACCTCATCTGTGACCTCTGACCTCACCTGTGTGACCTCACCTGTGTGACCTCACCTGTGTGACCTCACTTGTGACCTCTGACCTCACCTGTGTGACCTCACCTGTGTGACCTCACCTGTGTGACCTCACCTGTGTGACCTCACTTGTGACCTCTGACCTCACCTGTGTGACCTCACCTGTGTGAACTCACCTGTGTGACCTCACCTGTGTGACCTCACTTGTGACCTCTGACCTCACCTGTGTGACCTCACCTGTGTGACCTCACCTGTGTGACCTCACCTGTGTGACCTCACTTGTGACCTCTGACCTCACCTGTGTGCGTGCGGCGATGCGCTCTCAGTTGAGTTGACACGGCGAAGCTCTTCCCACACTCTCGACAAAGATACGGCCGCTCCCCTGAAACACACGGATCAGCAGCAGCACTCGCAGTACTCGCAGTAGTACTCGCAGTACTCGTAGTAGTACTCGCAGTACTCGTAGTAGTACTCGCAGTAGTACTCGCAGCACTCGCAGTAGTACTCGCAGCACTCGCAGTAGTACTCGCAGTACTCGCAGTAGTACTCGCAGCACTCGCAGTAGTACTCGCAATAATCGCAATACTCGCAGTAGTACTCGCAGTACTCGCAGTAGTACTCGCAGTATTCGCAGTAGTACTCGCAGTATTCGCAGTAGTACTCGCAGCACTCGCAGTAGTACTCGCAATAATCGCAATACTCGCAGTAGTACTCGCAGTACTCGCAGTAGTACTCGCAGTATTCGCAGCAGCACTCGCAGTACTCGCAGTAGTACTCGCAGTACTCGTAGTAGTACTCGCAGTAGTACTCGCAGTACTCGTAGTAGTACTCGCAGTAGTACTCGCAGCACTCGCAGTAGTACTCGCAGCACTCGCAGTAGTACTCGCAGTACTCGCAGTAGTACTCGCAGTACTCGCAGTAGTACTCGCAGCACTCGCAGTAGTACTCGCAATAATCGCAATACTCGCAGTAGTACTCGCAGTACTCGCAGTAGTACTGCGTATTCGCACTCGCCAGGAGGACTCGCAGCACTCGCAGTAGTACTCGCAATAATCGCAATACTCGCAGTAGTACTCGCAGTACTCGCAGTAGTACTCGCAGTATTCGCAGCAGCACTCGCAGTACTCGCAGTAGTACTCGCAGTAGTACTCGCAGTAGTACTCGCAGCACTCGCAGTACTCGCAGTAGTACTCGCAGTACTCGCAGTAGTACTCGCAGCACTCGCAGTAGTACTCGCAATAATCGCAATACTCGCAGTAGTACTCGCAGTACTCGCAGTAGTACTCGCAGTATTCGCAGTAGTACTCGCAGCACTCGCAGTAGTACTCGCAGTAGTACTCGCAGTAGTACTCGCAATAATCGCAGTACTCGCAGTAGTACTCGCAGTACTCGCAGTAGTACTCGCAGTATTCGCAGTAGTACTCGCAGTAGTACTCGCAGTACTCGCAGCACTCGCAGTAGTACTCGCAGTACTCGCAGTAGTACTCGCAGTACTCGCAGTACTCGCAGTAGTACTCGCAGTAGTACTCGCAGTACTCGCAGTAGTACTCGCAGTAGTACTCGCAGTACTCGCAGTACTCGCAGTAGTACTCGCAGTAGTACTCGCAGTAGTACTCGCAATAATCGCAGTACTCGCAGTAGTACTCGCAGTACTCGCAGTAGTACTCGCAGTATTCGCAGTAGTACTCGCAGTACTCGCAGTAGTATTCACAGTACTCGCAGCAGTACTCTAAGTACACCAAAAATATTAATTTTGTCTTCTTAGTGCTTTAAGTTCTTAGGTTATTTTTTAAGACAATTTAGTCAAGTGTATTTGTACCTTGCTGACATGTTTCGGCTGCTGCTGCATCTTCAGAACTGTCACCCAGGTGTGTTCCTCCTTTCACACACCTGGGACCCCCTCCTCCAGAGACCACCGGGCGACAGGAGGCGTGGTCAGTCTGAGCGACCTGCAGGTCCCATCAGGCTGACCACGCCTACAGGAAGTAACAACAGCTGATATACGACACGTCACCACCAACACCGAGGACAGTTCTGAAGATGCAGCAGCCGAAACATGTCAACAAGGTAAAAATACAGTTGACTACATTGTCTTAAAAAAGAACCTAAGAAGTTAAAGTACTCGAAGAACTCGCAGTAGTACTCGTAGCAGTAGTACTCGCAGCAGTACTCTAAGTACTCGCAGCAGTACTCGTAGCAGTAGTACTCGCAGCAGTACTCTAAGTACTCGCAGCAGTACTCGTAGCAGTAGTACTCGCAGCAGTACTCTAAGTACTCGCAGCAGTACTCGTAGCAGTAGTACTCGCAGCAGTACTCTAAGTACTCGCAGCAGTACTCGTAGCAGTAGTACTCGCAGCAGTACTCTAAGTACTCGCAGCAGTACTCGTAGCAGTAGTACTCGCAGCAGTACTCTAAGTACTTGCAGCAGTACTCGTAGCAGTAGTACTCGCAGCAGTACTCGTAGCAGTAGTACTCGCAGCAGTACTCTAAGTACTCGCAGCAGTACTCGTAGCAGTAGTACTCGCAGCAGCACTAAGCACTTGCAGCACTCGAGCAGCAGTACTGCGAGCAGCACAGAGCAGCAGTACCGCAGCAGTACTCTAAGTACCGCAGCAGTACTCGTGAGCAGCAGTACTGCAGCAGCACTCTAAGCACTCGCAGCAGCACTCGTGAGCAGCAGTACTCGCAGCAGCACTCTAAGTACCGCAGCAGCAGTACTCGTAGCAGTAGTACCGCAGCAGCACTCTAAGTACTTGCAGCAGTACTCGTAGCAGTAGTACTCGCGGCAGCACTGAGCAGTACTGTAGCAGTACTCTAAGCAGTACTGCACTCGTAGCAGTAGTACTCGCAGCAGTACTCTAAGTACTTGCAGCAGTACTCGTAGCAGTAGTACTCGCAGCAGTACTCGTAGCAGTAGTACTCGCAGCAGTACTCTAAGTACTCGCAGCAGTACTCGTAGCAGTAGTACTCGCAGCAGTACTCTAAGTACTCGCAGCAGTACTCGTAGCAGTAGTACTCGCAGCAGTACTCGTAGCAGTAGTACTCGCAGCAGTACTCTAAGTACTCGCAGCAGTACTCGTAGCAGTACTCAGCAGTATCTTACCTGTGTGCGTCCGGGCGTGTGCTTGCAGATCTCCTCCAGAGGGAAACCCTTTTCCGCAGACGCTGCAGGTGTAGGGTTTGTCCCCCAGGTGGCGCCGCAGATGGACTTTGAGGCCAGCGTTGAAGGCGAAGCTCCGCCCACAGAGCGTGCACGTGTACGGGCGCTCTCCTGTGTGTGTGCGCACGTGAGAGCGCAGAGAGAAGCGGCTCACGAAGCCCCGCCCACACGTGTGGCACAGGAAACGCTTCTCGCCGTGGAGTTTGGCGTGCGCCGTGAGAGCGACTTCGGACGCATAACTCCGCCCACACACATCACACACAAAGGGGCGGGGCACGTGAGAGCGCTGGTGTATGCGCAGGAGGGTGGAGCCTATGACAAGCACAGAGACCTGTCACCTGTGTGTGCAGCTGTGTGTGTGCAGGTGTGTACAGGTGTGTGCAGGTGTGTGTGTGTGTGTGTGTGTGCGTGTGTGTGTGTGTGTGTGCAGCTGTGTGTGTGTGTGCAGGTGTGTGTGTGCAGGTGTGTACAGGTGTGTGCAGGTGTGTGTGTGCAGGTGTGTGTGTGTGTGCAGGTGTGTGTGTGTGTGCAGGTGTGTGTGTGCAGGTGTGTGTGCAGGTGTGTGCAGGTGTGTGTGTGTGTGCAGGTGTGTGTGTGTGTGTGCAGGTGTGTACAGGTGTGTGCAGGTGTGTGCAGGTGTGTGTGTGTGTGTGCAGGTGTGTGTGTGTGTGCAGGTGTGTGTGCAGGTGTGTGCAGGTGTGTGTGTGTGTGCAGGTGTGTGTGTGTGTGCAGGTGTGTACAGGTGTGTGCAGGTGTGTGCAGGTGTGTGTGTGTGTGTGCAGGTGTGTGTGTGTGTGCAGGTGTGTGCAGGTGTGTGTGTGTGTGCAGGTGTGTGTGTGCAGGTGTGTACAGGTGTGTGTGTGTGTGCAGGTGTGTGTGTGTGCAGGTGTGTGCAGGTGTGTACAGGTGTGTGTGTGTGTGCAGGTGTGTGCAGGTGTGTGTGTACAGGTGTGTGCAGGTGTGTGTGTGTGTGCAGGTGTGTGTGTACAGGTGTGTACAGGTGTGTGCAGGTGTGTACAGGTGTGTGCAGGTGTGTGTGTGTGTGCAGGTGTGTGCAGGTGTGTGTGTGTGTGTAGGTGTGTGTGTGTGCAGGTGTGTGCAGGTGTGTACAGGTGTGTGCAGGTGTGTGTGTGTGTGCAGGTGTGTACAGGTGTGTGTGTGTGTGCAGGTGTATGCAGGTGTGTGTGTGTGTGTGTGTGTGTGTGCAGGTGTGTGTGTGTGTGTGTGTGTGCAGGTGTGTGTGTGTGTGTGTGTGCAGGTGTGTACAGGTGTGTGCAGGTGTGTGTGTGTGTGCAGGTGTATGCAGGTGTGTGTGTGTACAGGTGTGTACAGGTGTGTGCAGGTGTGTGCAGGCGTGTGCAGGTGTGTGCAGGTGTGTGTGTGTGTGTGTGTGCAGGTGTGTGTGTGTGTGTGTGTGCGTGCAGGTGTGTACAGGTGTGTGCAGGTGTGTGTGTGTGTACAGGTGTGTACAGGTGTGTGCAGGTGTGTGCAGGTGTGTGCAGGCGTGTGCAGGTGTGTGCAGGTGTGTGTGTGTGTGTGTGTGCAGGTGTGTGTGTGTGTGTGTGTGTGTGCGTGCAGGTGTGTACAGGTGTGTGCAGGTGTGTGTGTACAGGTGTGTACAGGTGTGTGCAGGTGTGTGCAGGTGTGTGTGTGTGTACAGGTGTGTACAGGTGTGTGCAGGTGTGTGCAGGTGTGTGCAGGTGTGTGTGTAGGTGTGTGTGTGTACAGGGCGTTACTTGTGAAGGTCTGGTCGCAGTGGAGGCAGTCGTATTGTGGCTCCTCCCCCTTCAGGGCGTGCAGGTCCAGGTGTGTCAGGAGCAGCGCCTGGTGTTTGAAGTGTTCATCACAGAGAGAGCAGCTGAATGAGGGGTGCACCTGCCGATCCTGCACAGAAACACACCTGTCACTCACCTGCACCAAACCTGCACCTTCTCACACCCGTCACTCACCTGTCACTCACCTGTCACTCACCTGCACCCTCTCACACTGTCACTCACCTGTCACTCACCTGCGCCCTCTCACCTGTCACTCACCTGCACCAAACCTGCACCTTCTCACACCTGTCACTCACCTGTGCCCTCTCACACCTGTCACTCACCTGTGCCCTCTCACACCTGTCACTCACCTGTCACTCACCTGTGCCCTCTCACACCTGTCACTCACCTGTGCCCTCTCACACCTGTCACTCACCTGTCACTCACCTGCGCCCTCTCACACCTGTCACCCACCTGTCACTCACCTGTGCCCTCTCACACCTGTCACTCACCTGTGCCCTCTCACACCTGTCACTCACCTGTCACTCACCTGTGCCCTCTCACACCTGTCACTCACCTGTCACTCACCTGCGCCCTCTCACACCTGTCACCCACCTGTCACTCACCTGCGCCCTCTCACACCTGTCACCCACCTGTGCCCTCTCACACCTGTCACTCACCTGTGCCCTCTCACACCTGTCACTCACCTGCGCCCTCTCACACCTGTCACTCACCTGCGCCCTCTCACACCTGTCACTCACCTGCGCCCTCTCACACCTGTCACTCACCTGTCACTCACCTGCGCCCTCTCACACCTGTCACTCACCTGTGCCCTCTCACACCTGTCACTCACCTGTGCCCTCTCACACCTGTCACTCACCTGTGCCCTCTCACACCTGTCACTCACCTGTGCCCTCTCACACCTGTCACTCACCTGTCACTCACCTGCGCCCTCTCACACCTGTCACCCACCTGTCACTCACCTGTGCCCTCTCACACCTGTCACCCACCTGTCACTTACCTGTGCCCTCTCACACCTGTCACTCACCTGTCACTCACCTGCGCCCTCTCACACCTGTCACCCACCTGTCACTCACCTGTGCCCTCTCACACCTGTCAGTCACCTGTCACTCACCTGTGCCCTCTCACACCTGTCACTCACCTGTCACTCACCTGTGCCCTCTCACACCTGTCACTCACCTGTCACTCACCTGTGCCCTCTCACACCTGTCACTCACCTGTCACTCACCTGTGCCCTCTCACACCTGTCACTCACCTGTCACTCACCTGTGCCCTCTCACACCTGTCACTCACCTGTGCCCTCTCACACCTGTCACTCACCTGTCACTCACCTGTGCCCTCTCACACCTGTCACTCACCTGTGCCCTCTCACACCTGTCACTCACCTGTCACTCACCTGTGCCCTCTCACACCTGTCACACACCTGTCACTCACCTGCGCACTCTCACACCTGTCACCCACCTGTCACTCACCTGTGCCCTCTCACACCTGTCACTCACCTGTGCCCTCTCACACCTGTCACTCACCTGTCACTCACCTGCGCCCTCTCACACCTGTCACCCACCTGTCACTCACCTGTCCCCTCTCACACCTGTCACTCACCTGTCACTCACCTGTGCCCTCTCACACCTGTCACTCACCTGTCACTCACCTGTGCCCTCTCACACCTGTCACTCACCTGTCACTCACCTGCGCCCTCTCACACCTGTCACCCACCTGTCACTCACCTGTGCCCTCTCACACCTGTCACTCACCTGTGCCCTCTCACACCTGTCACTCACCTGTGCCCTCTCACACCTGTCACTCACCTGTGCCCTCTCACACCTGTCACTCACCTGTCACTCACCTGCGCCCTCTCACACCTGTCACCCACCTGTCACTCACCTGTGCCCTCTCACACCTGTCACCCACCTGTCACTTACCTGTGCCCTCTCACACCTGTCACTCACCTGTCACTCACCTGCGCCCTCTCACACCTGTCACCCACCTGTCACTCACCTGTGCCCTCTCACACCTGTCAGTCACCTGTCACTCACCTGTGCCCTCTCACACCTGTCACTCACCTGTCACTCACCTGTGCCCTCTCACACCTGTCACTCACCTGTCACTCACCTGTGCCCTCTCACACCTGTCACTCACCTGTGCCCTCTCACACCTGTCACTCACCTGTCACTCACCTGTGCCCTCTCACACCTGTCACTCACCTGTGCCCTCTCACACCTGTCACTCACCTGTCACTCACCTGTGCCCTCTCACACCTGGCACTCACCTGTGCCCTCTCACACCTGTCACTCACCTGTCACTCACCTGTGCCCTCTCACACCTGTCACACACCTGTCACTCACCTGCGCCCTCTCACACCTGTCACCCACCTGTGCCCTCTCACACCTGTCACTCACCTGTGCCCTCTCACACCTGTCACTCACCTGCGCCCTCTCACACCTGTCACTCACCTGCGCCCTCTCACACCTGTCACTCACCTGCGCCCTCTCACACCTGTCACTCACCTGTCACTCACCTGCGCCCTCTCACACCTGTCACTCACCTGTGCCCTCTCACACCTGTCACTCACCTGTGCCCTCTCACACCTGTCACTCACCTGTGCCCTCTCACACCTGTCACTCACCTGTGCCCTCTCACACCTGTCACTCACCTGTCACTCACCTGCGCCCTCTCACACCTGTCACCCACCTGTCACTCACCTGTGCCCTCTCACACCTGTCACCCACCTGTCACTTACCTGTGCCCTCTCACACCTGTCACTCACCTGTCACTCACCTGCGCCCTCTCACACCTGTCACTCACCTGTGCCCTCTCACACCTGTCAGTCACCTGTCACTCACCTGTGCCCTCTCACACCTGTCACTCACCTGTCACTCACCTGTGCCCTCTCACACCTGTCACTCACCTGTCACTCACCTGTGCCCTCTCACACCTGTCACTCACCTGTGCCCTCTCACACCTGTCACTCACCTGTCACTCACCTGTGCCCTCTCACACCTGTCACTCACCTGTGCCCTCTCACACCTGTCACTCACCTGTCACTCACCTGTGCCCTCTCACACCTGGCACTCACCTGTGCCCTCTCACACCTGTCACTCACCTGTCACTCACCTGTGCCCTCTCACACCTGTCACACACCTGTCACTCACCTGTGCCCTCTCACACCTGTCACACACCTGTCACTCACCTGTGCCCTCTCACACCTGTCACTCACCTGTCACTCACCTGTGCCCTCTCACACCTGTCACTCACCTGTGCCCTCTCACACCTGTCACTCACCTGTCACTCACCTGTGCCCTCTCACACCTGGCACTCACCTGTCACTCACCTGTGCCCTCTCACACCTGGCACTCACCTGTGCCCTCTCACACCTGTCACTCACCTGTCACTCACCTGTGCCCTCTCACACCTGTCACACACCTGTCACTCACCTGTGCCCTCTCACACCTGTCACACACCTGTCACTCACCTGTGCCCTCTCACACCTGTCACACACCTGTCACTCACCTGTGCCCTCTCACACCTGTCACTCACCTGTGCCCTCTCACACCTGTCACTCACCTGTGCCCTCTCACACCTGTCACTCACCTGTCACTCACCTGCGCCCTCTCACACCTGTCACCCACCTGTCACTCACCTGTGCCCTCTCACACCTGTCACCCACCTGTCACTTACCTGTGCCCTCTCACACCTGTCACTCACCTGTCACTCACCTGCGCCCTCTCACACCTGTCACCCACCTGTCACTCACCTGTGCCCTCTCACACCTGTCAGTCACCTGTCACTCACCTGTGCCCTCTCACACCTGTCACTCACCTGTGCCCTCTCACACCTGTCACTCACCTGTGCCCTCTCACACCTGTCACTCACCTGTGCCCTCTCACACCTGGCACTCACCTGTGCCCTCTCACACCTGTCACTCACCTGTCACTCACCTGTGCCCTCTCACACCTGTCACACACCTGTCACTCACCTGCGCCCTCTCACACCTGTCACCCACCTGTGCCCTCTCACACCTGTCACTCACCTGTGCCCTCTCACACCTGTCACTCACCTGCGCCCTCTCACACCTGTCACTCACCTGCGCCCTCTCACACCTGTCACACACCTGTCACTCACCTGTGCCCTCTCACACCTGTCACTCACCTGTCACTCACCTGTCACTCACCTGTGCCCTCTCACACCTGTCACTCACCTGTCACTCACCTGTCACTCACCTGTGCCCTCTCACACCTGTCACTCACCTGTCACTCACCTGTCACTCACCTGTGCCCTCTCACACCTGTCACTCACCTGTCACTCACCTGTCACTCACCTGTGCCCTCTCACACCTGTCACTCACCTGTGCCCTCTCACACCTGTCACACACCTGTCACTCACCTGTCACTCACCTGTGCCCTCTCACACCTGTCACACACCTGTCACTCACCTGTCACTCACCTGTGCCCTCTCACACCTGTCACACACCTGTCACTCACCTGTCACTCACCTGTGCCCTCTCACACCTGTCACACACCTGTCACTCACCTGTGCCCTCTCACACCTGTCACACACCTGTCACTCACCTGTCACTCACCTGTGCCCTCTCACACCTGTCACTCACCTGTCACACACCTGTCACACACCTGTCACACACCTGTCACTCACCTGTCACTCACCTGTCACTCACCTGTGCCCTCTCACACCTGTCACTCACCTGTCACTCACCTGTGCCCTCTCACACCTGTCACACACCTGTCACTCACCTGTCACTCACCTGTGCCCTCTCACACCTGTCACACACCTGTCACTCACCTGTCACTCACCTGTCACTCACCTGTGCCCTCTCACACCTGTCACACACCTGTCACTCACCTGTCACTCACCTGTCACTCACCTGTGCCCTCTCACACCTGTCACACACCTGTCACTCACCTGTCACTCACCTGTCACTCACCTGTGCCCTCTCACACCTGTCACACACCTGTCACTCACCTGTCACTCACCTGTGCCCTCTCACACCAGGTCGTGCCCAGACAAACATACTAAATGATAATAATGATGTCGTCCTGCTGTTCCTACTGCAGTGAATTCTGAATCTCACATTTGAGTTTGTTTCTTACCTGCGCAGCCTCCTGCGCTGCCCCCTGCTGGGCGCCCGCTGTCCAGGCTCTGAGCCCAGACTTGGGTCCAGGCCCAGTCTTGATCTTGGTCTGGGTCTGACCTCTGGACTGGCCCAGGACCGGGAGCTGGGCGCGGTGAGTCCTCAGGTGAGTCAGCAGGTCGGCTTTGGTCTCAAAGGAGGCGGGGCACTGGAAACAACGCAGCGTTCTGATTGGATGAGAGGCCACAGAACATGTGCGGTTGCTCTCCAGGTGTTTGAGAACCTGCAGATAGAAAAACCAGGTTTAGTCCTGGTTTAGTCCTAATTTAGTCCTGCTTTAGTCCTGCTTTAGTCCTGGTTTAGTCCTTGTTTAGTCCTGGTTTAGTTTAAAATCGGGTTTAGACCGGATTCAGACTTGCGTTTTACCTGGTTGCGGTAGAAGAAGCACTTCCCACATTGGGGACATTTCTGAGGCAGACGCCGAGGATTCTGGGAAAGTGAGTCCTGGGGAGTCTCAGAGGTTGCTGCATCTGATTGGTCCGTCACAGCAGAGGAGAAGGGCTCTGATTGGTCCGTCACAGGGGCAGAGGAGGGTTGTGATTGGTCCGTCACAGCAGAGGAGGGCTGTGATTGGTCTGTCACAAAGGAGGAGGGCTGTGATTGGTCCGTCACAGCAGAGGAGGGCTGTGATTGGTCCGTCACAGCAGAGGAAGGCTGTGATTGGTCCGTCACAGCAGAGGAGGGCTGTGATTGGTCCGTCACAAAGGAGGAGGGCTGTGATTGGTCAGTCCTCTGATTAATCACGATCTCACCCTCACAATCAGGAGGCTTCTGATTGGTCACAGAACTCTGTTTTCTTTTTTTAGGCGCAGCTCGTTTGGGCTTAGTCAGTTTAGACTTTGGGGGTTTCTCGGTGGACACAGATGAGCTCTGATTGGTCGATTTGGACAAAAGAGAGCTCTGATTGGTCGATTTGGACAAAAGAGAGCTCTGATTGGTCGATTTGGACAAAAGAGAGCTCTGATTGGTCGATTTGGACAAAAGAGAGCTCTGATTGGTTGGGATGAGGAAATATGGTGTCTGTTTGAGTACAAGAGGAAAGGTCAGGTTCTGGTTCAGCAGAGTGACGACCGCCGTCTGATTGGCTGTTGCAGGCACAGGTTTGGGCACTAATGGGTTCTGATTGGTCCGATCCGTAAGATTTTGCTTCTGATTTGTAGGCTTTAAAGGATCTTGTTTCTTATTGATCGTTTTGGACTCTTCATTAGTCTTCTGTAAACGCAGGAGCTGCTGCCATGCGGATTTAAGAACGACTTCGGACTCCGACTCTGGGACTGCACAAAAAGAAATCACAAATTCAAACCTTTAGATCCTCCTGTAGACCGGTTAGGATCCTCCTCTAGACCAGTTAGGATCCTCCTCTAGACTAGTTAGGATCCTCCTAGAGACTAGTTAGGATCCTCCTCTAGACTAGTTAGGATCCTCTTAGAGACTAGTTAGGATCCTCCTAGAGACTAGTTAGGATCCTCCTCTAGACCGATTAGGATCCTCCTAGAGACTAGTTAGGATCCTCCTCTAGACTAGTTAGGATCCTCCTCTAGACTAGTTAGGATCCTCCTGTAGGGGGGAGAACACGTCGCTGCTATGGCTCATTATTGGTTCCGTTGTGTTTGTTGCAGCTCAGTATTTTCCTACTAAGTTTCAATTTGAATTAAAAAACATGTCTTTAAAAGCACTTTATCCTGTGGCCTCATCCTGTGTGTGACACAAACCCACAGGTCACAGCTTATTAAAGAAAACCTCAGACCCACAGGTTTGTGTGACGCATCATTTTAAAGCTCAGACCTTCTAGTTTCTGTAGATCTGCAGATGAAGACTGTGAGTGCAGCTCACTTACAGCACACACACATTCAAAAAATTGTCTAAAAATATTTTTTTGCCTCTGAAAAAACCTCAAAATAATAAAGGCTGTGACTTGGTCAAACTTCCTCCTGGGCCTGTGTGGCTCACTACACTCACTGCTGAAGCTGTGTCAGACTCTGGGCCTCACTACACTCACTGCTGAAGCTGTGTCAGACTCTGGGCCTCACTACACTCACTGCTGAAGCTGTGTCAGACTCTGGGCCTCAGGGTTTGGAGCTGTGACCCTTTGTGTAAAAATATGACAATTCACAAGTGTCCAAATATGGACCAGATGTTCAAACTGTGAGAAGATGGAA
Source organism: Odontamblyopus lacepedii (assembly GCA_034769755.1). Taxonomy (NCBI): domain Eukaryota; kingdom Metazoa; phylum Chordata; class Actinopteri; order Gobiiformes; family Gobiidae; genus Odontamblyopus; species Odontamblyopus lacepedii. The sequence continues at coordinate 43,485,631 of CM068354.1, read as the reverse complement.
TGTGGAATAAATAAATCTTCTGAGCTTTAGGCAGGTTTTCTTAAGATAAAAAACTAAAACAAGCCTAAAATGTCTCCCAAGATGTGTCAGATGCCCTCCCCCAGCGTCTGTGCGTAACCACAGCCACAGCCTCTCCACACAGGTTTACACAGCGACGCTCTGAGCTCCTCTCACCTCTGCCCCACGTCCCGCCCACCGTCTAAACCTCTCATGATTGGCTAAAAGAACATGTCAATCACTTTCTGGAAGAACCAATGACTGAAGAGCTTTGATGTAAACAAACGGCTCGGGCATGTATAAAAGAACCGCTAAGAGGCTGAGCTCCTCCTGTTCACCGGGCTGTGCCTGCTGCACCGAACCCCGGATCATCTCAGGGAGGGTCTCATTTTGAAGAGGAGAGTGTGAGGAAAACAAACAGACCCACAGCACCAACAGAAGTGAAAGATAAACTCAGCGAAAGAATGAAAAGAGACAGACATGTTTTCATTCATCATTCATACAAACAAGGTCTTTCTGGATTATTTCCCCATATGGCATTATTTTATGAAAAAAACAACTGGATATTCTTTTTCTGTGGACTGTTATTGAGCACAGCTATTCCCAAATTATTGCTCTTTGGGCTGTGTGGCATAAAATGAATGATATGGTTGTTTTACTGAGGAATTAAGCTTTCAAACGATGTATAGCATGTCAATAGTGGAAAAATAATTAAGGTAAATATCCTGCTTGACTTTTTAATCGCCCGCGGGTGGTAAGAGGTTCATGAACTGTCTCTTTTCTTTTGTTTGCTTTTGTGTCTTCATGTAAAACACCTTTGAGTCTCTGGAAAAGCGCTCAGTTTATTATTATTGTTTAATTATGATAATTTTATTATTATCGCTTTATTATTATGGTTTAATTATTATAGTTTTATTGTTATAGTTTATTATTATGGTTTAATTATAATTTTATTATTATCGCTTTATTATTATCATTTTATTATTATCATTTTATTATTATCGCATTATTATTGTTTTGTTTTTGTCGTTTTATTATTATCGTTTTGTTATTATCGTTTTATTATGATTTTATTATTGTTTTGTTATTATTGTTTTATTATCATTTAATAATTATCATTTTGTTATTCCATCCATCCATCTTCTCCCGCTTAATCCGGCTGGGTCGCGGGGGCAGTTTGCTGCCCAATCCTCACAGCACCTGACCCCCTATGAACCCCTCTGCAGGTGGAGCCACAGGAGGACGTCATGGTCCTTGATGTTAGTTCAGGTGCTGCATGTTTTGGGTTGATGGGGGAAACCGGAGCACCCGGAGGAAACCCATCCAGACACGGGGAGAACATGCAAACTCCACACAGAAAGGCCCGGGCGACCCGGGGATCGAACCTGCAACCTTCTTGCTGTGAGGCCTGAGTGTTGCCTTTCATTTTGTTATTTTATTATTATTATTATTGTTTAGTTATTATCGTTTTATTATTATTGTTTAATAATTATCATTGTTATTATCATTTTGTTATTATCATTAAATAATTATCGCTTTGTTATTGTGTTATTATTATCGTTTTGTTATTATCGTTTTGTTATTATCGTTAAATAATTATCGTTAAATAATTATCGTTAAATAATTATCGTTTTGTTATTGTTTTATTATCGTTTTATCATTTTGTTATTTTATTATTAGCGTTTTATTATTATAGTTTTATTATTGTTTTGTTATTACCATTTTATTATTATCATTAAATAATTATCATTTTGTTATTGTTTTATTATCGTTTTATCATTTTGTTATTTTATTATTAGCGTTTTATTATTATAGTTTTATTATTGTTTTGTTGTTATCGTTTTGTTATTCTCGCTCTCACCGGGACCGGGAGGACTGCGTGCTGTGCTCTGATTGGCCAGTAGCTCCTTCAGTTGTTGACTTTTCACTTCCTGTAAACACTCTTTGAGCCAATCATCTTGGAGCAAGGAGGAGACCTGCAGGAACAGGAGTCACCGTGAGGTTTTTTACATTCTATGATTTAAGTCTTTTCAATAAATTGTAGTTTTAAATAAATAAACGTACCTTTGTGAAGTCAGGGACAGGAAGTAGCTGCTGGAGGCGGGACAGGAAGTGATATAAGAGTGACTCCAAAGCGGCATCAAACTCACAGCCGAACACTTCCTGTAGCCACAACATTAAAAGTCTGAACCAAAAAACCACAAACTTCAAACTAAAGCGAAACTTTCCCCAAACATCTGAGAGGAACCGTCACACGAAAGAGAAACGAACAGAAACAAACAAACAGAAATCCAAACTCCAGATGTGGGACTCACTCTGAGCGTCTCTGGGTTCAGCCCTTTGGACACAGCGTCCTTCAGAGACGACATCGACCTGTCCCACTCTTCATCCTGCAGAGAAAAACAGAGAGAGAAACAGAGAGAGAAACAGAGACAAACAGAGAGAGAAACAGACAGAGAAACAGAGACAAACCGAGAGAAACAGAGACAAACAGAGAGAGAAACAGAGACAAACAGAGAGAGAAACAGAGAAACAGAGAGAAACAGACAGAAACAGACAGAAACAGAGAAACAGAGACAAACCGAGAGAAACAGACAGAAACAGAGAGAGAAACAGACAGAAACAGAGAAACAGAGACAAACCGAGAGAAACAGACAGAAACAGAGAGAGAAACAGACAGAAACAGAGAAACAGAGACAAACCGAGAGAAACAGAGAGAGAAACAGAGAAACAGAGACAAAGACAGAGAGAGAAACAGAGACAAACAGAGAGAGAAACAGAGACAAAGACAGAGAGAGAAACAGAGACAAACAGAGAGAGAAACAGAGACAAAGACAGAGAGAGAAACAGAGACAAACAGAGAGAGAAACAGAGACAAACAGAGAGAGAAACAGAGACAAAGACAGAGAGAGAAACAGAGACAAACAGAGAGAGAAACAGAGACAAACAGAGAGAGAAACAGAGACGAACAGAGAGCGAAACAGACAGAAACAGAGAAACAGAGAGAGAAACCGAGACAAACAGAGAGTTCAGAGACAAACAGAGACAGAGAGTTCAAAGACAAACAGAGAGAGAAACAGAGAAACAGAGACAAAGACAGAGAGAGAAACAGAGACAAACAGAGAGAGAAACAGAGACAAACAGAGAGAGAAACAGAGACAAACAGAGGGAGAAACAGAGACGAACAGAGAGCGAAACAGACAGAAACAGAGAGAGAAACCGAGACAAACAGAGAGTTCAGAGACAAACAGAGACAGAGAGTTCAAAGACAAACAGAGAGAGAAACAGAGAGAGAAACAGAGACAAAGACAGAGAGAGAAACAGAGACAAACAGAGAGAGAAACAGAGACAAACAGAGAGAGAAACAGAGACAAACAGAGAGCGAAACAGAGACAAACAGAGAGAGAAACAGAGACAAACAGAGGGAGAAACAGAGACGAACAGAGAGCGAAACAGACAGAAACAGAGAGAAACAGAGAGAGAAACCGAGACAAACAGAGAGTTCAGAGACAAACAGAGACAGAGAGTTCAAAGACAAACAGAGAGAGAAACAGAGAGAGAAACAGAGACAAAGACAGAGAGAGAAACAGAGACAAACAGAGAGAGAAACAGAGACAAACCGAGAGAAACAGAGACAAAGACAGAGAGAGAAACAGAGACAAACAGAGAGAGAAACAGAGACAAACCGAGAGAAACAGAGACAAAGACAGAGAGAGAAACCGAGACAGAGAGTTCAGAGACAAACAGAGAGAGAAACAGAGACAGAGAGTGAAACAGAGACAGAGAGTGAAACAGAGAGAAACAGAGAGAGAAACAGAGACAAAGAGACAAACAGAGAAACAAAGAGAAACAGAGACAGAGAGAAACAGAGGAGGAGCAGAGGAGGAGGAGCAGAGGAGGAGGAGCAGAGGAGGAGGAGCTGAGGAGGAGGAGCAGGGGGCAGACTCACTGTCACAGGAGATGCTTTGCTCTGGTCCAGATGAGAAGGATCTGGATCTGAGAGAAAAATCTGGAAAACAGGAAAACAAAACCCGGATGTACCCTGGTTTAGACCTGGTTTAGTCCTGGTTCAGTCACAGTAGTAGCAGTAGCAGTAGCAGCAGTAGCAGTAGCAGCAGTAGCAGTAGCAGCAGTAGCAGTAGCAGCAGTAGCAGTAGTAGTAGTAGCAGCAGTAGTAGTAGTAGTAGTAGTAGTAGTAGTAGCAGCAGTAGTAGTAGTAGTAGTAGTAGCAGTAGTAGTAGTAGTAGTAGCCTTTATTTGTCAATTCCTTCACATGTACAAGACATACAAAGCCATTGAAATTGGACCTGTCACCCCGTCCTTACATTACAACATACAAAGAGAACAATATTACATGGGGAAGACAACACGGACCGGACAGGAAGGCAGCAGATAGAAATAAACAAAAAACAGCATCACATGAGGACAGGGGGAGGGAAAAAAAGGACTGCCCCAGACCAGGCCCCAGAACGGGATATTGTTTGGAGTGAGCACGCAAAATAAAAAAACCTCCGAGCATCAGCAACATAGTCAAAACACAGTACAGACATCCCACAGGACCAGCAGCAGGGAGGGGAGGGGTGTGGAGGAGGCCCAATGTAGGCAGCAGCATCCAGACCCTGCAGCCATGAGCGGCGCAGGATGCAACAGACCCGCCCACCCGGTCAGGGGTACGAAGCTGCGAGGGGGTATAGTACTGGTTTAGTCCTGATTTAGTCCTGGTTCAGTGCTGGATTAGTCCTGGTTCAGTGCTGGTTTAGTCCTGGTTTAGTCCTAGTTTAGTCCTGGTTTTACCTTGGTCCTTAGAGCCAGCAGTAGGACCGTCTTCTCTTTGATTGACAGCAGTTCTGGAACTGACTCTGTTGCTGCGGCAACAAACTCCTCCAACATCCCATAATGCTCCTGGGCCTGTTGCTGAGCAACACGCCACATGGCGCCTAGCAACAGGCGCAGGGGCGGGGCCTGCAGCCGCAGGTGAGACAGGGGCGGAGCTAAAGGACAAAAACAAAGTTCTATTCAGAATTAAATTAATACTAACTCAATAAACTCTCCTCTAAACCGTTCTGCTGAAAATAACATTTGGTCTTAAATAAGACTTGGTTTAGTCCTGGTTCGGTCCTGGTTCGGTCCTGGTTCAGTCCTGGTTCGGTCCTGGTTCGGTCCTGGTTCGGTCCTGGTTCGGTCCTGGTTCAGTCCTGGTTCAGTCCTGGTTCGGTCCTGGTTCGGTCCTGGTTCAGTCCTGGTTCAGTCCTGGTTCGGTCCTGGTTCAGTCCTGGTTCAGTCCTGGTTCGGTCCTGGTTCGGTCCTGGTTCGGTCCTAACCCTTACCCCAATCCCCAACCCCAACCCCAACGCTGACCCTAACCCCAACTATAACCCCAACCTCCAACCCCCAACCCAATCCCAATCCCTAACCCAGCTCTAACCCCTAACCCTAACCATAACCCCAACCCTAACCCCAACCCCAACCGTAACACAACCCCAACCCCTAACCCCAACCCCAACCGTAACACAACCCCAACCCTAACCCTAACCCATAACCCCAACCGTAACACAACCCCAACCCCTAACCCGAACCCCAACCGTAACACAACCCCAACCCCTAACCCCAACCGTAACACAACCCCAACCCTAACCCATAACCCCAACCGTAACACAACCCCAACCCTAACCCGAACCCCAACCGTAACACAACCCCAACACTAACCCATAACCCCAACCGTAACACAACCCCAACCCTAACCCATAACCCCAACCGTAACACAACCCCAACACTAACCCGAACCCCAACCGTAACACAACCCCAACACTAACCCATAACCCCAACCGTAACACAACCCCAACACTAACCCGAACCCCAACCGTAACACAACCCCAACCCTAACCCTAACCCATAACCCCAACCGCTAACACAACCCTAACCCCAAACCCTAACCACAAGTCACAGGTTCAAAGCTCTTCCATTTTTACTTGTGGAAATCTGCTGATAAAATACCACCACCTTCACAGATTGTATGAAGAAGTGATTTTATTATAAAGAAGTAATTTTATTTATAGAATTGACTTTATTTATAAAGAAGTAATTTTATAAATATAGAAGTGACTTTATTTATAAGGAGTTAAGGAGTGATTTTATAATAAAGGAGTGATTTTATACAGTGAGTCCGTGGCTGTACCGCAGCAGTCCGAGCCTTACATTATTAAACCCTTCATGGGTTAAGGTTAGTTCAAGTTTAGGGTTAGTTGGGGTTTAGGGTTAGTTGGGGTTTAGGGTTAGTTAGGGTTAGGGTTAGTTGGGGTTTAGGGTTAGTTAGGGTTTAGGGTTAGTTGGGGTTTAGGGTTAGTTAGGGTTTAGGGTTAGTTGGGGTTTAGGGTTAGTTGGGGTTTACAGTTAGTTAGGGTTTAGGGTTAGTTGGGGTTTAGGGTTAGTTAGGGTTTAGGGTTAGTTGGGGTTTAGGGTTAGTTAGGGTTAGGGTTAGTTGGGGTTTAGGGTTATTTAGGGTTTAGGGTTAGTTAGGGTTTAGGGTTAGGTAGGGTTAGGGTTAGTTGGGGTTTAGGGTTAGTTAGGGTTTAGGGTTAGGTAGGGTTAGGGTTAGTTGGGGTTTAGGGTTAGTTAGGGTTTAGGGTTAGGTAGGGTTAGGGTTAGTTGGGGTTTAGGGTTAGTTAGGGTTTAGGGTTAGGTAGGGTTAGGGTTAGTTGGGGTTTAGGGTTATTTAGGGGTTTAGGGTTAGTTAGGGTTAGGGATAGAATAAAACTCAAGACTTTCAGAAGACTCGGATCACACTGCACAGATGACGCTGAAATGTCCAGCTCCAAACTCGGGTTAAACAGGTCCATTCCGCACTAAACTGCGCCGTAAACTCGGGTTAAACAGGCCTATTCCGCACTAAACTGCGCCGTAAACTCGGGTTAAACAGGTCCATTCCGCACTAAACTGCGCCGGAAACCCATTCCGTACTCACCCATGCTGGAGGTGCAGGCCCCGCTCTTTTATCGTTTTCAAAAGAGTTTAAACTTTAGAGGAAATCACCAGAATGCGCTAGCAGCTAATGCTAATGCTAAAGCAGGAAGTAACGGGAGAAAACATCCGCCTACGCATGCGCATCAAAGAGTTCAGATCGTCGCCATGGATACCAACCCTAAACACGCCATAAACTATTATTATTATTATTATTATTATTATTATTATTATTATTATTATTATTATTATTATTATTATTATTATTATTATTATTATTATTATTATAGAATAACAATAAGAAGAGTTCAAGAACCCAGACAAAGTCATCACTTTGCTAATACTACTGCTGTAGTATTAGCAGTAGTAAAATTCCAGATAAATATATAAAAATGAATAAATCAGTGACTAAAAGAGAAAAAAAGAATAAATATAGAGTGATAATGTTAAATCCAACACAAATATGTATTGTAATGTTGTAATGTATTTTTATTTATTTATTTATTTTTACAGTTTACTGATTTTGGCAAAAGCAATAATCTGGTTATAATCCTGGTCTAATCCTGGTCTAATGGGATTGTGTCCATGTGTCCAAGTGAGAGCAGCAACACTGACACTCTACAGAGATCTAAGCCAGAACCAGACCAGGACTAAACAAGACCAAACCAGGATCAAACAAGGACCAACCCAGGACCAACCCAGGACCAACCCAGGACCAACCCAGGACCAACCCAGGACCAACCCAGGACCAACCCAGGATCAAAAAAGGACCAACCCAGGACCAACCCAGGACCAACCCAGGACCAACCCAGGACCAAACCAGGACCAAACCAGGACCAAACCAGGACCAAACCAGGACCAAACCAGGATCAAAAAAGGACCAACCCAGGATCAAAAAAGGACCAACCCAGGATCAAAAAAGGACCAACCCAGGACCAACCCAGGACCAACCCAGGATCAAAAAAGGACCAACCCAGGACCAAACCAGGACCAAACCAGGACTAACCCAGGACCAACCCAGGACCAAACCAGGACCAAACCAGGACCAAACCAGGACCAAACCAGGACTAACCCAGGACCAACCCAGGACCAACTGATTCAGGCCTAAACCAGAATCTCAACCTGATCTAAAGGAGCTCATGGATTTGATTTGTGGACATTACAGTGGAAGTGGTTCAGTTTGTTTAGTCTGAGGTGTAAACCAAACCCAAACCAGACTCTGAAACCAGGCCTAAACCAGGTCCAAACCAGATCTAAACCAGGACCTCAAACCAAGACTGACCAGAAACAAGTTCATCCTTTAATTTATTTGACTGAATTATTCAGAACAAAGTTTATCTTTGGTACAAATTCCCTCTCAGATGTGCAGATGGTCGTGGACTTTACTTCATGACTGAAATAGCTTTAGCCTTTAGCTTTAGCCCTTAGCTTTAGCCACAGAGCATTAGCTCAGGTCTATTTTCTGCTGAGCGCTGAGTAGGTTTAGCTCTCATTTTTAAGCCTTTTTAAAATGGACCCTGACAAAAAGGTGGTGTTTTCGGACCTAGAGGAGACTTCAGACCAAGACCAGAACTCAGACCAGGACCAGGACTTCGTGGCAGAGGAGGAGCAGGAGGAGGAGCAGGAGCAGGAGGAGGAGCAGGAGGAGGAGCAGGACGAGGAGCAGGAGGAGGAGCAGGAGGAGGAGCAGGAGGAGGAGCAGGAGGAGGATGCTGGCCAAACCTTTAACACCTGGATGCAGCGCTGCAGAGGAGAGACCACAGAAGAAGAACCCATCCAGGAAGTGACAGAACGAAGAGGAAGTAGAACCAGTCTGGACCAAAACCCTCCACGAATGGGCCGCCGGGCCTCCCTGCCCTGTCCGGTAAGACCCAGGTCTAAACCAGGACTAAACCAGGACTAAACCAGGACTAAACCAGGTCTAAACCAGGTCTAAACCAGGACTAAACCAGGACTAAACCAGGTCTAAACCAGGACTAAACCAGGTCTAAACCAGGTCTAAACCAGGACTGAACCAGGTCTAAACCAGGTCTAAACCAGGTCTAAACCAGGACTAAACCAGGACTAAACCAGGTCTAAACCAGGACTAAACCAGGACTAAACCAGGTCTAAACCAGGACTAAACTTATCTAAACCAGGACTAAACCAGACCTATAGCGCCTCTCTGTGGTCGTGCGGCTCTATAGCGCCTCTCTGTGGTCGTGCGGCTCTATAGCGCCTCTCTGTGGTCGTGTGGCTCTATAGCGCCTCTCTGTGGTCATACGCCTCTCTGTGGTCGTGTGGCTCTATAGCGCCTCTCTGTGGTCGTGTGGCTCTATAGCGCCTCTCTGTGGTCGTGTGGCTCTATAGCGCCTCTCTGTGGTCGTGCGGCTCTATAGCGCCTCTCTGTGGTCGTGTGGCTCTATAGCGCCTCTCTGTGGTCGTGCGGCTCTATAGCGCCTCTCTGTGGTCGTGGCTCTATAGCGCCTCTCTGTGGTCGTCTGGCTCTATAGCGCCTCTCTGTGGTCGTGCGGCTCTATAGCGCCTCTCTGTGGTCGTGTGGCTCTATAGCGCCTCTCTGTGGTCGTGTGGCTCTATAGCGCCTCTCTGTGGTCGTGTGGCTCTATAGCGCCTCTCTGTGGTCGTGCGGCTCTATAGCGCCTCTCTGTGGTCGTGTGGCTCTATAGCGCCTCTCTGTGGTCGTGTGGCTCTATAGCGCCTCTCTCTGGTCGTGTCGCTCTATAGCGCCTCTCTGTGGTCGTGAGGCTCTATAGCGCCTCTCTGTGGTCGTGCGGCTCTATAGCGCCTCTTTCTGGTCGTGTCGCTCTATAGCGCCTCTCTGTGGTTGCGTGGCTCTATAGCGCCTCTCTGTGGTCGTGTGGCTCTATAGCGCCTCTCTGTGGTCGCGTGGCTCTATAGCGCCTCTCTGTGGTCGCGTGGCTCTATAGTGCCTCTCTGTGGTCGTGTGGCTCTATAGCGCCTCTCTGTGGTCGTGTGGCTCTATAGTGCCTCTCTGTGGTCGTGTGGCTCTATAGTGCCTCTCTGTGGTCGTGTGGCTCTATAGCGCCTCTCTGTGGTCATACGCCTCTCTGTGGTCGTGCGGCTCTATAGTGCCTCTCTGTGGTCGTGTGGCTCTATAGCGCCTCTCTGTGGTCATACGCCTCTCTGTGGTCGTGCGGCTCTATAGTGCCTCTCTGTGGTCGTGTGGCTCTATAGCGCCTCTCTGTGGTCGTGTGGCTCTATAGCGCCTCTCTGTGGTCGTGTGGCTCTATAGTGCCTCTCTGTGGTCGTGCGGCTCTATAGCGCCTCTCTGTGGTCATACGCCTCTCTGTGGTCGTGTGGCTCTATAGCGCCTCTCTCTGGTCGTGTCGCTCTATAGCGCCTCTCTGTGGTCGTGTGGCTCTCTGTGGTCGTGTGGCTCTATAGCGCCTCTCTGTGGTCGTGAGGCTCTATAGCGCCTCTCTGTGGTCGTGTGGCTCTATAGCGCCTCTCTGTGGTCGTGAGGCTCTATAGCGCCTCTCTGTGGTTGTGTGGCTCTATAGCGCCTCTCTGTGGTTGTGCGGCTCTAGAGCGCCTCTCTGTGGTTGTGTGGCTCTATAGCGCCTCTCTGTGGTTGTGTGGCTCTATAGCGCCTCTCTGTGGTTGTGCGGCTCTATAGCGCCTCTCTGTGGTTGTGCGGCTCTAGAGCGCCTCTCTGTGGTTGTGTGGCTCTATAGCGCCTCTCTCTGGTCGTGTCGCTCTATAGCGCCTCTCTGTGGTCGCGTGGCTCTATAGCGCCTCTCTGTGGTCGCGTGGCTCTATAGTGCCTCTCTGTGGTCGTGTGGCTCTATAGTGCCTCTCTGTGGTCGTGTGGCTCTATAGCGCCTCTCTGTGGTCATACGTGTGGCTCTATAGCGCCTCTCTGTGGTCATACGCCTCTCTGTGGTCGTGTGGCTCTATAGCGCCTCTCTGTGGTCGTGTGGCTCTATAGCGCCTCTCTGTGGTCGTGTGGCTCTATAGCGCCTCTCTGTGGTCGTGTGGCTCTATAGCGCCTCTCTGTGGTCGTGTGGCTCTATAGCGCCTCTCTGTGGTCGTGTGGCTCTATAGCGCCTCTCTGTGGTCATATGTGTGGCTCTATAGCGCCTCTCTGTGGTCGTGCGGCTCTATAGCGCCTCTCTGTGGTCATACGCCTCTCTGTGGTCGTGTGGCTCTATAGCGCCTCTCTGTGGTCGTGTGGCTCTATAGCGCCTCTCTGTGGTCATATGTGTGGCTCTATAGCGCCTCTCTGTGGTCGTGCGGCTCTATAGCGCCTCTCTGTGGTCATACGCCTCTCTCTGGTCGTGTCGCTCTATAGCGCCTCTCTGTGGTCGTGTGGCTCTCTGTGGTCGTGTGGCTCTATAGCGCCTCTCTGTGGTCGTGAGGCTCTATAGCGCCTCTCTGTGGTCATACGCCTCTCTGTGGTCGTGTGGCTCTATAGCGCCTCTCCTCTGGTCTGTGGTCGTGTGGCTCTATAGCGCTCTCTCTGTGGCTCTATAGCGGTGGCTCTATAGCGCCTCTCTGTGGTCGTGTGGCTCTATAGAGCCTCTCTGTGGTAAATGTGGCTCTATAGCGCCTCTCTCTGGTCGTGTGGCTCTATAAGCGCCTCTCTGTGGTCGTGTGGCTCTATAAGCGCCTCTCTGTGGTCGTGGCTCTATAGCGCTCTTGCTCTATAAGCGCCTCTCTGTGGTCGTGGTGGCTCTATAGCGCCTCTCTGTGGTCGTGTGGCTCTATAAGCGCCTCTCTGTGGTCATACGCTCTCTGTGGTCGTGGTGGCTCTATAGCGCCTCTCTGTGGTCGTGAGGCTCTATAGCGCCTCTCTGTGGTCATCGCCTCTCTGTGTGGCTCTATAGCGCCTCTTCTGTGGTCATACGCCTCTGTGGTCGTGTGGCTCTATAGCGCCTCTCTGTGGTCGTGTGGCTCTATAGCGCCTCTCTGTGGTCGTGTGGCTCTATAGTGCCTCTCTGTGGTCGTGCGGCTCTATAGCGCCTCTCTGTGGTCGTGTGGCTCTATAGCGCCTCTCTGTGGTCGTGCGGCTCTCTGTGGTCGTGCGGCTCTATAGCGCCTCTCTGTGGTCATACGTGTGGCTCTATAGCGCCTCTCTGTGGTCATACGTGTGGCTCTATAGCGCCTCTCTGTGGTCGTGTGGCTCTATAGCGCCTCTCTGTGGTCATACGTGTGGCTCTATAGCGCCTCTCTGTGGTCGTGAGGCTCTATAGCGCCTCTCTGTGGTCGTGTGGCTCTATAGCGCCTCTCTGTGGTCGTGCGGCTCTATAGCGCCTCTCTGTGGTCGTGTGGCTCTATAGCGCTCTCTCGTGGCTCTATAGCGCCTCTCTGTGGTCGTGAGGCTCTATAGCGCCTCTCTGTGGTCGTGTGGCTCTATAGCGCCTCTCTGTGGTCGTGCGGCTCTATAGCGCCTCTCTGTGGTCGTGTGGCTCTATAGCGCCTCTCTGTGGTCATACGGGGTCGTGTCTTGTTTCAGTCGACTCTCTCGTCCATGACGCTCTCTCGGCTCCACGTCTCGACCGCGGCGCCCGTGACGGCGAAGCTTCTCCTTCGCCGCTCATCGTCTCGCCGTTTGCTGCCGTCGCCGCAGGAAGTCCCGCCCCCTCCGGGAGAGAAAGAGAGGAGGGGGTCGCTCGCCCTCATACATGCCCCACCCACCATCCCAGAGAGACCCGCCCCCCCAGACCGGGACCCGAACCTGGACCCGAACCCGAACCCGGACAAAGCCAGTGTGATGGAAAAGAGAGGCCACTTCAGGAGGAGGAACGTCATGTCCCTGGTACGGACCAGACCAAGATCCAGACCAGGATCCTGACCAGATCTGAGACAGGTCCACACCAGGATCCTGACCAGATCTGAGACAGGTCCACACAAGGATCCTGACCAGATCTGAGACGGGTCCACACCAGGATCCTGACCAGATCTGAGACGGGTCCACACCAGGATCCTGACCAGATCTGAGACGGGTCCACACCAGGATCCTGACCAGATCTGAGACGGGTCCACACCAGGATCCTGACCAGATCTGAGACGGGTCCACACAAGGATCCTGACCAGATCTGAGACAGGTCCACACCAGGATCCTGACCAGATCTGAGACGGGTCCACACCAGGATCCTGACCAGATCTGAGACGGGTCCACACCAGGATCCTGACCAGATCTGAGACGGGTCCACACCAGGATCCTGACCAGATCTGAGACGGGTCCACACCAGGATCCTGACCAGATCTGAGACGGGTCCACACCAGGATCCTGACCAGATCTGAGACGGGTCCAGGCATGTGTGTGTAACATGTCTGAAACGTGTGTTTAACGTGTGTGTGACATGTGTGTGTGAGGTGTGTGTGACATGTGTGTGTCGTATGTGTAACAAGTGTGTGTAAAATGTGTGTGTAACGTGTGTGTAACATGTGTGTAACGTGTGTGTCACATGTGTGTACCATGTGTTTTAGAGTGATGCAGACAGTGTGTGTCTGATCTGTCACAATGACCTGAAACATGGAACTGGAGGAACCCGAGAACTGCAGTGTTCACACACCTTCCACAAAGAGGTACTACTACTACTACGAGTACGACTACTACTACTACGAGTACGACTACTACTACTACGAGTACGACTACTACTACTACGAGTACGACTACTACTACTACTATTACTACTACTGCTACTACTACTGCTACTACTACTGCTACTACTACTACTGCTCAACAACCACTCACGGTCGTTTCTGCTGCTCCTGGTCGATTCACTCGCCTTCTGGTCGTTTGCTGCTGCTATTGCTGCGCTGCTCATTTACTGCTTAACCGCTGCTGCGCTACTATTGCTCACTGCTTAACAGCAGCGACCTTTGCTGCGCTGCTACTCACTGGGTCGTTTCACTCTGCATAGGTCGATTCATAAACACTTCTGAGGTGCGATTTCTTTGCTGCGCAATTGCTGCTGCTGCTGCGAGCACTTTCTGCTGCTGCTGCTAACCACCGCAAGCGGCCTTATATAGCTGTTGCTGCCAAATTGCTGCTGCGCCTTGCTGCTGCTAACCCGCGCGCTTAGCCGCTGCTGCTGCTGCTGCTGCTGTTGCTTAACAGCAGCCGCGGTAGCAGCCAAGCTACTTAACCGCCAACCGCTTAGCAGCTAACAAATATAACTAACAGTACCTTAAGCAAATACGTTTGGTTGGTATAGCTGCTTAACTAACAAGCAGCAACAACAACCAATATTTAGCGCATAGCCAGCCTTAAACAAGCGAAGACAACAGCAAGTAATAACTATAGCCTTAACTAATAGCGCTTAAACAATAACCAGCGTTCAACTAACCTTATTGCTTAGCAGCGAAGTAAACATAGCGCAGCTTAACGCTTAACCTTAAGCCTTAACTGTTAACCTTAGCAACAAAGCAGCCTTAAATGCTGAAACGCGCTCAGCTAATAATATGCCAACCAACATGCTGCCAGCCGCTGCTGTTGCTTAACAGCGCTGCCAGCAGCGTAACTAGCAAGCAGCAGCTGTTATAGCCAGCCGGCATAAGCAGCAACTAACCTTAGCAATGAGCGGTATGGCGAAGCAGCAACGCCAGCAACCAGCGCTGGTTGCTTAACTAGCGACAGCGGCTGGCAACAGCAGCAGCAACAGCAGCGAGCAGCTGGCCCGAGCCAGCAACAACAGCAACGCCGTTCAAGCAGCAGCGTAGCCAGCAGCGGCAACCCAGCAGAGCTGAACAGCAGCGAGCCGAAGCAACAACGCGACAGCAAGCGGCAGCGGCAGCGGCGGTATGACAGCTAACGGATTTAGCTGTAGGCAGCGAAGACAACCCGTAACAACAACAACGATTTAGCAACGACAACCAGCCAGCAGGCAACAGCAGCGGCTGGCAGCGGCGGCCCGGCAACGGCGGCAACAAGCAGCAACAGCAGCAGCGGTTAACTAACAGCGGCAGCAGCAACCCCAGCAGCGGCGGCAACAGCGGGTAACATTATAGCGAAGCAACAGCCTTAATAACTGTTAACCGAAAGCAAGTAAGCATAACAGCAACAAAACAACTGAACATAGCCAGCTTAACTTAACCTTAGCGAGCCTTAACCAACAACAACCAACCTTAACTAAGCAGCCAGCGTAGCCTTAACCAGCAAACGCTTATGGCAACAATATAAGCATGTTGCTGCTTGCCAATAACCATAGCATACTTAATATATTGCTTATTAAGCTAGTAACTATCTTAACCAATAGCCGCCTTAGCCAGTAGCTTATAGCTAGCAGCAACGCCGGCCAACGCCAAACAACCTTAAGCAATGTTTATGTATTTGCAGTAGCAAAACAATAACCAGCAAAATAGCAGCTGGGTAATAACTAGCCAGTAACCTTAACATGGCGCTTAACCTTATGCTGTTGCTTAGCCAGCAGCAGCGTAGCAGCACAACATGAAGCCAATAACCAGCAGCGGCAGCAGCAAATAACTAATAGCGGCTTAGCTGCTGCTTGGCCAGCAACAACTAATAACAACCAACAGTTAGCTTAAATAGCTAGCAACAACTTAACAACGGTTGCTTAACCTTAACGCTGGTATAACTAGCAACCCGGCAAAGCGCTGCTGAAACTAATATAGCAGCAGCAGCGCTTAACCCAGCCCTTAAGCAACAGCAAACAATAATAGTAACCATGCTTAACTGCTTAGCAAGCGCTAGCCGTGGCTGAAGCCGACAGCAACTATGAGCGCTGCGGCGAAGCAAGCAACTAATATAATGCGCGTTTAACAACAACGGTAACTAGCAGCAACGGTAGCAACAGCAACAGTTGCAGCCCTTAGCGAAGGCAGCAAGCAACAAGCGAAGCGCTAGCAGCAGCCAGCCAATTTAGCAGCAACGCTTAACCCTTAGCGCTTAACTAGCAGCTGAGCAACAGCTCAGCGGCTGTTCAACATGGCAGCCAACGCTGCTTAGCTGGCAACCAAGCAAGCGGCTTAACAATTTAAGCAACAACAACGCTGGGTAAAGCTTAACATTTAACCCGCTGCTTAGCCCAGCCAACAACCGCTAACTATGGTTAGCTTAGCTGGCAACAGCAGCAGCCGCGCCTTATTAGCGAGCAAGCAACAGGCAATAACCAATGGCAACACAGCGCTAAGCAACAATTTAGCTAACCAACAACCAGCAAAGCAACCGCTGTTGCTTAACCAGGCGAAACCTTAGCCAGCAGCAAAGCAAACAACCAGCAATGATTTAGTAACAGCGGCAAGCATAGCAGCAACCAGCAGGCAAAAAACTGGCAAAGCCGCCTCGCCCAACAGCAACAGCAAGCCTTTGTTGCTGGCGCGACAACAGCAGCAACTGCTGGTAACAACCAACCCGGCAACAACCTTAGCGAAGCAGCTTAACTAGCTGGCAACATTTAGCGCAGCGGCAGCTAATAGCCTTAACGTAACGGTAGCAGCATAGCCAGCCAGCTAGCGGCAACAACAACAGCAGCAGCTGTTAGCAAACCTTGTATGGCTGAAGCGAAACAGCAACCAGCAATAACCAAGCCAGCAATAAGCAACATATTTAGCAACGAAGCTGAAGCAGCAGCAGCGAGCAAGCAAGCAAGCTGAGGCGCTTAACGCCTTAACTAGCAACAATTTGGCAACCAGCCAGCAACAGCAACAGCCGAGCAGCAACCCAATAGCCCAACTAACCAGCAACAGCGCGGCAGCGCCAGCGCTCGCCCGCTTAGCTGTTAACCAACAGTAGCAACAGCGGCAAGCAACCAGTAGCAGCGATTTAGCTTAACGCCCGGCCTTAACGCTTAGCGGCAGCAGCTGGCAGCCAACCGTTTGCTGGCGTAACCAGCAGCAACCGCTAGCAGCAGTAAATAAAATAACTAACGCCAGCTTAGCAGCAGCAACAATAGCCAGCCCAACGCTTAACAACGCGCGCTTAGCGGTATAGCAAACAAGCCAACGCTTAACCAACTAACCTTGCTTAAGCCAGCAAAGCCATAGCAGCAACAACCAACAGTAACAGCGCTTAACCTTAGCGCTTAAACGATTTATAACTAGCAACTAGCCCAGCCGCTGCTTAGCTTAGCAAGCAAACCAACGAACGCCGAGCTAAGCCAGCAACCTTAAGCGCTGATTTAGCCTTAAGCAACCAACCAACCAGCCGAGCGCAGGCAGCATGCTTATAGCTGGTGCTGCTGCTTGAATAGCAACAACAAGCCAGCCTTAACTAGCAGCCTTGCTTAGCGACAACAACTAGCGGTAGTAAAGCAACCAAGCAGCAACCAGCAGTTTGAAGCAACTGCTTAGCCTTAGCAGCGAGCTAACCAACCAGCTAGCCATGTTTAGCTAACTAGCGGCAGCAACAAGCAGCCTTAATGGCGAGGTAACGTGCTTAATGGCAACGCTTAAACAGCAACAAATAACATGGACAGTACTAGCGAGCTAGCGAAGTAGCATAAACAACAGCATGGCAGCTATTAGCCAATAGCTTAACCCTGCTAGCTAACTAACTGCGAGCAGCTGTTATAGCTAACCATGCTTAACTAGCCGCGACAATAGCCTTAGCTAGCAGCGTAACAACTATATAACCTTAGCTTAACTATTTAGCAACAGCGAAGCGAGCCAGCAACCAACAACCCAGCCAACGCTGTTGAAGCAACGAAGCGAGCCAGCCAGCAGCAGCAGCAGCAACAGCGGCAGCAGCAGCCTTGCTTAAGCGAAAGCCTTAAGCAGCCTTATGCCTTATTTACGACAGCGCTAGCAGCCAACAGCGACAGCAACCAGCAAGCAGCTGTTTAAACAGCAAGCAGCAGCAACAACCAGCGACCAGCAACAGCGAGTAACGTTGCTCACAGCGGCAGCAGCGGCGACAACTAACAGTTGGCTTAACGGCAGCAGCTAACAGCGCTTGGCGGCAGCCCTGGCAACAACCAGCAGCAACAACTGTTGCTTAACAGCGAGCAGCGGAAGCGGCAGCCATGCGCAACAGCGGCAACAACAGCGGCAGCAACAGCGGCATAACCAGCTGCTGCTGTTAGCAACAGCGAGCAGCAACAGCCTTGTAGCAACAGCGGCAGCACCGTTTAGCAGCGGCAACAACGCGCAGCAACAACGCAACGATTTGGCGCTTAGCAACCAACGCTAAGCAGTAGCAACCATAGCCTTGTTTGCTTAGCAGTGAGCAACAACAACAGCGAGCAGCTTATAGCAACAGCAGTTGCTGTAGTAACCAACATGCTCAACATGCTGTTGTAACAGCGAGCAACAAACAGCAGCGACAACGCTGGTTCGGACAGCTGTTGCCAGCAACAACCGCTTAGCAAAGAGCAACCTTAGCGGCAACAGCAGCAGCAAACAACAATTGGCGCGCTGCAAGCGAACGCGAAGCTGGCCAGCAACAACAACAGCTTCTTGACCGCCAGCGACAGCAGCAGCAACAACAACTAGCTGTTGGCAAACAACGTACCAACAGCAGCGGCGTAGCAACGCGTTGCTGAACAACCAACATGCGACAGCAGCCGATTTGCTTAGCCGCTGGCAAAGCAACAGCAAGCAAGCGCAGCGAAAGCCTTAGCGGCTGCTTAACGCCTTAATAACGGAGCGCGCATAACTCATAACAACCCCTTTACTACTACTATATTATGCTATTACTACTACTTACTATACTACTACTATACTACTATTTATTACTACTACTGCTCTTACTCTACTACCACTACTGCTATACTACTGCTACTAATAATATAATTACCTTTATACTGCTACTACCTGACTACTACTATTACTACTAACTCTACTACTATACTACCTACTACTTTTTTTTTTTTTTTTTACTTCTTTTCTTTTACTACTACTGCTACTACTACCAATACTCTTTTTGCTGCACCCAACACTTAGCTGCCACTGCTACTCTTCTCTGCTGCTACTATTGCACCGCTCTGCAACATAGCTCTGCGCTGCTTGTGCACTGTACTTTGCTGCCGCCTTTACTACTGCTCGACAGCAAGCAGCAAAAAGCGCTTTACAGTAACCATGGCAACAACAACAACACTTGCCTTTGCTACTACTCTTGCTGCTCACTCCTGCATGTGCTATTTGTGTATTTGTGTTTCAGTGCATTGAGGAGCGTCTGTGGAGGAAAAGACAATGTCCCACATGTCACGTTCAGGTGTCTCTGCCCCAGAACCTGCTCTGGACCTCCACCCTGCCCTAAACTACAGCTCCCAGCATGCACCAGGAGCCCTCCAACCTGCCCTAAACTACAGCTCCCAGCATGCACCAGGAGCCCTCCACCCTGCCCTAAACTACAGCTCCCAGCATGCACCAGGAGCCCTCCACCCTGCCCTAAACTACAGCTCCCAGCATGCACCAGGGGCCAAAGGAATACAGGTCCCAGCGGGCATCAGTGGAGAAAAAAAAATACATCAAATACATCGCCAAACTACATCTCCCATGGTGCCCTGGGGTCAAAGTACTGTGAAGTACATCTCCCAGGATTCATTGGGAGAGAGGCGCATCAGCTGTTCTTGTTCTTGTAATGATTGAATCTATTAAAGGCGCATATGCATCTACTGATGTCTGATTATTGATTATGAATGGACTCCACCTCCCAGGATTCATTTGGGCAGTGTTTTAAATAAAGTTCTGTCCTTAGTTTATTTTTTTCTGATTTGATTTATTTTTTCATGTTGAACATTCTCAAGTTCAATAAATTAAATCAATATTTCACAAAAACTGATCCAGACTGATCTCCATCACAGACCTGCGGAAGAGAGGAAATATTAGACCTGGTTTAGACCTGGTTTAGTCCTAGTTTACTCCTGATTTAGTCCAAGGTCAGTCCTGGTTCTGGTCTCACCTCAGACCATCTGGTACTGGTTTGTGTTGATGAATCTGGACAGACAACAGGCCACAGTGGTTCCGATCAGCTGCAAAAACAAAAGCATGTTTATCTGTGTCTGTCTGTAGTTCTGCTTTTGGCCTGTAGGGTGCAGTACAGAGCTGCTGTAGTTCTGCTTTTGGCCTGTAGGGGCAGTACAGAGCTGCTGTAGTTCTGCTTTTGGCCTGTAGGGGCAGTACAGAGCTGCTGTAGTTCTGCTTTTGGCCTGTAGGGGCAGTACAGAGCTGCTGTAGTTCTGCTCGTGGCCTGTAGGGGGAGTACAGAGCTGCTGTAGTTCTGCTCGTGGCCTGTAGGGGCAGTACAGAGCTGCTGTAGTTCTGCTCGTGGCCTGTAGGGGCAGTACAGAGCTGCTGTAGTTCTGCTCGTGGCCTGTAGGGGCAGTACAGAGCTGCTGTAGTTCTGCTCGTGGCCTGTAGGGGCAGTACAGAGCTGCTGTAGTTCTGCTCAAGTGGCCTGTAGGGGAGTACAGAGCTGCTGTAGTTCTGCTCAAGTGGCCTGTAGGGAGTACAGAGTTGCTGTAGTTCTGCTCGTGGCCTGTAGGGGCAGTACTGAGCTGCTGTAGTTCTGCTCAAGTGGCCTGTGGGCAGTACAGAGCTGCTGTAGTTCTGCTTTTGGCCTGTAGGGGGCAGTACAGAGCTGCTGTAGTTCTGCTCGTGGCCTGTAGGGGGAGTACAGAGCTGCTGTAGTTCTGCTCGTGGCCTGTAGGGGCAGTACAGAGCTGCTGTAGTTCTGCTTTTGGCCTGTAGGGGCAGTACAGAGCTGCTGTAGTTCTGCTCGTGGCCTGTAGGGGCAGTACAGAGCTGCTGTAGTTCTGCTGCTTTTGGCCTGTATGGGGCAGTCCAGAGCTGCTCTAGTTCTGCTTTTGGCCTGTAGGGGGAGTACAGAGCTGCTGTAGTTCTGCTTTTGGCCTGTAGGGGGAGTACAGAGTTGCTGTAGTTCTGCTCGTGGCCTGTAGGGGGAGTACAGAGCTGCTGTAGTTCTGCTCGTGGCCTGTAGGGGCAGTACAGAGCTGCTGTAGTTCTGCTTTTGGCCTGTAGGGGGCAGTACAGAGCTGCTGTAGTTCTGCTTTTGGCCTGTAGGGGCAGTACAGAGCTGCTGTAGTTCTGCTCGTGGCCTGTAGGGGGCAGTACAGAGCTGCTGTAGTTCTGCTTTTGGCCTGTAGGGGCAGTACAGAGCTGCTGTAGTTCTGCTCGTGGCCTGTAGGGGGCAGTACAGAGCTGCTGTAGTTCTGCTTTTGGCCTGTAGGGAGTACAGAGCTGCTGTAGTTCTGCTTTTGGCCTGTAGGGAGTACAGAGCTGCTGTAGTTCTGCTTTTTGGCCTGTAGGGGCAGTACAGAGCTGCTGTAGTTCTGCTTTTGGCCTGTAGGGGCAGTACAGAGCTGCTGTAGTTCTGCTTTTGGCCTGTAGGGGCAGTACAGAGCTGCTGTAGTTCTGCTTTTTGACTGTAGGGGCAGTACAGAGCTGCTGTAGTTCTGCTTTTGGCCTGTAGGGGGAGTACAGAGCTGCTGTAGTTCTGCTTTTGGCCTGTAGGGGAGTACAGAGCTGCTGTAGTTCTGCTTTTGGCCTGTAGGGGGCAGTACAGAGCTGCTGTAGTTCTGCTTTTGGCCTGTAGGGGGAATTACAGAGATGCTGTAGTTCTGCTATTGGCCTGTAGGGGCATTACAGAACTGCTGTAGTTCTGCTTTTGGCCTGTAGGGGCAGTACAAAGCTGCTGTAGTTCTGCTTTTGGCCTGTAGGGGAGTACAGAGCTGCTGTAGTTCTGCTTTTGGCCTGTAGGGGAGTACAGAGCTGCTGTAGTTCTGCTTTTGGCCTGTAGGGGCAGTACAGAGCTGCTGTAGTTCTGCTCGTGGCCTGTAGGGGCAGTACAGAGCTGCTGTAGTTCTGCTTTTGGCCTGTAGGGGCAGTACAGAGCTGCTGTAGTTCTGCTCGTGGCCTGTAGGGGCAGTACAGAGCTGCTGTAGTTCTGCTTTTGGCCTGTAGGGGCAGTACAGAGCTGCTGTAGTTCTGCTTTTGGCCTGTAGGGGGCAGTACAGAGCTGCTGTAGTTCTGCTTTTGGCCTGTAGGGGCAGTACAGAGCTGCTGTAGTTCTGTGGCCTGTAGGGCAGTACAGAGCTGCTGTAGTTCTGCTTTTGGCCTGTAGGGGGAGTACAGAGCTGCTGTAGTTCTGCTTTTGGCCTGTAGGGGGAGTACAGAGCTGCTGTAGTTCTGCTTTTGGCCTGTAGGGGGAGTACAGAGCTGCTGTAGTTCTGCTTTTGGCCTGTAGGGGGAGTACAGAGCTGCTGTAGTTCTGCTTTTGGCCTGTAGGGGGCAGTACAGAGCTGCTGTAGTTCTGCTTTTTGGCCTGTAGGGAGTACAGAGCTGCTGTAGCTCTGCTTTTGGCCTGTTGGGGGAGTCCAGAGCTGCTGTAGTTCTGCTTTTGGCCTGTAGGGGGAGTACAGAGCTGCTGTAGTTCTGCTTTTGGCCTGTAGGGGCAGTACAGAGCTGCTGTAGTTCTGCTCGTGGCCTGTAGGGGGAGTACAGAGCTGCTGTAGTTCTGCTCGTGGCCTGTAGGGGGAGTACAGAGCTGCTGTAGTTCTGCTTTTGGCCTGTAGGGGGAGTACAGAGCTGCTGTAGTTCTGCTTTTGGCCTGTAGGGGGCAGTACAGAGCTGCTGTAGTTCTGCTTTTGGCCTGTAGGGGCAGTACAGAGCTGCTGTAGTTCTGCTTTTGGCCTGTAGGGGGAGTACAGAGCTGCTGTAGTTCTGCTTTTGGCCTGTAAGCGGCAGTACAGAGCTGCTGTAGTTCTGCTTTTGGCCTGTAAGCGGCAGTACAGAGCTGCTGTAGTTCTGCTTTTGGCCTGTAGGGGGCAGTACCTGGGAGAAGGCGATTCCAAACGTGACGCCGGCGATGATCCCGAGGTTTGTGTCGAAAAACGACGTCACCAGTTCAAAACAGCCCTGAGACACACAGACATTTATAAAGATACGACAGAGACATGAGGCCGGGGGTGCTCTGCCTGCATGTTTATGACCGAATGTTCAGCAGAGACATGAGGCCGGGGGTGCTCTGCCTGCATGTTTATGACCGAATGTTCAGCAGAGACATGAGGCCGGGGGTGCTCTGCCTGCATGTTTATGACCGAATGTTCAGCAGAGACATGAGGCCGGGGGTGCTCTGCCTGCATGTTTATGACCGAATGTTCAGCAGAGACATGTGGCCGGGTGTGCTCTGCCTGCATGATTATGACGAATGTTCAGCAGAGACATGAGGCCGGGGTGCTCTGCCTGCATGTTAATGACAGAATGTTCAGCAGAGACATGAGGCCAGAGGTGCTCTGCCTGCATGTTTATGACCGAATGTTCAGCAGAGACATGAGGCCGGGCGTGCACTGCCTGCACGTTTCTGACCGATTGTTCACTTGAGACCTGAGGCAGGGGGTGCTCTGCCTGCATGTTTATGACCGAATGTTCAGCAGAGACATGAGGCCGGGGGTGCTCTGCCTGCATGTTTATGACCGAATGTTCAGCAGAGACATGAGGCCGGGGGTGCTCTGCCTGCATGTTTATGACCGAATGTTCAGCAGAGACATGAGGCCGAGGGTGCTCTGCCTGCATGTTTATGACCGAATGTTCAGCAGAGACATGAGGCCGGGGTGCTCTGCCTGCATGTTTATGACCGAATGTTCAGCAGAGACATGAGGCCGAGGAGTGCTCTGCCTGCATGTTTATGACCGAATGTTCAGCAGAGACATGAGGCGGGGTGCTCTGCCTGCATGTTTATGAGCGAATGTTCAGCAGAGACATGAGGCCGGGGGTGCTCTGCCTGCATGTTTATGACCGAATGTTCAGCAGAGACATGAGGCCGGGGGTGCTCTGCCTGCATGTTTATGACCGAATGTTCAGCAGAGACATGAGGCCGGGGTGCTCTGCCTGCATGTTTATGACCGAATGTTCAGCAGAGACATGAGGCCGGGGTGCTCTGCCTGCATGTTTATGACGAATGTTCCAGCAGAGACATGAGGCGAAGTGCTCTGCCTGCATGTTTATGACCGAATGTTCAGCAGAGACATGAGGCCGAGGAGTGCTCTGCCTGCATGTTTATGACCGAATGTTCAGCAGAGACATGAGGCAGGGTGCTCTGCCTGCATGTTTATGACCGAATGTTCAGCGAGACATGAGGCCGGGGGTGCTCTGCCTGCATGTTTATGACCGAATGTTCAGCAGAGACATGAGGCCGGGGGTGCTCTGCCTGCATGTTTATGACCGAATGTTCAGCAGAGACATGAGGCCGGGGGTGCTCTGCCTGCATGTTTATGACCGAATGTTCAGCAGAGACATGAGGCCGGGGGTGCTCTGCCTGCATGTTTAGGCTCTGCCCCAGGGGTCCAACACCTGCCCCAGGGGTCCAACACCTGCCCCAGGAGTCCAACACCTGCCCCAGGGGTCCAACACCTGCCCCAGAGGTCCAACACCTGCCCCAGGGGTCCAACACCTGCCCCAGGGGTCCAACACCTGCCCCAGGGGTCCAACACCTGCCCCAGAGGTCCAACACCTGCCCCAGGGGTCCAACACCTGCCCCAGGGGTCCAACACCTGCCCCAGAGGTCCAACACCTGCCCCAGGGGTCCAACACCTGCCCCAGGAGTCCAACACCTGCCCCAGAGGTCCAACACCTGCCCCAGGGGTCCAACACCTGCCCCAGGAGTCTAACACCTGCCCCAGGGGTCCAACACCTGCACAGGGGTCCAACACCTGCCCCAGGAGTCCAACACCTGCCCCAGGGGTCCGACACCTGCCCCAGGGGTCCAACACCTGCCCCAGGAGTCCAACACCTGCCCCAGGGGTCCAACACCTGCCCCAGGGGTCCAACACCTGCCCCAGGAGTCCAACACCTGCCCCAGGGGTCCGACACCTGCCCCAGGGGTCCAACACCTGCCCCAGGAGTCCAACACCTGCCCCAGGGGTCCAACACCTGCCCCAGGAGTCCAACACCTGCCCCAGGGGTCCAACACCTGCCCCAGGGGTCCAACACCTGCCCCAGGGGTCCAACACCTGCCCCAGGGGTCACACAGGGGGTTGTGGGTTGGATTCCCTCCAGCCCAGAGTGAGGGGGTTGTGGGTTGGATTCCCTCCAGCCCAGAGTGAGGGGGTTGTGGGTTGGATTCCCCCCAGCCCAGAGTGAGGGGGTTGTGGGTTCGATTCCCTCCAGCCCAGAGTGAGGGGGTTGTGGGTTCGATTCCCCCCAGCCCAGAGTGAGGGGGTTGTGGGTTGGATTCCCTCCAGCCCAGAGTGAGGGGGTTGTGGGTTGGATTCCCCCCAGCCCAGAGTGAGGGGGTTGTGGGTTGGATTCCCTCCAGCCCAGAGTGAGGGGGTTGTGGGTTGGATTCCCCCCAGCCCAGAGTGAGGGGGTTGTGGGTTGGATTCCCTCCAGCCCAGAGTGAGGGGGTTGTGGGTTGGATTCCCTCCAGCCCAGAGTGAGGGGGTTGTGGGTTGGATTCCCCCCAGCCCAGAGTGAGGGGGTTGTGGGTTGGATTCCCTCCAGCCCAGAGTGAGGGGGTTGTGGGTTCGATTCCCTCCAGCCCAGAGTGAGGGGGTTGTGGGTTCGATTACCTGGCTGAACACTTTGGCGGCGGCTCGTGAGGCGTTGCGGAGTTCGTCTCGGTCACAGTCGTGGTTTGGATGCGCAGCAGGAGCCGAGGACTCCTCCCATCGGGAAGAAATGCGAGCTGTGCAGCCAAGAGCTGAGTTTGACACGCCACAGCACTGCAACTGCAGGACACAGTATGAGTACTGAGTACTTTCACGAGTACTGCTGAGTACTAAGTACTGCGAGTACTGCGAGTACTGCGAGTACTGCGAGTACTGCGAGTATACGCGAGTACTGCAAGTACTGCGAGTACTGCGAGTACTGCGAGTACTGTGAGTACTGCGAGAACTGGGAGTACTGCGAGTACTGCGAGTACTGCGAGTACTGTGAGTACTGCGAGAACTGGGAGTACTGCGAGTACTGTGAGTACTGCGAGTACTGCGAGGATCACAGCAGTACTGCGAGTGCTCTGAGTACTGCAGGATCACGAGATGATGCGAGGATCTCGAGTACTCGCGAGTGCTGAGAGTACTCGCGGTACTAAGTACTCGCGGAGTATCTGGCGATCTGCAGTACTATGGTGCCTGCGGTATCTTGGCGAGTACTCGCGAAGTACTCTTCGCGAGTACTGCGAGGTACTCACGGTACTCAGGGTACTCGCGAGTATCTTGTGAGTACTCGAGTATCTGTGAGTACTGCGGTACTGCGGTATCTGGCAGTACTCGCAGTATACCGCAGTACTGCTTGAATATACCCGAGTACTGCGAGTGCTGCGAGTACTATGAGTACTGTGATTATCGCAGTACTGCGGTATGCGCAGTACTGTGTTACTGCAAAGTATCTGTGAAGTACTCTTGACGGTATACAGTACTCTTGAATATGCCAGTACTGTGACTATATGGAAATATACGAGTAAGTATGGCGAGTACTATGAGTACTCTTGAGTATGAATTGCTGCAAATACTACAAGTACTGCGAGTATG
>CM068354.1:43245661-43459162 GCA_034769755.1 Odontamblyopus lacepedii | reverse complement strand
TACTACAAATACTGCTACAAATACTGCTACAAATACTACAACACTGCAAATACTGCTACAAATACTGCTACAACATACAAATACAAATACTGCACAAATACTGCTACAAATACCGTTACAACACTACAAATACTGCTACAAATACTGCTACACAATACTGCTACAACACACAAATACTGCTGCAAATACTGCTACAAATACTACAACACTGCTACAAATACTGCTACAAATACTGCTACAAATAATTATAAAAATACTGCTACAAATACTGCTACAAATACTACAAACACTGCTACAAATACTACAAATACTACAAATACTACTACAAATACTACAAATACTACAAATACTGCTACAAATACTACAAATACTCCTACAAATACTACAAATACTACAAATACTACAAATACTGCTACAAATACTGCTACAAATACTACAAATACTACAAATACTGCTACAAATACTACAAATACTACAAATACTGCTACAAATACTGCTACAAATACTACAAATACTACAAATACTGCTACAAATACTACAAATACTACAAATACTACAAATACTACAAATACTACAAATACTACAAATACTACAAATACTACAAATACTGCTACAAATACTGCTACAAATACTACAAATACTGCTACAAATACTACAAATACTACAAATACTACAAATACTACTACAAATACTACAAATACTGCTACAAATACTACAAATACTACAAATACTACAAATACTGCTACAAATACTACAAATACTGCTACAAATACTGCTACAAATACTGCTACAAATACTGCTACAAATACTGCTACAAATACTGCTACAAATACTGCTACAAATACTGCTACAAATACTACAAATACTACAAATACTGCTACAAATACTGCTACAAATACTGCTACAAATACTACAAATACTACAAATACTACAAACACTGCTACAAATACTACAAATACTACAAATACTACTACAAATACTACAAATACTGCTACAAATACTACAAATACTGCTACAAATACTGCTACAAATACTGCTACAAATACTGCTACAAATACTGCTACAAATACTGCTACAAATACTGCTACAAATACTGCTACAAATACTGCTACAAATACTACAAATACTACAAACACTACAAATACTGCTACAAATACTACAAATACTACAAATACTACAAACACTGCTACAAATACTACAAATACTACAAATACTACAAACACTGCAAATACCGCTACAACACTGCTACAAATACTGCTACAACATACAAATACTGCTACAAATACTACAAATACTACAACACTGCAACACTACAACACTACAAATTGCTACAAATACTGCTACAACACTGCTACAAATACTGCAACAAATACTGCTACAAATACTGCTACAAATACTGCAACAAATACTACTACTACTACAAATACTACACAAATACTACAAACACTACAAATACTACAAATACTGCTACAAATACTACAACACTGCTACAAATACTGCTACAAATACTACAACACTACAACACCTACAAATACTGCTACAAATACTACAACACTACTACAAATACTGCTACAACACTGCTACAAAAACTGCAAATACAACAAATACTGCTACAAAAACAACAAATACTACAAATACTACAAATACTCCTACAAATACTACAAATACTACAAATACTACAAATACTACTACAAATACTGCTACAAATACTGCAAATACTGCAAATACTGCTACAAATACTGCTACAAATACTACAAATACTACAAATACTACAAATACTGCTACAAATACTGCTACAAATACTGCTACAAATACTACAAATACTACAAATACTGCTACAAATACTACAAATACTACAAATACTACAAATACTACAAATACTACAAATACTGCTACAAGACTACTACAACACTACAAATACTACAACACCGCCACAAATACTACAACACTACAACACTACAAATACTACAAATACTACCAATACTACAACACTGCAACACTACAAATACTGCAAATACTGCTACAAATACTACAACACTACAAACACTACAACACACAAATACTGCTACAAATACTACAACACTACAACACTACAACACTGCAAATACTACAAATACTGCTACAACACTACAAATACTACAACACTGCACAACACTGCTACAAATACTACAAATACTGCTACAACACTGCAACACTGCAAATACTGCAAATACTACAACACTACAAATACTACAAATACTACAACACTACACAACACTACAAATACTACAAATACTACAACACTACAAATACTACAACACTGCTACAACACTGCTACAACACTGCTACAAATACTGCACTAGCAACACTGCAACATACTACAACACTGCAACATACTACAACACTACAAATACTGCTACAAATACAACACTACAAATACTACAACACTGCTACAAATACTACTACAACACTGCAACAAATACTACAACACTGCTACAACACTGCTGCAAATACTGCTACAAATACTACAACACTACTACATAT
Source organism: Odontamblyopus lacepedii (assembly GCA_034769755.1). Taxonomy (NCBI): domain Eukaryota; kingdom Metazoa; phylum Chordata; class Actinopteri; order Gobiiformes; family Gobiidae; genus Odontamblyopus; species Odontamblyopus lacepedii. Next base: position 43,456,639 of record CM068354.1, on the reverse strand, counting down.
ACTGCTACAACACTGCTACAAATACTGCTACAAATACTGCAAATACTACAAAATACTGCTACAACACTGCTACAAATACTGCTACAACACTGCTACAAATACTACAATACTGCAAATACTACAAATACTGCTACAACACTACAACACTGCTACAACACTGCTACAAATACCGCTACAACACTGCTACAAATACTGCTACAAATACTGCTACAAATACTGCTACAAATACTGCACAAATACTGCTACAAATACTACAATACTGCTACAAATACTGCAACAAATACTACAACACTGCTACAAATACTGCTACAAATACTACTACAACACTGCTACAAATACTGCCACAAATACTGCTACAAATACTGCAAATACTGCTACAACACTGCTACAAATACCGCTACAAATACTGCTACAAATACTGCAAATACTACAATACTGCTACAAATACTGCTACAACACTACAACACTGCTACAACACAAATACTGCTACAAATACTGCTACAAATACTGCTACAACACTGCTACAAATACTGCCAAATACTGCAAATACAAAATACTGCTACAATACTGCTACAAATACTGCTACAACACCGCAAATACACTGCTACAAATACAAATACTACAAATACTGCAAATACACAATACAAACACTGCTACAACATACAACACTGCTACAAATACTGCTACAACACTGCTACAAAATACCTACAAATACAACACTGCTACAAATACTGCTACAACACTGCTACAAATACAACATCACAACACTGCTACAACACTGCTACAAATACTGCTACAAATACTGCTACAACACTGCTACAAATACTGCTACAACACTGCAAATACTGCAACACTGCTACAAATACTGCTACAAATACTGCCACAAATACTGCTACAACACTGCTACAAATACTGCAAATACTGCACAAATACTACAAATACTGCCACAACACTCACAACACTGCTACAACACTGCTACAACACTGCTACAAATACTACAAATACTACAAACACTGCTACAAATACTACAAATACTGCTACAAATACACTGCTACAAATACTGCTACAATACTGCTACAAATACTGCACAAATACTGCAAATACTACAACACTGCAAATACTGCTACAACACTGCTACAAATACTGCTACAAATACTGCTACAAATACTGCAGATACTGCTGCAAATACTGCAAATACTACAAATACTACAAATACTGCTACAAATACTGCTACAAATACTGCTACAAATACTGCAAATACTGCACAACACTGCTACAAACACTGCTACAACACCGCTACAAATACTGCAACACTGCTACAACACTGCTACAACACTGCTACAAATACTGCTACAACACTTGCTACAACACTGCTACAAATGCTACAAGACTACAACACTGCAAATACTGCAAATACTGCTACAAATACTGCTACAAATACTGCTACAAATACTGCTACAAATACTGCTACAAATACTACAAATACTGCAAATACTACAAATACTGCTACAAATACTGCTACAAATACTGCTACAAATACTGCAAATACTGCTACAAATACTGCAAATACTGCAAATACTGCAAATACTGCAAATACTGCAAATACTGCTACAAATACTGCTACAAATACTGCTACAACACTGCCACAACACTACAAATACTGCTGCACAATACTGCTACAAATACTGCTACAAATACTGCTACAAATACTGCACAAATACTGCTACAACACTGCTACAAATACTGCTACAAATACTGCAACACTGCTACAACACTTGCTACAAATACTGCAAATACTGCTACAAATACTGCTACAAATACTGCTACAAATACTGCTACAAATACTGCTACAAATACTGCTACAAATACTGCCACAATACTGCTACAAATACTGCAAATGCAAATACTACAACACTGCAAATACACTACAACACTGCTACAAATACTGCTACAAATACTGCTACAAATACTGCTACAATACTGCTACAAATACACTGCTACAAACATCGCTGCCAAATACTGCTACAAATACTACAAATACTGCTACAATACTACAAATACTGCTACAACACGCTACAAATACTGCTAAATACTGCTACAAATACTACTAAACACTGCTACAAATACTGCTACAACACTGCTACAAATACTGCTACACAACACTGCTACAAATACTTCTCCAAATACTGCTACAAATACTGCTACAAATACTGCTGCAACACTGCTGCAAATACTGCTACAAATACTGCAACACTGCTACAAATACCGCTACAAATACTGCTACAAATACTGCTACAACATTGCTACAAATACTGCTACAAATACTGCTACAAATACTGCTACAAATACTGCTACAAATACTGCAAATACTGCCGCACAACACTGCTACAAATACTGCTACAACATACTGCTACAACACCGCTACAACACTGCTACAAATACTGCTACAAATACTGCTACAACACTGCTGCAAATACTGCTACAAATACTGCTACAAATACTGCTACAACACTGCTACAACACTGCTACAAATACTGCTACAAATACTGCACAAATACTGCTGCAAATACTGCTACAAATACACTCGCTACAAATACTGCAAATACTGCTACAAATACTGCTACTGCTACAAATACTGCTACAAATACCTGCTACAACACTACTGCTACAACACTGCAAATACTACAAATACTGCCAAATACTGCACAAATACTGCTACAAATACTGCTACAAATACTGCAACACAATACTGCAAATACTGCTACAACACTGCAACACTGCCACAACACTGCCACAACACTGCTACAAATACTGCTACAACACTGCTACAAATACTGCTACAACACTGCTACTGCTACAACACTGTACAAATCACTGCTACAAACACTGCTACAAATACTGCTTACAACACTGCAAATACAAATACTGCTACAAATACTGCTACAAATACTACAAATACTGCTACAAATACTGCTACAAATACTGCTACAAATACTGCTACAAATACTGCTGCAAATACTGCTACAAATACTGCTACAAATACTGCTACAAATACTGCTACAAATACTGCAAATACTGCAAATACTGCTACAAATACTGCTACAAATACTGCAAATACTGCTACAAATACTGCTACAAATACTGCTACAAATACTGCTACAAATACTGCAAATACTGCTACAAATACTGCTACAAATACTGCTACAAATACTGCTACAAATACTGCTACAAATACTGCTACAAATACTGCTACAAATACTGCTACAAATACTGCTGCAAATACTGCTACAAATACTGCTACAAATACTGCTACAAATACTGCTACAAATACTGCTACAAATACTGCTACAAATACTGCTACAAATACTGCAAATACTGCTACAAATACTGCTACAAATACTGCTACAAATACTGCTACAAATACTGCTACAAATACTGCTACAAATACTGCTGCAAATACTGCTACAAATACTGCTACAAATACTGCTACAAATACTGCTACAAATACTGCTACAAATACTGCAAATACTGCAAATACTGCTACAAATACTGCTACAAATACTGCTACAAATACTGCTACAAATACTGCAAATACTGCAAATACTGCTACAAATACTGCTACAAATACTGCTACAAATACTGCTACAAATACCGCCGCTACAAATACATCGCAACACTACAAATACTGCTACAAATACTGCTACAAATACTGCTACAAATACTGCTACAAATACTGCTACAAATACTGCTACAAATACTGCAAATACTGCTACAAATACTGCTACAAATACTGCTACAAATACTGCTACAAATACTGCTACAAATACTGCTACAAATACTGCTACAAATACTGCTACAAATACTGCTACAAATACTGCTACAAATACTGCTACAAATACTGCTACAAATACTGCTACAAATACTGCTACAAATACTGCTACAAATACTGCAAATACTGCTACAAATACTGCTACAAATACTGCTACAAATACTGCTACAAATACTGCAAATACTGCTACAAATACTGCTACAAATACTGCTACAAATACTGCTACAAATACTGCTACAAATACTGCTACAAATACTGCAAATACTGCTACAAATACTGCTACAAATACTGCTACAAATACTGCTACAAATACTGCTACAAATACTGCTACAAATACTGCAAATACTGCAAATACTGCAAATACTGCAAATACTGCTACAAATACTGCAAATACTGCTACAAATACTGCTACAAATACTGCTACAAATACTGCAAATACTGCTACAAATACTGCAAATACTGCAAATACTGCTACAAATACTGCTACAAATACTGCAAATACTGCTACAAATACTGCAAATACTGCTACAAATACTGCTACAAATACTGCTACAAATACTGCAAATACTGCTACAAATACTGCTACAAATACTGCAAATACTGCTACAAATACTGCAAATACTGCAAATACTGCAAATACTGCAAATACTGCAAATACTACAAATACTGCTACAAATACTACAAATACTACAAATACTGCTACAAATACTACAAATACTGCTACAAATACTACAAATACTACAAATACTACAAATACTACAAATACTACAAATACTACAAATACTACTACAAATACTACAAATACTGCTACAAATACTACAAATACTACAAATACTACTACAAATACTACAAATACTACACCTGAGCCTGATGTACCGGCAGAGGGCGCACGCCAAAGTGTTGTGTGACTGTGGTTCTGGTTCTGGTTCTGGTTGTTGCAGCTCCGTGGGCAGCTCTGACCCAGTTCTGTCGGTTCTGGTTCTTGCAGCTCTGACCCGGTTCTGGTTCTGGTTCTTGCAGGTCCGTGGACTCGTCGCAGGCCCGAGCGGTACCAGGTGTTGTCTGTGTTCTTTTGGCTGAAGATGTTCCCGGGTCCAACTGGACCGGACCCGTCATCCACGACGAGACCGTGATGGCCCAGGGAGAGGTACCAGAACCCGACCAGAACCCGACCAGAACCCGACCAGAACCAGACCAGAACCCGACCAGAACCAGACCAGAACCAGACCAGAGACAGACCAGAGACAGACCAGAACCGGACCAGACCAGAACCAGACCAGAGACAGACCAGAGACAGACCAGAACCGGACCAGACCAGAACCAGACCAGAGACAGACCAGAACCGGACCAGACCAGAACCAGACCAGAGACAGACCAGAACCAGACCAGAACCAGACCAGAGACAGACCAGAACCGGACCAGACCAGAACCAGACCAGAGACAGACCAGAACCAGACCAGAACCAGGCCAGAGACAGACCAGAACCGGACCAGACCAGAACCAGACCAGAGACAGACCAGAACAGAACCAGACCAGAACCGGACCAGAACCAGAACAGAACCAGACCCAGAACAGAACCAGACCAGAACCGGACCAGAACCAGAACCCGACCAGAACCAGAACAGAACCAGACCAGAGACAGACCAGAACCAGGACCAGGACCAGATGCCCTCCCCGTGTGTCAGATTGCCTCAGATGCCCTCCCCGTGTGTCAGATTGCCTCAGATGCCCTCCCCGTGTGTCAGATTGCCTCAGATGCCCTCCCCGTGTGTCAGATTGCCTCAGATGCCCTCCCCGTGTGTCAGATTGCCTCAGATGCCCTCCCTCTGCAGGTCACCTGTGTGGGTCATGTCATCGGCGCCGTCGTCGCCGAGACTCAGGCCGACGCCCAAAGAGCCGCGAAGATGGTGAAGGTCGAGTACGAGGACCTGCCCGCGGTCATCACCATCCAGGTACCACCGGGTTTGGACCGGGTTTAGACCGGTTATAGTGCGGGTTTAGGCCGGGTTTGGACCGGGTTTAGACCTGTTATAGTCTGGGTTTAGGCCGGGTTTGGACCGGGTTTAGACCGGTTATAGTCCGGGTTTGGACCGGGTTTGGACCTGTTATAGTCCGGGTTTGGACCGGGTTTAGACCTGTTATAGTCCGGGTTTGGACCGGGTTTAGACCTGTTATAGTCCAGGTTTGGACCGGGTTTAGACCTGTTATAGTCCGGGTTTAGGCCGGGTTTGGACCGGGTTTAGACCTGTTATAGTCTGGGTTTAGGCCGGGTTTGGACCGGGTTTAGACCTGTTATAGTCCGGGTTTGGACCGGGTTTAGACCGGTTATAGTCCGGGTTTAGGCCGGGTTTGGACCGGGTTTAGACCTGTTATAGTCCGGGTTTGGACCGGGTTTAGACCTGTTATAGTCCAGGTTTGGACCGGGTTTAGACCTGTTATAGTCCGGGTTTGGACCGGGTTTAGACCTGTTATAGTCCAGGTTTGGACCGGGTTTAGACCTGTTATAGTCCGGGTTTAGGCCGGGTTTGGACCGGGTTTAGACCGGTTATAGTCCGGGTTTGGACCGGGTTTGGACCGGGTTTAGACCGGTTATAGTCCGGGTTTAGGCCGGGTTTGGACCGGTTATAGTCCGGGTTTAGGCCGGGTTTGGACCGGGTTTAGACCGGTTATAGTCCGGGTTTAGGCCGGGTTTGGACCGGGTTTAGACCGGTTATAGTCCGGGTTTAGGCCGGGTTTGGACCGGGTTTAGACCGGTTATAGTCCGGGTTTGGACCGGGTTTGGACCGGGTTTAGACCTGTTATAGTCCAGGTTTGGACCGGGTTTAGACCTGTTATAGTCCGGGTTTAGGCCGGTGAGACCCGGTGCTTCATTCTCATTGGTCGTTTTACAGGACGCTATTGAGGCCCAGTCATTCTACGAGCCAATCAGAACGCTCCAAAACGGAGACCTGGAGGCGGGGTTTAAGCGCTCTGACCACATCCTGGAGGGTAAGGACCAATCAGAGCGCACCTCTGTCTGCACCGTCCAATCAGAGCGCACCTCTGTCTGCACCGACCAATCAGAATGACTGAATGATGCTGTGCTCTGATTGGCTGCTGCAGTGATGCTGTGCTCTGATTGGCTGCTGCAGTGATGCTGTGCTCTGATTGGCTGCTGCAGTGATGCTGTGCTCTGATTGGCTGCTGCAGGTGAGCTGCACATGGGGGGTCAGGAGCACTTTTACCTGGAGTCCAACGCGACTGTGGCCGTTCCCCGAGACCGAGACGAGATTGAGATCTTCAGCTCCACACAGAACCCGTCCAAGACCCAGGTGAGTGCAGACCAGGTCTGGACCAGGTCTGGACCAGGTCTGAACCAGGTCTGGACCAGGTCTGGACCAGGTCAGGACCAGGTCTGAACCAGGTCTGAACCAGGTCTGGACCAGGTCTGGACCAGGTCAGGACCAGGTCTGAACCAGGTCTGAACCAGGTCTGGACCAGGTCAGGACCAGGTCTGAACCACGACTGACCACAGACCTTTCTGGTTCAGACCCGGTTGGGTCCTGGTCCCGGTCCTGGTCCCGGCCCTGGTCCCGGTCCTGGTCCCGGCCCTGGTCCCGGTCCTGGTCCCGGTCCTGGTCCCGGCCCTGGTCCCGGCCCTGGTCCCGGCCCTGGTCCCGGCCCTGGCCCGGTCCTGGTCCCGGTCCTAGTCCCGGCCCTGGTCCCGGCACTGGTCCCGGTCCTGGTCCTGGTCCCGGCCCTGGTCCCGACCCTGGCCCTGGTCCCGGTCCCGGTCCCGGTCCCGGTCCTGGCCCTGGTCCTGACCCGGTCTTGTGTCAGTCCCTTGTCGCCAGGGTTCTGGGCGTCCCGGAGAATCACGTCCACGTGCGGGTGAAGCGAATGGGCGGCGGCTTCGGGGGAAAAGAGACAAGAACCACCATCCTGTCCACCATGGTCGCCCTGGCAGCCCACAAGTACGACCCCTGACCTCTGACTGACCCCTGACCTCTGACCCCAGACCCCTGACCCCTCTGGTCTCTGGTCTGGTCTCTGGTCTGGTCTCTGGTCTCTGGTCTCTGGTCTGGTCTCTGGTCTCTGGTCTCTGGTCTCTGGTCTCTGGTCTGGTCTCTGGTCTCTGGTCTCTGGTCTCTGGTCTCTGGTCTGGTCTCTGGTCTCTGGTCTCTGGTCTCTGGTCTGGTCTCTGGTCTGGTCTCTGGTCTCTGGTCTCTGGTCTGGTCTCTGGTCTGGTCTCTGGTCTCTGGTCTCTGGTCTGGTCTCTGGTCTAAACCCGGTCTCTGGTCTCTGGTCTCTGGTCTCTGGTCTCTGGTCTCTGGTCTCTGGTCTCTGGTCTCAGGTCTCTGGTCTGGTCTCTGGTCTCTGGTCTCTGGTCTGGTCTCTGGTCTCTGGTCTCTGGTCTGGTCTCTGGTCTCTGGTCTCTGGTCTCTGGTCTGGTCTGGTCTCTGGTCTCTGGTCTGGTCTCTGGTCTCTGGTCTCTGGTCTCTGGTCTCTGGTCTCTGGTCTGGTCTCTGGTCTCTGGTCTCTGGTCTGGTCTCTGGTCTCTGGTCTCTGGTCTCTGGTCTGGTCTCTGGTCTCTGGTCTCTGGTCTCTGGTCTGGTCTCTGGTCTGGTCTCTGGTCTCTGGTCTCTGGTCTGGTCTCTGGTCTGGTCTCTGGTCTCTGGTCTGGTCTCTGGTCTCTGGTCTCTGGTCCCTCGGTCTCTGGTCTCTGTCTCTGGGTCTGGTCTCTGGTCTCGGCCGGTCTGGTCTCTGGTCTCTGGTCTCTGGTCTGGTCTCTGGTCTGGTCTCTGGTCTGGAGCCTGGTCTGGTCTCCGGTCTGGAGCCTGTCTCTGGTCTCCGGTCTGGCCTCGGCTCTGGTCTCTGGTCTGGTCTCTGGTCTCGGGTCTCTGGTCTCTGGTCTCTGGTCTGGTCTCTGGTCTCTGGTCTCTGGTCTCTGGTCTGGTCTCTGGTCTGGTCTCTGGTCTGGTCTCTGGTCTCTGGTCTGGTGTCTGTTCTGGTCTCTGGTCTGGTCTCTGGTCTGGTCTCTGGTCTCTGGTCTCTGGTCTGGTCTCTGGTCTCTGGTCTGGTCTCTGGTCTCTGCTCTGGTCTCCTGGTCTCTCTGACTCTGTGGTCTGGTCTCTGGTCTGATCTCTGGTCTGGTCTCTGGTCTGTTCTCTGGTCTCTGGTCTCTGGTCTCTGGTCTCTGGTCTCTGGTCTCTGGTCTCTGGTCTCTGGTCTGGTCTCTGGTCTCTGGTCTCTGGTCTCTGGTCTGGTCTCTGGTCTGGTCTGGTCTCTGGTCTGGTCTCTGGTCTGGTCTCTGGTCTCTGGTCTCTGGTCTCTGGTCTGGTCTCTGGTCTCTGGTCTGGTCTGGTCTCTGGTCTCTGGTCTCTGGTCTCTGCTCTGGTCTCTGGTCTGGTCTGGTCTGGTCTCTGGTCTCTGGTCTCTGGTCTCTGGTCTGGTCTCTGGTCTGGTCTCTGGTCTGGTCTCTGGTCTCTGGTCTCTGGTCTCTGGTCTCTGGTCTCTGGTCTGGTCTCTGGTCTGGTCTCTGGTCTCTGGTCTGGTCTCTGGTCTCTGGTCTGGTCTGGTCTCTGGTCTGGTCTCTGGTCTGGTCCTGGTCTGTGGTCTGGTCCTGGTCTCTGGTCTCTGGTCTGGTCTCTGGTCTCGGGTCTCTGGTCTGGTCTCTGGTCTCTGGTCCCCTGGTCTCTGGTCTCTGGTCTCTGGTCTCTGGTCTGGTCTGGTCTCTGGTCTGGTCTCTGGGGTCTCCGGTCTCTGGTCCGGTCTCTGGTCTCCGGTCTCTGGTATCTGCTCTGGTCTCTGGTCTCTGGTCTGGTCTCTGGTCCGCTCTCTGGTCTCTGGTCTCTGGGTCTTTGGTCTCTGGTCTCTGGTCTTTGGTCTCTGGTCTGGTCTCTGGTCCGGTCTCTGGTCCGGTCTCTGGTCTTTGGTCTCCGGTCTCTGGTCTCTGGTCTCTGGTCTGGTCTCTGGTCTCTGGTCTCTGGTCTGGTCTCTGGTCTCTGGTCTCTGGTCTCTGGTCTCTGGTCTCTGGTCTGGTCTCTGGTCTCTGGTCTGGTCTCTGGTCTCTGGTCTCTGGTCTGGTCTCTGGTCTGGTCTCTGGTCTCTGGTCTGGTCTCTGGCCCTGGTCTCGGTCTCGGGTCTCGGCTCTGGTCTGTGGTCTGGTCTCTGGTCTCTGGTCTGGTCTCTGGTCTCTGGTCTCTGGTCTGGTCTCTGGTCTCTGGTCTCTGGTCTGGTCTGGTCTGGTCTCTGGTCTCTGGTCTCTGGTCTGGTCTCTGGTCTCTGGTCTGGCCCTGGTCTGGCTCTCTGGTCTCTGGTCTGGTCTCTGGTCCCTGGTCTGGTCTCTGGTCTGGCCCTGGTCTGGTCTGGTCTCTGGTCTCGGTCTGGTCTCTGGCCCTGGTCTGGTCTCCTGGTCTCTGGTCTCTGGTCTCTGGTCTCTGGTCTGGTCTCTGGTCTCTGGTCTGGTCTCTGGTCTCTGGTCTCTGGACTGGTCTCTGGTCTCTGGTCTGGTCTCTGGTCTCTGGTCTCTGGACTCTGGTCTCTGGTCTCTGGTCTCTGGACTCTGGTCTCTGGTCTCTGGTCTCTGGTCTGGTCTCTGGTCTCTGGTCTGGTCTCTGGTCTGGTCTCTGGTCTCTGGTCTGGTCTCTGGTCTCTGGTCTGGTCTCTGGTCTCTGGTCTCTGGTCTCTGGACTCTGGTCTGGTCTCTGGTCTGGTCTCTGGTCTCTGGTCTCTGGTCTGGTCTCTGGTCTCTGGTCTGGTCTCTGGTCTCTGGTCTCTGGTCTCTGGTCTGGTCTCTGGTCTCTGGTCTGGTCTCTGGTCTGGTCTCTGGTCTCTGGTCTCTGGTCTGGTCTCTGGTCTCTGGTCTCTAGTCTCTGGACTCTGGTCTGGTCTCTGGTCTGGCCCTGGTCTCTGGTCTCTGGTCTCTGGTCTCTGGTCTCTGGTCTCTGGTCTGGTCTCTGGTCTCTGGTCTCTGGTCTCTGGTCTCTGGTCTGGTCTCTGGTCCCTGGTCTGGTCTCTGGACTCTGGTCTCTGGTCTGGTCTCTGGTCCCTGGTCTGGTCTCTGGTCTCTGGACTCTGGTCTCTGGTCTGGTTCTAGCAGGATTGTAACCGGTTTTCCTGCAGGTTGAGGCGTCCGGTTCGGTGCATGTTGGACCGAGACGAGGACATGTTGGTGAGCGGAGGACGACACCCGTTTTACGCCAAATATAAGGTCAGAGGTCAGGCCCCGCCCACGGCAGGCCCCGCCCACACAGGTGCACTCTGGGAAACGCGGTCCGGGGCCTGAGCCGGGATCTGGTCTGGTTTCAGGTCGGGTTCTCGGAGTCCGGGCGGATTCAGGCTGTGGACGCGACGCTTTACAGCAACGGAGGAAACTCCCTGGACCTGTCCATGTCTGTGAGTCCAGACCCGGACCTGGACCTGGACCTGGACCTGGACCTGGACTGGACCTGGACCTGGACCTGGACCTGGACCTGGACCTGACTGACATGGACATGGACTGACCTGACTGACCTGGACTGGACTGGACCTGGACTGGACATGGACTGGACCTGGACTGGACCTGGACCTGGACCTGGACCTGGACCTGGACCTGGACTGGACCTGGACCTGGACTGGACATGGACATGGACTGGACCTGGACTGGACCTGGACTGGACTGGACCTGGACTGGACCTGGACCTGGACCTGGACTGGACATGGACATGGACTGGACCTGGACTGGACCTGGACTGGACTGGACCTGGACCTGTCCATGTCTGTGAGTCCAGACCCGGACTGGACTGGACCTGGACTGACTGACCTGACCTGACCTGACTGACCTGACCTGGACCTGACCTGACCTGACTGACCTGACCTGGACTGACCTGGACCTGACTGACCTGACTGACCTGACTGACCTGTCCATGTCTGTGAGTCCAGACCGACTGGACTGACCTGACCTGACTGACCTGGACCTGACTGACATGGACTGACCTGACTGACCTGACTGACCTGACCTGACTGGACCTGACCTGACTGACATGGACCTGACTGACCTGACTGACCTGACTGACCTGAGACCTGGACCTGACTGACTGACTGACTGGACTGACTGACCTGACCTGGACTGACCTGGACCTGACTGGACCTGGACTGACCTGACTGACCTGACCTGACCTGACTGACCTGGACTGGACCTGGACTGACCTGGACTGACCTGGACTGGACCTGGACCTGGACCTGACTGGACCTGACCTGACTGACTGACCTGACCTGACCTGGACCTGGACTGACTGGACTGGACCTGACCTGGACCTGACTGACCTGACTGGACCTGACTGACCTGACCTGACTGACCTGGACTGGACCTGACTGGACCTGACCTGGACTGACCTGACCTGACTGACCTGACTGACCTGACCTGGACCTGGACCTGACTGGGCCTGGACCTGACCTGGACTGACCTGACTGACTGGACCTGACTGACCTGACCTGACCTGACCTGGACTGGACCTGGACTGGACCTGCTGTTCAGAGGAAGTGTCTTCAGTCATGGAGGAGCTGTTCAGAGAGTCTCTTCAGTCATGGAGGAGCTGTTCAGAGAAAGTCTCCTCAGTCATGGAGGAGCTGTTCAGAGAGAGTCTCTTCAGTCATGGAGGAGCTGTTCAGAGAGAGTCTCTTCAGTCATGGAGGAGCTGTTCAGAGAGAGTCTCCTCAGTCATGGAGGAGCTGTTCAGAGAGAGTCTCCTCAGTCATGGAGGAGCTGTTCAGAGAGAGTCTCTTCAGTCATGGAGGAGCTGTTCAGAGAGAGTCTCCTCAGTCATGGAGGAGCTGTTCAGAGAGAGTCTCCTCAGTCATGGAGGAGCTGTTCAGAGAAAGTCTCTTCAGTCATGGAGGAGCTGTTCAGAGAAAGTCTCCTCAGTCATGGAGGAGCTGTTCAGAGAAAGTCTCTTCAGTCATGGAGGAGCTGTTCAGAGAGTCTCCTCAGTCATGGAGGAGCTGTTCAGAGAAAGTCTCTTCAGTCATGGAGGAGCTGTTCAGAGAGAGTCTCTTCAGTCATGGAGGAGCTGTTCAGAGAAAGTCTCTTCAGTCATGGAGGAGCTGTTCAGAGAGAGTCTCTTCAGTCATGGAGGAGCTGTTCAGAGAGAGTCTCCTCAGTCATGGAGGAGCTGTTCAGAGAGAGTCTCCTCAGTCATGGAGGAGCTGTTCAGAGAAAGTGTCTTCAGTCATGGAGGAGCTGTTCAGAGAGAGTCTCCTCAGTCATGGAGGAGCTGTTCAGAGAAAGTCTCCTCAGTCATGGAGGAGCTGTTCAGAGAGAGTCTCCTCAGTCATGGAGGAGCTGTTCAGAGAAAGTCTCTTCAGTCATGGAGGAGCTGTTCAGAGAGAGTCTCTTCAGTCATGGAGGAGCTGTTCAGAGAAAGTCTCTTCAGTCATGGAGGAGCTGTTCAGAGAGAGTCTCCTCAGTCATGGAGGAGCTGTTCAGAGAAAGTCTCTTCAGTCATGGAGGAGCTGTTCAGAGAAAGTCTCTTCAGTCATGGAGGAGCTGTTCAGAGAGAGTCTCTTCAGTCATGGAGGAGCTGTTCAGAGAGAGTCTCCTCAGTCATGGAGGAGCTGTTCAGAGAGAGTCTCCTCAGTCATGGAGGAGCTGTTCAGAGAAAGTCTCTTCAGTCATGGAGGAGCTGTTCAGAGAGAGTCTCCTCAGTCATGGAGGAGCTGTTCAGAGAGAGTCTCCTCAGTCATGGAGGAGCTGTTCAGAGAAAGTCTCCTCAGTCATGGAGGAGCTGTTCAGAGAAAGTCTCCTCAGTCATGGAGGAGCTGTTCAGAGAAAGTCTCTTCAGTCATGGAGGAGCTGTTCAGAGAGAGTCTCCTCAGTCATGGAGGAGCTGTTCAGAGAGTCTCTTCAGTCATGGAGGAGCTGTTCAGAGAGAGTCTCCTCAGTCATGGAGGAGCTGTTCAGAGAGAGTCTCCTCAGTCATGGAGGAGCTGTTCAGAGAGAGTCTCTTCAGTCATGGAGGAGCTGTTCAGAGAGAGTCTCCTCAGTCATGGAGGAGCTGTTCAGAGAGAGTCTCTTCAGTCATGGAGGAGCTGTTCAGAGAAAGTCTCCTCAGTCATGGAGGAGCTGTTCAGAGAGAGTCTCCTCAGTCATGGAGGAGCTGTTCAGAGAGAGTCTCCTCAGTCATGGAGGAGCTGTTCAGAGAAAGTCTCCTCAGTCATGGAGGAGCTGTTCAGAGAAAGTCTCCTCAGTCATGGAGGAGCTGTTCAGAGAAAGTCTCTTCAGTCATGGAGGAGCTGTTCAGAGAGAGTCTCCTCAGTCATGGAGGAGCTGTTCAGAGAGAGTCTCTTCAGTCATGGAGGAGCTGTTCAGAGAGAGTCTCCTCAGTCATGGAGGAGCTGTTCAGAGAGAGTCTCTTCAGTCATGGAGGAGCTGTTCAGAGAGAGTCTCTTCAGTCATGGAGGAGCTGTTCAGAGAGAGTCTCTTCAGTCATGGAGGAGCTGTTCAGAGAAAGTCTCCTCAGTCATGGAGGAGCTGTTCAGAGAAAGTGTCTTCAGTCATGGAGGAGCTGTTCAGAGAAAGTCTCTTCAGTCATGGAGGAGCTGTTCAGAGAAAGTCTCTTCAGTCATGGAGGAGCTGTTCAGAGAAAGTCTCTTCAGTCATGGAGGAGCTGTTCAGAGAGAGTGTCTTCAGTCATGGAGGAGCTGTTCAGAGAGAGTCTCTTCAGTCATGGAGGAGCTGTTCAGAGAAAGTCTCTTCAGTCATGGAGGAGCTGTTCAGAGAAAGTCTCTTCAGTCATGGAGGAGCTGTTCAGAGAAAGTCTCTTCAGTCATGGAGGAGCTGTTCAGAGAAAGTCTCTTCAGTCATGGAGGAGCTGTTCAGAGAGTCTCTTCAGTCATGGAGGAGCTGTTCAGAGAAAGTCTCTTCAGTCATGGAGGAGCTGTTCAGAGAAAGTCTCTTCAGTCATGGAGGAGCTGTTCAGAGAAAGTCTCTTCAGTCATGGAGGAGCTGTTCAGAGAAAGTCTCTTCAGTCATGGAGGAGCTGTTCAGAGAAAGTCTCTTCAGTCATGGAGGAGCTGTTCAGAGAAAGTCTCCTCAGTCATGGAGGAGCTGTTCAGAGAAAGTCTCTTCAGTCATGGAGGAGCTGTTCAGAGAAAGTCTCTTCAGTCATGGAGGAGCTGTTCAGAGAAAGTCTCCTCAGTCATGGAGGAGCTGTTCAGAGAGTCTCTTCAGTCATGGAGGAGGTGTTCAGAGAAAGTGTCTTCAGTCATGGAGGAGCTGTTCAGAGAAAGTCTCTTCAGTCATGGAGGAGCTGTTCAGAGAAAGTCTCTTCAGTCATGGAGGAGCTGTTCAGAGAAAGTCTCCTCAGTCATGGAGGAGCTGTTCAGAGAAAGTCTCCTCAGTCATGGAGGAGCTGTTCAGAGAAAGTCTCTTCAGTCATGGAGGAGCTGTTCAGAGAGAGTCTCTTCAGTCATGGAGGAGCTGTTCAGAGAAAGTCTCTTCAGTCATGGAGGAGCTGTTCAGAGAAAGTCTCTTCAGTCATGGAGGAGCTGTTCAGAGAAAGTCTCTTCAGTCATGGAGGAGCTGTTCAGAGAAAGTCTCCTCAGTCATGGAGGAGCTGTTCAGAGAAAGTCTCTTCAGTCATGGAGGAGCTGTTCAGAGAAAGTCTCTTCAGTCATGGAGGAGCTGTTCAGAGAAAGTCTCTTCAGTCATGGAGGAGCTGTTCAGAGAAAGTCTCTTCAGTCATGGAGGAGCTGTTCAGAGAAAGTCTCCTCAGTCATGGAGGAGCTGTTCAGAGAAAGTCTCTTCAGTCATGGAGGAGCTGTTCAGAGAAAGTCTCTTCAGTCATGGAGGAGCTGTTCAGAGAAAGTCTCCTCAGTCATGGAGGAGCTGTTCAGAGAAAGTCTCTTCAGTCATGGAGGAGCTGTTCAGAGAAAGTCTCTTCAGTCATGGAGGAGCTGTTCAGAGAAAGTCTCTTCAGTCATGGAGGAGCTGTTCAGAGAAAGTCTCTTCAGTCATGGAGGAGCTGTTCAGAGAAAGTCTCTTCAGTCATGGAGGAGCTGTTCAGAGAAAGTCTCTTCAGTCATGGAGGAGCTGTTCAGAGAAAGTCTCCTCAGTCATGGAGGAGCTGTTCAGAGAGAGTCTCTTCAGTCATGGAGGAGCTGTTCAGAGAAAGTCTCTTCAGTCATGGAGGAGCTGTTCAGAGAAAGTCTCTTCAGTCATGGAGGAGCTGTTCAGAGAAAGTCTCTTCAGTCATGGAGGAGCTGTTCAGAGAAAGTCTCTTCAGTCATGGAGGAGCTGTTCAGAGAAAGTCTCTTCAGTCATGGAGGAGCTGTTCAGAGAAAGTCTCTTCAGTCATGGAGGAGCTGTTCAGAGAAAGTCTCTTCAGTCATGGAGGAGCTGTTCAGAGAAAGTCTCTTCAGTCATGGAGGAGCTGTTCAGAGAAAGTCTCCTCAGTCATGGAGGAGCTGTTCAGAGAAAGTCTCCTCAGTCATGGAGGAGCTGTTCAGAGAAAGTCTCTTCAGTCATGGAGGAGCTGTTCAGAGAAAGTCTCTTCAGTCATGGAGGAGCTGTTCAGAGAGAGTCTCTTCAGTCATGGAGGAGCTGTTCAGAGAGAGTCTCTTCAGTCATGGAGGAGCTGTTCAGAGAAAGTCTCTTCAGTCATGGAGGAGCTGTTCAGAGAAAGTCTCTTCAGTCATGGAGGAGCTGTTCAGAGAAAGTCTCTTCAGTCATGGAGGAGCTGTTCAGAGAAAGTCTCTTCAGTCATGGAGGAGCTGTTCAGAGAGTCTCTTCAGTCATGGAGGAGCTGTTCAGAGAAAGTCTCTTCAGTCATGGAGGAGCTGTTCAGAGAGAGTCTCTTCAGTCATGGAGGAGCTGTTCAGAGAAAGTCTCTTCAGTCATGGAGGAGCTGTTCAGAGAGAGTCTCCTCAGTCATGGAGGAGCTGTTCAGAGAAAGTCTCTTCAGTCATGGAGGAGCTGTTCAGAGAAAGTCTCTTCAGTCATGGAGGAGCTGTTCAGAGAAAGTCTCTTCAGTCATGGAGGAGCTGTTCAGAGAGAGTCTCTTCAGTCATGGAGGAGCTGTTCAGAGAGAGTCTCTTCAGTCATGGAGGAGCTGTTCAGAGAAAGTCTCTTCAGTCATGGAGGAGCTGTTCAGAGAGAGTCTCTTCAGTCATGGAGGAGCTGTTCAGAGAAAGTCTCTTCAGTCATGGAGGAGCTGTTCAGAGAAAGTCTCTTCAGTCATGGAGGAGCTGTTCAGAGAAAGTCTCTTCAGTCATGGAGGAGCTGTTCAGAGAGAGTCTCTTCAGTCATGGAGGAGCTGTTCAGAGAGAGTCTCTTCAGTCATGGAGGAGCTGTTCAGAGAAAGTCTCTTCAGTCATGGAGGAGCTGTTCAGAGAAAGTCTCTTCAGTCATGGAGGAGCTGTTCAGAGAAAGTCTCTTCAGTCATGGAGGAGCTGTTCAGAGAAAGTCTCTTCAGTCATGGAGGAGCTGTTCAGAGAAAGTCTCTTCAGTCATGGAGGAGCTGTTCAGAGAAAGTCTCTTCAGTCATGGAGGAGCTGTTCAGAGAAAGTCTCTTCAGTCATGGAGGAGCTGTTCAGAGAAAGTCTCTTCAGTCATGGAGGAGCTGTTCAGAGAAAGTCTCTTCAGTCATGGAGGAGCTGTTCAGAGAAAGTCTCTTCAGTCATGGAGGAGCTGTTCAGAGAAAGTCTCTTCAGTCATGGAGGAGCTGTTCAGAGAAAGTCTCTTCAGTCATGGAGGAGCTGTTCAGAGAAAGTCTCTTCAGTCATGGAGGAGCTGTTCAGAGAAAGTCTCTTCAGTCATGGAGGAGCTGTTCAGAGAAAGTCTCTTCAGTCATGGAGGAGCTGTTCAGAGAAAGTCTCTTCAGTCATGGAGGAGCTGTTCAGAGAAAGTCTCTTCAGTCATGGAGGAGCTGTTCAGAGAAAGTCTCTTCAGTCATGGAGGAGCTGTTCAGAGAAAGTCTCTTCAGTCATGGAGGAGCTGTTCAGAGAAAGTCTCTTCAGTCATGGAGGAGCTGTTCAGAGAAAGTCTCTTCAGTCATGGAGGAGCTGTTCAGAGAAAGTCTCTTCAGTCATGGAGGAGCTGTTCAGAGAAAGTCTCTTCAGTCATGGAGGAGCTGTTCAGAGAAAGTCTCTTCAGTCATGGAGGAGCTGTTCAGAGAAAGTCTCTTCAGTCATGGAGGAGCTGTTCAGAGAAAGTCTCCTCAGTCATGGAGGAGCTGTTCAGAGAAAGTCTCTTCAGTCATGGAGGAGCTGTTCAGAGAAAGTCTCTTCAGTCATGGAGGAGCTGTTCAGAGAAAGTCTCTTCAGTCATGGAGGAGCTGTTCAGAGAAAGTCTCTTCAGTCATGGAGGAGCTGTTCAGAGAAAGTCTCTTCAGTCATGGAGGAGCTGTTCAGAGAAAGTCTCTTCAGTCATGGAGGAGCTGTTCAGAGAAAGTCTCTTCAGTCATGGAGGAGCTGTTCAGAGAAAGTCTCTTCAGTCATGGAGGAGCTGTTCAGAGAAAGTCTCTTCAGTCATGGAGGAGCTGTTCAGAGAAAGTCTCTTCAGTCATGGAGGAGCTGTTCAGAGAAAGTCTCTTCAGTCATGGAGGAGCTGTTCAGAGAAAGTCTCTTCAGTCATGGAGGAGCTGTTCAGAGAAAGTCTCTTCAGTCATGGAGGAGCTGTTCAGAGAAAGTCTCTTCAGTCATGGAGGAGCTGTTCAGAGAAAGTCTCTTCAGTCATGGAGGAGCTGTTCAGAGAAAGTCTCTTCAGTCATGGAGGAGCTGTTCAGAGAAAGTCTCCTCAGTCATGGAGGAGCTGTTCAGAGAGAGTCTCTTCAGTCATGGAGGAGCTGTTCAGAGAAAGTCTCTTCAGTCATGGAGGAGCTGTTCAGAGAAAGTCTCTTCAGTCATGGAGGAGCTGTTCAGAGAAAGTCTCTTCAGTCATGGAGGAGCTGTTCAGAGAAAGTCTCTTCAGTCATGGAGGAGCTGTTCAGAGAAAGTCTCTTCAGTCATGGAGGAGCTGTTCAGAGAAAGTCTCTTCAGTCATGGAGGAGCTGTTCAGAGAGAGTCTCTTCAGTCATGGAGGAGCTGTTCAGAGAAAGTCTCTTCAGTCATGGAGGAGCTGTTCAGAGAAAGTCTCTTCAGTCATGGAGGAGCTGTTCAGAGAAAGTCTCTTCAGTCATGGAGGAGCTGTTCAGAGAAAGTCTCTTCAGTCATGGAGGAGCTGTTCAGAGAAAGTCTCTTCAGTCATGGAGGAGCTGTTCAGAGAAAGTCTCTTCAGTCATGGAGGAGCTGTTCAGAGAAAGTCTCTTCAGTCATGGAGGAGCTGTTCAGAGAAAGTCTCTTCAGTCATGGAGGAGCTGTTCAGAAAGTCTCCTCAGTCATGGAGGAGCTGTTCAGAGAAAGTCTCTTCAGTCATGGAGGAGCTGTTCAGAGAAAGTCTCTTCAGTCATGGAGGAGCTGTTCAGAGAAAGTCTCTTCAGTCATGGAGGAGCTGTTCAGAGAGAGTCTCTTCAGTCATGGAGGAGCTGTTCAGAGAAAGTCTCTTCAGTCATGGAGGAGCTGTTCAGAGAAAGTCTCTTCAGTCATGGAGGAGCTGTTCAGAGAAAGTCTCCTCAGTCATGGAGGAGCTGTTCAGAGAAAGTCTCTTCAGTCATGGAGGAGCTGTTCAGAGAAAGTCTCTTCAGTCATGGAGGAGCTGTTCAGAGAAAGTCTCTTCAGTCATGGAGGAGCTGTTCAGAGAAAGTCTCTTCAGTCATGGAGGAGCTGTTCAGAGAAAGTCTCTTCAGTCATGGAGGAGCTGTTCAGAGAGAGTCTCTTCAGTCATGGAGGAGCTGTTCAGAGAAAGTCTCTTCAGTCATGGAGGAGCTGTTCAGAGAGAGTCTCTTCAGTCATGGAGGAGCTGTTCAGAGAAAGTCTCTTCAGTCATGGAGGAGCTGTTCAGAGAAAGTCTCTTCAGTCATGGAGGAGCTGTTCAGAGAAAGTCTCTTCAGTCATGGAGGAGCTGTTCAGAGAAAGTCTCTTCAGTCATGGAGGAGCTGTTCAGAGAAAGTCTCTTCAGTCATGGAGGAGCTGTTCAGAGAAAGTCTCTTCAGTCATGGAGGAGCTGTTCAGAGAAAGTCTCTTCAGTCATGGAGGAGCTGTTCAGAGAAAGTCTCTTCAGTCATGGAGGAGCTGTTCAGAGAAAGTCTCTTCAGTCATGGAGGAGCTGTTCAGAGAAAGTCTCTTCAGTCATGGAGGAGCTGTTCAGAGAGAGTCTTCAGTCATGGAGGAGCTGTTCAGAGAGAGTCTCTTCAGTCATGGAGGAGCTGTTCAGAGAAAGTCTCTTCAGTCATGGAGGAGCTGTTCAGAGAAAGTCTCTTCAGTCATGGAGGAGCTGTTCAGAGAAAGTATCTTCAGTCATGGAGGAGCTGTTCAGAGAGTCTCCTCAGTCATGGAGGAGCTGTTCAGAGAAAGTCTCTTCAGTCATGGAGGAGCTGTTCAGAGAGAGTCTCTTCAGTCATGGAGGAGCTGTTCAGAGAGAGTCTCTTCAGTCATGGAGGAGCTGTTCAGAGAAAGTCTCTTCAGTCATGGAGGAGCTGTTCAGAGAGAGTCTCTTCAGTCATGGAGGAGCTGTTCAGAGAAAGTCTCTTCAGTCATGGAGGAGCTGTTCAGAGAGAGTCTCTTCAGTCATGGAGGAGCTGTTCAGAGAGTCTCTTCAGTCATGGAGGAGCTGTTCAGAGAAAGTCTCTTCAGTCATGGAGGAGCTGTTCAGAGAGAGTCTCTTCAGTCATGGAGGAGCTGTTCAGAGAAAGTCTCCTCAGTCATGGAGGAGCTGTTCAGAGAAAGTCTCTTCAGTCATGGAGGAGCTGTTCAGAGAAAGTCTCTTCAGTCATGGAGGAGCTGTTCAGAGAGAGTCTCTTCAGTCATGGAGGAGCTGTTCAGAGAAAGTCTCTTCAGTCATGGAGGAGCTGTTCAGAGAAAGTCTCCTCAGTCATGGAGGAGCTGTTCAGAGAGTCTCTTCAGTCATGGAGGAGCTGTTCAGAGAAAGTCTCTTCAGTCATGGAGGAGCTGTTCAGAGAAAGTCTCTTCAGTCATGGAGGAGCTGTTCAGAGAAAGTCTCTTCAGTCATGGAGGAGCTGTTCAGAGAAAGTCTCTTCAGTCATGGAGGAGCTGTTCAGAGAGAGTCTCTTCAGTCATGGAGGAGCTGTTCAGAGAAAGTCTCCTCAGTCATGGAGGAGCTGTTCAGAGAGTCTCTTCAGTCATGGAGGAGCTGTTCAGAGAGAGTCTCTTCAGTCATGGAGGAGCTGTTCAGAGAAAGTCTCTTCAGTCATGGAGGAGCTGTTCAGAGAAAGTCTCCTCAGTCATGGAGGAGCTGTTCAGAGAAAGTCTCTTCAGTCATGGAGGAGCTGTTCAGAGAAAGTCTCTTCAGTCATGGAGGAGCTGTTCAGAGAAAGTCTCCTCAGTCATGGAGGAGCTGTTCAGAGAGAGTCTCCTCAGTCATGGAGGAGCTGTTCAGAGAAAGTCTCCTCAGTCATGGAGGAGCTGTTCAGAGAGTCTCTTCAGTCATGGAGGAGCTGTTCAGAGAGAGTCTCTTCAGTCATGGAGGAGCTGTTCAGAGAAAGTCTCTTCAGTCATGGAGGAGCTGTTCAGAGAAAGTCTCCTCAGTCATGGAGGAGCTGTTCAGAGAGTCTCTTCAGTCATGGAGGAGCTGTTCAGAGAAAGTCTCCTCAGTCATGGAGGAGCTGTTCAGAGAGAGTCTCTTCAGTCATGGAGGAGCTGTTCAGAGAGAGTCTCTTCAGTCATGGAGGAGCTGTTCAGAGAAAGTCTCTTCAGTCATGGAGGAGCTGTTCAGAGAAAGTCTCCTCAGTCATGGAGGAGCTGTTCAGAGAAAGTCTCCTCAGTCATGGAGGAGCTGTTCAGAGAGTCTCTTCAGTCATGGAGGAGCTGTTCAGAGAAAGTCTCTTCAGTCATGGAGGAGCTGTTCAGAGAAAGTGTTTTCAGTCATGGAGGAGCTGTTCAGAGAAAGTCTCTTCAGTCATGGAGGAGCTGTTCAGAGAAAGTCTCTTCAGTCATGGAGGAGCTGTTCAGAGAAAGTCTCCTCAGTCATGGAGGAGCTGTTCAGAGAAAGTCTCTTCAGTCATGGAGGAGCTGTTCAGAGAAAGTCTCTTCAGTCATGGAGGAGCTGTTCAGAGAAAGTCTCTTCAGTCATGGAGGAGCTGTTCAGAGAAAGTCTCTTCAGTCATGGAGGAGCTGTTCAGAGAAAGTCTCTTCAGTCATGGAGGAGCTGTTCAGAGAGAGTCTCCTCAGTCATGGAGGAGCTGTTCAGAGAAAGTGTCTTCAGTCATGGAGGAGCTGTTCAGAGAAAGTCTCTTCAGTCATGGAGGAGCTGTTCAGAGAAAGTCTCTTCAGTCATGGAGGAGCTGTTCAGAGAGAGTCTCCTCAGTCATGGAGGAGCTGTTCAGAGAAAGTCTCCTCAGTCATGGAGGAGCTGTTCAGAGAAAGTCTGGGTGAGGTCAGGGTGAGGTCAGGGTGAGGTCAGGGTCAGGGTGAGGTCAGGGTGAGGTCAGGGTGAGGTCAGGGTCAGGGTGAGGTCAGGGTGAGGTCAGGGTGAGGTCAGGGTGAGGTCAGGGTCAGGGTGAGGTCAGGGTGAGGTCAGGGTGAGGTCAGGGTGGGGTCAGGGTCAGGTCAGGGTCAGGGTGAGGTCAGGGTGAGGTCAGGGTGAGGGTGAGGTCAGGGTGGGGTCCGGGTGGGGTCAGGGTGGGGTCAGGGTGAGGTCAGGGTGAGGGTGGGGTCAGGGTGGGGTCAGGGTGGGGTCAGGGTGTGGTCAGGGTGAGGTCAGGGTGAGGTCAGGGTGAGGTAGGGGTCAGGGAGGGGTCAGGGTGAGGCCAGGGTGAGGGTGAGGTCAGGGTGGGGTCAGGGTGAGGCCAGGGTGAGGGTGAGGTCAGGGTGGGGTCAGGGTGGGGTCAGGGTGAGGTCAGGGTGAGGTCAGGGTGAGGTCAGGGTGAGGTCAGGGTGGGGTCAGGGTGGGGTCAGGGTGAGGTCAGGGTGAGGGTGAGGTCAGGGTGGGGTCAGGGTGGGGTGAGGGTGAGGTCAGGGTGAGGTCAGGGTGAGGTCAGGGTGGGGTCAGAGTGAGGTCAGGGTGGGGTCAGGGTGAGGTCAGGGTGAGGTCAGGGTGAGGTCAGGGTGGGGTCAGGGTGAGGTCAGGGTGGGGTCAGGGTGAGGTCAGGGTGAGGTCAGGGTGAGGTCAGAGTGGGGTCAGAGTGAGGTCAGGGTGGGGTCAGGGTGAGGTCAGGGTGAGGTCAGGGTGAGGGTGGGGTCAGGGTGGGGTCAGGGTGAGGTCAGGGTGAGGTCAGGGTGAGGTCAGGGTGGGGTCAGGGTGAGGTCAGGGTCAGGGTGGGGTCAGGGTGAGGTCAGGGTCAGGGTGAGGTCAGGGTGAGGTCAGGGTGAGGTCAGGGTCAGGGTGAGGTCAGGGTCAGGGTGAGGTCCAGTTTGTACAGGAGGAAAAACCAGAGAAATGATGAAGACGTAATAATAAAGCTTCAGTTTATGTGATTCAAAAACACTTTGAGACGTTTCTGTGGAAAACAAACAACTGTGTGTCTACAGCACCAAAGCACCAAAGCACCACCTCACCCCTCACCTCACACCTCACACCTCACACCACAACAATACAACAAGAAACATCACACACAGGTCAACTAAGCACCAAAGCACCAAAGCACCACCTCACCCCTCACCTCACACCCCTCACCTCACACCTCACACCTCACACCACAACAATACAACAAGAAACATCACACACAGGTCAACTAAGCACCAAAGCACCAAAGCACCTCACACCTCACACACCTCACACCACAACAATACAACAAGAAACATCACACACAGGTCAACTAAGCACCAAAGCACCAAAGCACCTCACACCACAACAATACAACAAGAAACATCACACACAGGTCAACTAAGCACCAAAGCACCAAAGCACCTCACACCACAACAATACAACAAGAAACATCACACACAGGTCAACTAAGCACCAAAGCACCAAAGCACCTCACACCTCACACCTCACACCACAACAATACAACAAGAAACATCACACACAGGTCAACTAAGCACCAAAGCACCTCACACCTCACACCACAACAATACAACAAGAAACATCACACACAGGTCAACTAAGCACCAAAGCACCAAAGCACCTCACACCTCACACCTCACACCACAACAATACAACAAGAAACATCACACACAGGTCAACTAAGCACCAAAGCACCTCACACCACAACAATACAACAAGAAACATCACACACAGGTCAACTAAGCACCAAAGCACCTCACACCACAACAATACAACAAGAAACATCACACACAGGTCAACTAAGCACCAAAGCACCTCACACCACAACAATACAACAAGAAACATCACACACAGGTCAACTAAGCACCAAAGCACCAAAGCACCTCACAGCACCACAATACAACAAGAAACATCACACACAGGTCAACTAAGCACCAAAGCACCTCACACCTCACCCCTCACACCACAACAATACAACAAGAAACATCACACACAGGTCAACTAAGCACCAAAGCACCTCACACCTCACACCACAACAATACAACAAGAAACATCACACACAGGTCAACTAAGCACCAAAGCACCAAAGCACCTCACCCCTCACCCCTCACACCACAACAATACAACAAGAAACATCACACACAGGTCAACTAAGCACCAAAGCACCAAAGCACCTCACACCTCACACCACCTCACACCACAACAATACAACAAGAAACATCACACACAGGTCAACTAAGCACCAAAGCACCAAAGCACCAAAGCACCTCACACCCCACACCTCACACCTCACCTCACCTCACCCCTCACCTCACACCTCACACCTCACACCTCACACCTCACCTCACCTCACACCTCACACACCCCACACCTCACCCCTCACCTCACACCTCACACCTCACCTCACCTCACACCTCACACCCCTCACACCTCACACCTCACACCCCTCACCCCTCACCTCACACCTCACACCTCACACCTCACACACCTCACCTCACACACCTCACCCCTCACCTCACACCTCACACCCCTCACACCTCACACCTCACACCCCTCACCCCTCACCTCACACCTCACACCTCACACCTCACACACCTCACCTCACACACCTCACACCTCACACCTCACACCTCCCGCAGGTGATTCCACAACATTAGAGTCAAGTCTCATATTCAGCTTCATTATTTCCTCTGTTGAGCTGCTGCACATCGTTTAAAGCTTCATTCCTCAGGAAAACAAACAGATCATTTATGCTGCAGCCAAAGAGCAAGAATTTAGAACTCCCCAAAATAATCAAACCACAATGTGCATTTGTGACCTTTGAGCCGCTTCTGTCCAAAACTGTTTCAGTCCAGGAGCAGCTCAGTTAGTCCAGAACAGTCACAGAAAAAGAACATCCAGGAGTTTTCCATGTGGGGAAATAATCCAGAAAGACGTGTTTGTCTGAATTTGTATTTCGCTGAGTTTATCTTTCACTCCTGTTGGTGCTGTGGGTCTGTCTGTTTTCCTCACACTCTCCTCTTCAAAATGAGACCCTCCCTGAGATGATCCGGGGTTCGGTGCAGCAGGCACAGCCCGGTGAACAGGAGGAGCTCAGCCTCTTTACACATGTGCCTGTCCCACTGTCCACGGCAAAAGCTTCAGTCATTGGTTCTTCCAGAAAGTGATTGACATGTTCTTTTAGCCAATCATCAGAGGTTTAGACGGTGGGCGGGACGTGGGGCAGAGGTGAGAGGAGGTCAGAGCGTCGCTGTGTAAACCTGTGTGGAGAGGCTGTGGCTGTGGTTACGCACAGACGCTGGGGGAGGGCATCTGACACATCTTGGGAGACATTTTAGGCTTGTTTTAGTTTTTTATCTGAAGAAAACCTGCCTAAAGCTCAGAAGAAGATTTATTTATTCCACATTACATCTTCTCACAGTTTGAACATCTGGTCCATATTTGGACACTTGTGAAGTGTCATATTTTTACACAAAGGGTCACAGCTCCAAACCCTGAGGCCCAGAGTCTGACACAGCTTCAGCAGTGAGTGTAGTGAGGCCCAGAGTCTGACACAGCTTCAGCAGTGAGTGTAGTGAGGCCCAGAGTCTGACACAGCTTCAGCAGTGAGTGTAGTGAGGCCCAGAGTCTGACACAGCTTCAGCAGTGAGTGTAGTGAGGCCCAGAGTCTGACACAGCTTCAGCAGTGAGTGTAGTGAGGCCCAGAGTCTGACACAGCTTCAGCAGTGAGTGTAGTGAGCCACACACGCCCAGGAGGAAGTTTGACCAAGTCACAGCCTTCATTATTTTGGGGGTTTTTCAGAGGCAAAAAAATATTTTTAGACAATTTTTTGACAGTCTTCATCTGCAGATCTACAGAAACTAGAAGCTCTGAGCTTTAAAATGATGCGTCACACAAACCTGTGGGTCTGAGGTTTTCTTTAATAACTGTGACATGTTTGTGTCACACACAGAATGAGGCCACAGGTTAAAGTGCTTTTAAGTTTGTGGCTTTGAACAAGAAACTCAAAGAGCAAAAGAAACTCACACATATACAGACATATGTATATATGTCTGTATATGTGTATATGTGTGTGTATGTATGTGTATATATGTGAGGTATTAGGTACTGGATATTGACTCTGTAAATTCATTCATTCCTCTCCTCCTCCTCCTCCTCCTCCTCTCCTCCTCCTCCTCTCCTCCTCCTCCTCTCCTCCTCCTCTCCTCCTCCTCCTCTCCTCTCCTCTCCTCTCCTCCTCTCCTCCTCCTCTCCTCTCCTCCTCCTCTCCTCCTCCTCCTGCTCCTCTCCTCCTCCTCCTCCTCTCCTCCTCTCCTCCTCCTCTCCTCCTCCTCCTCTCCTCCTCCTCTCCTCCTCCTCCTCCTCCTCTCCTCCTCAGGTGATGGAACGTGCTCTTTTACACTTGGATAATACTTACCTCATTCCGAGTTTTCGAGCTCGTGGTTTCGTTTGTCGCACGAATCTCCCGTCGAACACGGCGTTCCGAGGCTTCGGAGCGCCGCAGGGAATGCTGGTCTGTGAGGACTGGATCCACAGGATCGCCAGCACCATCGGGAGGGCATCCGAGCAGGTCCTGCACCCAGTCCTGGTTTAGACCTGGTTTAGACCTGGTTTAGACCTGGTTTAGTCCTGGTTTAGTCCTGGTTTAGTCCTGGTTTAGACCTGGTTTAGACCTGGTTTAGTTCTGGTTTAGACCTGGTCTAGTCCTGGTCTAGTCCTGGTTTAGTCCTGGTTTAGTCCTGGTTTATTCCTGGTTTATTCCTGGTCTAGTCCTGGTTTAGTCCTGGTTTAGTCCTGGTTTATTCCTGGTCTAGTCCTGGTTTAGTCCTGGTTTAGTCCTGGTTTAGTCCTGGTCTAGTCCTGGTTCAGTCCTGGTTTAGACCTGGTTTAGTCCTGGTTTAGTCCTGGTCTAGTCCTGGTCTAGTCCTGGTTTAGACCTGGTTCAGTCCTGGTCTAGTCCTGGTTTAGTC
Organism: Odontamblyopus lacepedii; assembly: GCA_034769755.1. Taxonomy (NCBI): domain Eukaryota; kingdom Metazoa; phylum Chordata; class Actinopteri; order Gobiiformes; family Gobiidae; genus Odontamblyopus; species Odontamblyopus lacepedii. The sequence goes on along the minus strand of CM068354.1, from coordinate 43,429,325 downwards.
CTGGTTTAGTCCTGGTTTAGTCCTGGTTTAGTCCTGGTCTAGTCCTGGTCTAGTCCTGGTTTAGACCTGGTTTAGTCCTGGTTTAGTCCTGGTTTAGTCCTGGTTTAGTCCTGGTTTAGTCCTGGTCTAGTCCTGGTCTAGTCCTGGTTTAGACCTGGTTCAGTCCTGGTCTAGTCCTGGTCTAGTCCTGGTCTAGTCCTGGTTTAGTCCTGGTTTAGTCCTGGTTTAGTCCTGGTTCTGACCCGCTCTGGTCCGGTCCAGGTCCGGGAGCAGAACCTTTACTCTGAGGGGGACCGGACCCCGTTTAACCAGGTCCTGGAGAACTTCACCCTGCGGCGCTGCTGGGACGAGTGTTTGGACCGGGCCCAGTTCCACCACAGACGGGCCCAGGTCCAGGACTACAACAGGTACTCTGGTTCTGGTTCTGGTCTGGTTCTGGTCTGGTTCTGGTTCTGGTTCTGGTTCTGGTTCTGGTCTGGTTCTGGTCTGGTTCTGGACTGGTTCTGGTCTGGTTCTGGTCTGGTTCTGGTCTGGTTCTGGAGTGGTTCTGTTCTGGTTCTGGTCTGGTTCTGGTTCTGGTTCTGGTTCTGGTTCTGGTCTGGTTCTGGTCTGGTTCTGGACTGGTTCTGGTCTGGTTCTGGACTGGTTTTGTTCTGGTTCTGGTCTGGTTCTGGTCTGGTTCTGGTCTGGTTCTGGTCTGGTTCTGGTTCTGGTTCTGGTTCTGGTCTGGTTCTGGACTGGTTCTGGTCTGGTTCTGGTCGGGTTCTGGACTAACCCGTGTGTTCTGGTCTCAGGAAGAACCGTTGGACCAAACGAGGTCTCGCCGTGGTCCCCACGAAGTTCGGAATCGCCTTCAACGCCACGTTCCTCAACCAGGTCTGGATTCAGCCCTGCTTAGTCCTGGGTTAGTCCTGGGTTAGTCCTGGGTTAGTCCTGGGTTAGTCCTGGGTTAGTCCTGGGTTAGTCCTGGGTTAGTCCTGGGTTAGTCCTGGTTTAGTCCTGGGTTAGTCCAGGTCTAGTCCAGGTCTAGTCCCGGTCTAAGTCCAGGTCTAGTCCAGGTCTAGTCCCGGTCTAAGTCCAGGTCTAGTCCAGGTCTAGTCCCGGTCTAAGTCCAGGTCTAGTCCAGGTCTAGTCCCGGTCTAAGTCCAGGTCTGGTTCTGTTTCAGGCCGGGGCTCTGGTCCATATTTACACGGACGGGTCGGTTCTTTTGGCTCATGGAGGAACAGAGATGGGCCAAGGCCTCCACACCAAGATGATCCAGGTGAGACCAGGTTCTGGTTCTGGTTCTGTCCGCAGGTGTGCTCCCGGGCCCTGGGCGTCCCGGTCTCAGGTTCTGGTTCTGTCTCAGGTTCTGGTTCTGTCCGCAGGTGTGCTCCCGGGCCCTGGGCGTCCCGGTCTCAGGTTCTGGTTCTGTCTCTGGTTCTGGTTCTGTCCGCAGGTGTGCTCCCGGGCCCTAGGCGTCCCGGTCTCAGGTTCTGTCTCAGGTTCTGGTTCTGGTTCTGTCCGCAGGTGTGCTCCCGGGCCCTGGGCGTCCCGGTCTCAGGTTCTGTCTCAGGTTCTGGTTCTGGTTCTGTCCGCAGGTGTGCTCCCGGGCCCTGGGCGTCCCGGTCTCAGGTTCTGGTTCTGTCTCAGGTTCAGGTTCTGGTTCTGTCCGCAGGTGTGCTCCCGGGCCCTGGGCGTCCCGGTCTCAGGTTCTGGTTCTGTCTCAGGTTCTGGTTCTGGTTCTGTTTGCAGGTGTGCTCCCGGGCCCTGGGCATCCCGGTCTCAGGTTCTGTCTCAGGTTCTGGTTCTGGTTCTGTTTGCAGGTGTGCTCCCGGGCCCTGGGCGTCCCGGTCTCAGGTTCTGGTTCTGTCTCAGGTTCTGGTTCTGTCTCAGGTGTGCTCCCGGGCCCTGGGCGTCCCGGTCTCAGGTTCAGGTTCTGTCTCAGGTTCAGGTTCTGGTTCTGTCCGCAGGTGTGCTCCCGGGCCCTGGGCGTCCCGGTCTCAGGTTCTGGTTCTGTCTCAGGTTCTGGTTCTGGTTCTGTTTGCAGGTGTGCTCCCGGGGCCTGGGCATCCCGGTCTCAGGTTCTGTCTCAGGTTCTGGTTCTGGTTCTGTTTGCAGGTGTGCTCCCGGGCCCTGGGCGTCCCGGTCTCAGGTTCTGGTTCTGTCTCAGGTTCTGGTTCTGTCTCAGGTGTGCTCCCGGGCCCTGGGCGTCCCGGTCTCAGGTTCTGGTTCTGTCTCAGGTTCTGGTTCTGTCCGCAGGTGTGCTCCCGGGCCCTGGGCGTCCCGGTCTCAGGTTCTGGTTCTGTCTCAGGTTCTGGTTCTGTCCGCAGGTGTGCTCCCGGGCCCTGGGCGTCCCGGTCTCAGGTTCTGGTTCTGTCTCAGGTTCTGGTTCTGTCCGCAGGTGTGCTCCCGGGCCCTGGGCGTCCCGGTCTCAGGTTCTGGTTCTGTCTCAGGTTCTGGTTCTGTTTGCAGGTGTGCTCCCGGGCCCTGGGCGTCCCCGTCTCGCGGGTCCACGTGTGTGAGACCAGTTCCCACTCGGTTCCGAACACCAGCCCCACGGCCGCCTCCGTCTCCTCGGACCTGAACGGCGCCGCGGTGCTGAAGGCCTGTGAGGTTCTGACCCGGAGACTGAAGCCCTACCAGAACCAGGACCCCACCGGGACCTGGGAGAGCTGGGTACAGACCGGACTGGACCCGGACTGGACCCGGACTGGACCCGGACTAAACCAGGACTAAACCAGGACTAAAACAGGACTAAACCCGGACTGGACCCGGACTGGACCAGGACTAAACCAGGACTAAACCAGGACTGAACCAGGACTAAACCCGGACTAAACCCGGACTGGACCAGGACTAAACCAGGACTAAACCAGGACTGGACCCGGACTAAACCCGGACTGGACCCGGACTGGACCAGGACTGGACCCGGACTGGACCAGGACTGGACCAGGACTAAACCAGGACTAAACCAGGACTGAACCAGGACTAAACCCGGACTAAACCCAGACTGGACCAGGACTAAACCAGGACTAAACCAGGACTGAACCAGGACTAAACCCGGACTGGATCAGGACTAAACCGGGACTAAACCGGGACTAAACCGGGACTAAACCAGGACTAAACCAGGACTAAACCAGGGCTAAACCGGGACTAAACCGGGACTAAACCGGGACTAAACCGGGACTAAACCGGGACTGAACCAGGATTAAACCAGGATTAAACCAGGTCTAAACCAGGACTAAACCAGGACTAAACCAGGATTAAACCAGGTCTAAACCAGGACTAAACCAGGACTAAACCAGGGCTAAACCGGGACTAAACCAGGACTAAACCGGGACTAAACCGGGACTAAACCGGGACTAAACCGGGACTGAACCAGGATTAAACCAGGATTAAACCAGGTCTAAACCAGGACTGAACCAGGACTAAACCAGGATTAAACCAGGTCTAAACCAGGACTGAACCAGGACTAAACCAGGATTAAACCAGGTCTAAACCAGGACTGAACCAGGACTAAACCAGGACTAAACCAGGACTAAACCAGGACTAAACCAGGTCTAAACCAGGACTAAACCAGGACTAAACCAGGTCTAAACCAGGACTGAACCAGGACTGAACCAGGACTAAACCAGGACTAAACCAGGTCTAAACCAGGACTAAACCAGGTCTAAACCAGGACTAAACCAGGTCTAAACCAGGTCTTGTTGCAGGTGAAGGCCGCGTACTTTGACAGAGTGAATCTCAGCGCCAACGGATTCTACAGGTCAGAGCTTCCAGAGAAATATCAGAGGGTCAGAGGGGGTAAAACTGACCGTCTGACCCCTCTGACCCCTGTGACCTCTGACCCCTGTGACCTCTGACCCCTGTGACCCCTCTGACCCCTGTGACCTCTGACCCCCTCTGACCCCCTGTGACCCCCTCTGATTCCTCTGACTCCTCTGACCCCCTCTGACCTCTCTGACCCCCTCTGACTCCTCTGACCCCCTCTGACCTCTCTGACCCCCTCTGACCCCTCTGACCTCTCTGACCCCCTCTGATTCCTCTGACTCCTCTGACCCCCTCTGACCTCTCTGACCCCTCTGACCCCCTCTGATTCCTCTGACTCCTCTGACCCCTCTGACCCCTCTGACCTCTCTGACCCCTCTGACCCCCTCTGACCTCTCTGACCCCTCTGACCCCCTCTGACCTCTCTGACCCCTCTGACCCTCTGACCCCTCTGACCCCCTCTGACCCCCTCTGACCCCTCTGACCCCGCTCTAATTGCCTCTTGTCTCCAGGACTCCGGATCTCGGCTACGACTTTGAGACGAACTCGGGTCGAGTCTTTAACTACTTTTCCTACGGCGTTTGCTGCAGCGAAGTGGAGATCGACTGCCTGACCGGGATGCACCAGGTCTGACCCCTGACCCCCTCTCACCCCTGACCATCCCTGACCCCCTCTGACCCCTGACCTACCTGACCTGGTTCTGTGTGGTTCTGGTTCTGTCTCACTCTGGTGTTTGTTGCAGAATTTGTCCAGTTCGATCGTGATGGACGTCGGGAACAGCCTGAACCCGGCAATCGACATCGGACAGGTCAGAATCCTACAGGGGCCCAGAGTCCTACAGGGGCCCAGAGTCCTACAGGGGTCAGAGTCCTACAGGGGTCAGAATCCTCTAGGGGCCCAGAGTCCTACAGAGGCCAAGAGTCCTACAGAGGCCCAGAGTCCTACAGGGGCCCAGAGTCCTACAGGGGCTTAGAGTCCTACAGGGGTCAGAGTCCTACTGGGGCCCAGAGTCCTACAGGGGCCCAGAGTCCTATAGGGGTTTAGAGTCCTACAGGGGTCAGAGTCCTACAGGGGCCCAGAGTCCTACAGGGGTCAGAGTCCTACAGGGGTCAGAGTCCTACAGGGGCCCAGAGTCCTACAGGGGCCCAGAGTCCTACAGAGGCCCAGAGTCCGACAGGGGCCCAGAGTCCTACAGAGGCCCAGAGTCCTACAGGGGCCCAGAGTCCTACAGGGGCCCAGAGTCCTACAGAGGCCCAGAGTCCTACAGGGGCCCAGAGTCCTACAGGGGCCCAGAGTCCAGAGTATATGTTGTATATATATGTTGTATATATGTTGTATATATGTTGTATATATATATATATATATATATATATATATATATATATATATATGTTGTATATATATATATACACTCAACAAAAATATAAATGCAACACTTTTGTTTTTGCTCCCATTTGTCATGAGATGGACTCAAAGACCTAAAATTCATTCCAGATACACAATATTACCATTTCTCTCAAACATTGTTCACAAATCTGTCTAAATGTGTGATAGTGGCACTTTTGCTTTGCTGAGATAATCCATCCCACCTCACAGGTGCCACATCAAGATGCTCATCAGACACCATGATTAGTGCACAGGTGAACCTTAGACTGCCCACAATAAAAGGCCACTCTGAAATGTGCAGTTGTTGCTTTATTGGGGGTCTGGGGACTCAGAACCAGTCAGTATCTGGTGTGACCACCATTTGCCTCATGCAGTGCAACACATCTTCTTCGCATAGAGTTTATCAGATTGTCAATTGTGGCCTGTGGAATGTTGGTCCACTCCTCTTCAATGGCTGTGTGAAGTTGCTGGATATTAGTGGGAACTGGTACGCGCTGTCGTATACGCCGGTCAAGCACATCCCAAACATGCTCAATGGGTGACATGTCCGGTGAGTATGCTGGCCATGCAAGAACTGGGACATTTTCAGCTTCCAAGAATTGTGTACAGATCCTTGCAACATGGGGCCGTGCATTATCTGCTGAAACATGAGGTGATGTTCATGGATGTATGGCACAACAATGGGCCTCAGGATCTCATCACGGTATCTCTGTGCATTCAAAATGCCATCAATAAAATGCACCTGTGTTCTTCGTCCATAACAGATGCCTGCCCATACCATAACCCCACCACCACCATGGGCCACTCCATCCACAACACTGACATCAGCAAAGCGCTCACCCACACGACGCCACACACGCTGTCTGCCATCTGCCCTGAACAATGTAAACCGAGATTCATCCGTGAAGAGAACACCTCTCCAACGTGCCAGACGCCATCGAATGTGGGCATTTGCCCACTCAAGTCTGTTACGGCGACGATCTGGAGTCAGGTTAAGACCCCGATGAGGACGACGAGCAGTTGAGCTTCCCTGAGACGGTTTCTGACAGTTTGTGCAGAAATTCTTTGGTTATGCAAACCAATTGTTTCAGCAGCTGTCTGAGTAGCTGGTCTCAGACGATCTTGGAGGTGAACCTGCTGGATGTGGAGGTCCTGGGCTGGTGTGGTTACACGTGGTCTGCGGTTGTGAGGCCGGTTGGATGTACTGCCATATTCTCTGAAACGCCTTTGGAGACGGCTTATGGTGGAGAAATGAACATTCAGTGCCCGAGCAACAGATCTGGTTGACATTCCTGCTGTCAGCATGCCAACTGCACGCTCCCTCAATGCTTGCGCCATCTGTGGCATTTTGCTGTGAGACAAAACTGCACATTTCAGGGTGGCCTTTTATTGTGGGCAGTCTAAGGTTCACCTGTGCACTAATCATGGTGTCTGATGAGCATCTTGATGTGGCACCTGTGAGGTGGGATGGATTATCTCAGCAAAGCAAAAGTGCCACTATCACACATTTAGACAGATTTGTGAACAATGTTTGAGAGAAATGGTCATATTGTGTATCTGGAATGAATTTGAGATCTTTGAGTCCATCTCATGACAAATGGGAGCAAAAACAAAAGTGTTGCATTTATATTTTTGTTGAGTGTATGTTGTATATATGTTGTATATATGTTATATATATGTTGTGTATATGTGCAGGTGGAGGGCGCGTTCATGCAGGGCGTAGGTGTATATATATGTTATATATATGTTGTATATATGTTGTATATATGTTGTGTATATGTGCAGGTGGAGGGCGCGTTCATGCAGGGCGTAGGTGTATATATATGTTGTATATATGTTGTATATATGTTGTGTATATGTGCAGGTGGAGGGCGCGTTCATGCAGGGCGTAGGTGTATACATATGTTATATATATGTTGTATATATGTTGTGTATATGTGCAGGTGGAGGGCGCGTTCATGCAGGGCGTAGGTGTATATATATGTTGTATATATGTTGTATATATGTTGTGTATATGTGCAGGTGGAGGGCGCGTTCATGCAGGGCGTAGGTGTATATATATGTTATATATATGTTGTATATATGTTGTATATATGTTGTGTATATGTGCAGGTGGAGGGCGCGTTCATGCAGGGCGTAGGTGTATATATATGTTGTATATATGTTGTATATATGTTGTGTATATGTGCAGGTGGAGGGCGCCTTCATGCAGGGCGTAGGTGTATATATATGTTGTATATATGTTATATATATATGTTGTATATATGTTGTATATATGTTGTGTATATGTGCAGGTGGAGGGCGCCTTCATGCAGGGCGTAGGTGTATATATATGTTGTATATATGTTGTATATATGTTGTGTATATGTGCAGGTGGAGGGCGCCTTCATGCAGGGCGTAGGTGTATATATATGTTGTATATATGTTGTATATATGTTGTGTATATGTGCAGGTGGAGGGCGCCTTCATGCAGGGCGTAGGTGTATATATATGTTGTATATATGTTGTGTATATGTGCAGGTGGAGGGCGCGTTCATGCAGGGCGTAGGTGTATATATATGTTGTATATATGTTGTATATATGTTGTGTATATGTGCAGGTGGAGGGCGCCTTCATGCAGGGCGTAGGTGTATATATATGTTGTATATATGTTGTATATATGTTGTGTATATGTGCAGGTGGAGGGCGCCTTCATGCAGGGCGTAGGTGTATATATATGTTGTATATATGTTGTATATATGTTGTGTATATGTGCAGGTGGAGGGCGCCTTCATGCAGGGCGTAGGTGTATATATATGTTGTATATATGTTGTATATATGTTGTATATATGTTGTGTATATGTGCAGGTGGAGGGCGCCTTCATGCAGGGCGTAGGTGTATATATATATATGTTGTATATATGTTGTATATATGTTGTATATATGTTGTGTATATGTGCAGGTGGAGGGCGCCTTCATGCAGGGCGTAGGTGTATATATATGTTGTATATATGTTGTATATATGTTGTGTATATGTGCAGGTGGAGGGCGCCTTCATGCAGGGCGTAGGTGTATATATATGTTGTATATATGTTGTATATATGTTGTATATATGTTGTATATATGTTGTATATATGTTGTGTATATGTGCAGGTGGAGGGCGCCTTCATGCAGGGCATCGGCCTCTTCACCCTGGAGCAGCTCCTCTACAGTCCGGACGGGAACCTTCTGACCCGAGGACCCGGAACCTACAAGATCCCAGGATTTGGAGACATCCCGACCCACCTGCAGGTGTCGCTGCTCCGGGACGCGCCCAACCAGAAGGCCCTGTACTCCTCCAAGGTCCTGGACCGGGACTGGACCGGGACTGGACCGGGACTGGACCGAGACTGGACTGGGACTGGACCGGGACTGGACCGAGACTGGACCGAGACTGGACCGAGACTGGACCGGGACTGGACCGAGACTGGACCGAGACTGGACCGGGACTGGACCGAGACTGGACCGGGGCTGGACCGGGGCTGGACCGGGGCTGGACCGGGACTGGACCGGGACTGGACCGAGACTGGACCGGGACTGGACCGGGACTGGACCGGGACTGGACTGGACCGGGACTGGACCGGGACTGGACCGGGACTGGACCGGGACTGGACCGGGACTGGACTGGACCGGGACTGGACCGAGACTGGACTGGGACTGGACCGGGACTGACCCAGGACTGACCCGGGACTGACCCGGGACTAACCCAGGACTAACCCGGGACTAACCCAGGGCTAACCCGGGACTAACCCAGGGCTAACCCAGGGCTAACCCAGGGCTAACCCAGGGCTAACCCGGGGCTAACCCGGGGCTAACCCAGGGCTAACCCGGGACTGACCCAGGGCTAACCCAGGGCTAACCCGGGACTGACCCAGGGCTAACCCAGGACTAACCCGGGACTAACCCAGGGCTAACCCAGGGCTAACCCGGGACTAACCCAGGGCTAACCCAGGGCTAACCCGGGACTGACCCGGGGCTAACCCAGGGCTAACCCAGGACTGACCCAGGACTAACCCGGGACTGACCCAGGACTAACCCAGGGCTAACCCAGGGCTAACCCAGGACTAACCCGGGACTAACCCAGGGCTAACCCAGGGCTAACCCGGGACTAACCCAGGGCTAACCCAGGGCTAACCCGGGACTGACCCGGGGCTAACCCAGGACTGACCCAGGACTAACCCAGGGCTAACCCGGGACTAACCCAGGGCTAACCCAGGGCTAACCCAGGACTGACCCAGGACTAACCCGGGACTGACCCAGGACTAACCCAGGGCTAACCCAGGGCTAACCCAGGACTAACCCGGGACTAACCCAGGACTAACCCAGGACTAACCCGGGACTAACCCAGGACTAACCCAGGACTAACCCAGGGCTAACCCAGGGCTAACCCAGGACTAACCCAGGACTAACCCAGGGCTAACCCAGGGCTAACCCAGGGCTAACCCAGGACTAACCCGGGACTGACCCAGGACTAACCCAGGACTAACCCGGGACTAACCCGGGACTAACCCGGGACTGACCCAGGACTAACCCGGGACTAACCCGGGACTAACCCAGGACTAACCCAGGACTAACCCAGGACTAACCCAGGGCTAACCCGGGACTAACCCAGGGCTAACCCAGGACTAACCCGGGACTAACCCAGGACTAACCCAGGACTAACCCAGGGCTAACCCAGGACTAACCCAGGACTGTCCGGGTCTCTGTTGCAGGCGGTCGGGGAGCCGCCGCTGTTTCTCGCCGCCTCGGTTTTCTTCGCTCTGAAAGACGCCGTTGCCGCGGCGCGTTTGGAGGCGGGGCTGAGCGGCCCGTTCCGATTGGACAGTCCGGCCACGGCAGAACGGATCCGCACGGCCTGCGCCGACCGCTTCACCGCCATGGTACGAACCGGGTCTGAACCGGGTCTGAACCGGGTCTGAACCGGGTCTGAACCGGGTCTGAACCGGGGCTGAACCGGGTCTGAACAGGGTCTGAACCGGGTCTGAACAGGGTCTGAACCGGGTCTGAACCGGGTCTGAACCGGGTCTGTTTCTGTCCTCAGTGTCCTCCAGCTGAACCTGGGACCTACAAACCCTGGGCCATTCTGGTCTGAGCCGGGCCAGGACCAGGACTAAACCAAGACTGAACCAGGACTAAACCCAGAGTGTGGCCCCCCCCCATATGAAGATTTCATGGGCCCCTCATGTCATATCGTAGAAACACACACATATATATACATATATATATTATATATATATTTAAACGCACAAATTTCAAATTTTCTAATCTAACAGAATCTTTCTGCTGATTTAAACTCACTTTTCCTTCTTTTTGTGTGGAAAACCTTTGCCCCACCCCCTGACCCCCTCTGACCCTCTCTGACACCCTCTGACCCCCCCTGACCCCCTCTGATCCCCTCTGATCCCCCCTGACCCCGTCTGACCCCCTGACCCCCTGACCCCCCCTGACCGCCTCTGACCCCCTGACCCCCTCTGATCCCCTCTGACCCCCTGACCCCTGACCCCCTGACCCCTCTGACCCCCTGACCCCCTCTGACACTCTCTGACCCCCTGACCCCCTCTGATCCCCTCTGACCCCGTGACCCCCAGACCCCCCCTGATCCCCTGTGTCCACCTGACCCGGTCTGACCCTCTCTGACCCCCTGACCCCCTCTGATCCCCTCTGACCCCCTGACCCCCTCTGACCCTCTCTGACCCCCTCTGACCCTCTCTGACCCCCTGACCCCCTCTGACCCTCTCTGACCCCCTCTGACCCCCTCTGACACCCTCTGACCCCCCCTGACCCCGTCTGATCCCCTCTGACCCCCTCTGACCCCCTCTGATCCCCCCTGACCGCCTCTGACCCCCTCTAACCCCTCTGACCCCCTGACCCCCTCTGACCCTCTCTGACCCCCTGACCCCCTCTGACCCCCTCTGATCCCCTCTGACCTCCTCTGATCCCCCGACCCCCTCTGAAAACCTCAAATCTGAATAAAAATCTGAATCTTAAGTCTAAACCAGTCTGAACCAGGACCAGGACTGAACCAGGACTGAACCAGGACTAAACCAGGACTTTATTTTCAGACTTCAGACTAAACCAGGAATAACCAGGACTAATCTAAACCAGGACTAAACCAGGACTAAACCAGGACTAAACCAGGACTAAACCAGACTAAACCAGGACTAAAACCAGGACTAAAACCAGACTAACCAGGACTAAACCAGGAACTAAACCAGGACTAAACCCAGGACTAAACCAGGACTAAACCAGGACAAAAACCAGGACTAAACCAGGACTAAACCAGGACTAAACCAGGACTAAACCAGGACTAAACCAGGACTAAACCAGGACTAAACCAGGACTAAACCAGGACTAAACCAGGACTAAACCAGGACTAAACCAGGACTAAACCAGGACTAAACCAGGACAAACCAGGACTAAACCAGGACTAAACCAGGACTAAACCAGGACTAAACCAGGACTAAACCAGGACTAAACCAGGACTAAACCAGGACTAAACCAGGACTAAACCAGGACTAAACCAGGACTAAACCAGGACTAAACCAGGAACTAAACCAGGACTAAACCAGGACTAAACCAGGAACTAAACCAGGACTAAACCAGGACTAAACCAGGACTAAACCAGGACTAAACCAGGACTAAACCAGGACTAAACCAGGACTAAACCAGGACTAAACCAGGACTAAACCAGAAGTAAAACCAGGACTAAAACCAGGACTGAACCAGGACTAAACCAGGACTAAACCAGGACTAAACCAGGACTGAACCAGGACTAAACCAGGACTAAACCAGGACTAAACCAGGAATAAACCAGGACTAAACCAGGACTAAACCATGAATAAACCAGGACTAAACCAGGACTAAACCAGACTAAACAAGGACTAAACCAGGACTAAACCAGGACTAAACCAGGACTGAAACCAGGACTAAACCAGGACTAAAACCAGGACACCTCTAATACTGTGAATACTCGAGTACTGTAACCTTCAAATTTATTTTCACTTCAGAAAATCTTGAATAAAAAATCTGAACCACAAACGTGTCACTGATTTATGAGTCTAAACCAGGACTAAACCAGGACTAAACCAGGACTAAACCAGGTCTAAACCAGGACTAAACCAGGTCTAAACCAGGTCTAAACCAGGACTAAACCAGGACTAAACCAGGACTAAACCAGGTCTAAACCAGGACTAAACCAGGTCTAAACCAGGTCTAAACCAGGACTAAACCAGGACTAAACCAGGTCTAAACCAGGACTAAACCAGGACTAAACCAGGTCTAAACCAGGACTAAACCAGGACTAAACCAGGACTAAACCAGGACTAAACCAGGTCTAAACCAGGTCTAAACCAGGACTAAACCAGGACTAAACCAGGACTAAACCAGGACTAAACCAGGTCTAAACCAGGACTAAACCAGGACTAAACCAGGACTAAACCAGGACTAAACCAGGACTAAACCAGGACTAAACCAGGTCTAAACCAGGTCTAAACCAGGACTAAACCAGGACTAAACCAGGACTAAACCAGGTCTAAACCAGGTCTAAACCAGGACTAAACCAGGACTAAACCAGGTCTAAACCAGGACTAAACCAGGACTAAACCAGGACTAAACCAGGACTAAACCAGGTCTAAACCAGGTCTAAACCAGGACTAAACCAGGACTAAACCAGGACTAAACCAGGACTAAACCAGGACTAAACCAGGTCTAAACCAGGACTAAACCAGGACTAAACCAGGTCTAAACCAGGACTAAACCAGGACTGAACCAGGACTGAACCAGGACTAAACCAGGACTAAACCAGGACTAAACCAGGACTAAACCAGGACTAAACCAGGACTAAACCAGGTCTAAACCAGGACTAAACCAGGACTGAACCAGGACTAAACCAGGTCTAAACCAGGACTAAACCAGGACTAAACCAGGTCTAAACCAGGTCTAAACCAGGACTAAACCAGGACTAAACCAGGACTAAACCAGGACTAAACCAGGTCTAAACCAGGACTAAACCAGGACTAAACCAGGACTAAACCAGGACTAAACCAGGACTGAACCAGGTCTAAACCAGGACTGAACCAGGACTGAACCAGGTCTAAACCAGGACTGAACCAGGACTGAACCAGGACTAAACCAGGACTAAACCAGGACTAAACCAGGACTAAACCAGGACTAAACCAGGTCTAAACCAGGTCTAAACCAGGACTAAACCAGGTCTAAACCAGGACTAAACCAGGTCTAAACCAGGACTAAACCAGGACTAAACCAGGACTAAACCAGGTCTAAACCAGGACTAAACCAGGACTAAACCAGGACTAAACCAGGACTAAACCAGGTCTAAACCAGGTCTAAACCAGGACTAAACCAGGACTAAACCAGGACTAAACCAGGTCTAAACCAGGTCTAAACCAGGACTAAACCAAGAATAAACCAGGTCTAAACCAGGTCTAAACCAGGACTAAACCAGGACTAAACCAGGTCTAAACCAGGACTAAACCAGGACTAAACCAGGACTAAACCAGGACTGAACCAGGACTAAACCAGGTTTAAACCAGGACTAAACCAGGACTAAACCAGGACTAAACCAGGTCTAAACCAGGACTAAACCAGGACTAAACCAGGACTAAACCAGGACTGAACCAGGACTAAACCAGGACTGAGCCAGGACTAAACCAGGACTAACCCAGGACTGAACAAGGACTGAACCAGGTCTAAACCAGGACTAAACCAGGACTGAACCAGGATTAAACCAGGACTAAACCAGGACTAAACCAGGACTAAACCAGGACTAAACCAGGTCTAAACCAGGACTAAACCAGGTCTAAACCAGGACTGAACCAGGACTAAACCAGGTCTAAACCAGGACTAAACCAGGACTAAACCAGGTCTAAACCAGGACTGAACCAGGACTAAACCAGGTCTAAACCAGGTCTAAACCAGGACTAAACCAGAACTGAACCAGGACTGAACCAGGACTAAACCAGGACTGAGCCAGGACTAAACCAGGACTAACCCAGGACTGAACAAGGACTGAACCAGGTCTAAACCAGGACTAAACCAGGACTGAACCAGGACTAAACCAGGACTAAACCAGGACTAAACCAGGACTAAACCAGGACTGAACCAGGTCTAAACCAGGACTAAACCAGGTCTAAACCAGGACTAAACCAGGACTAAACAAGGACTGAACCAGGTCTAAACCAGGACTAAACCAGGTCTAAACCAGGACTAAACCAGGACTAAACCAGGACTAAACCAGGACTGAACCAGGACTAAACCAGGACTAAACCAGGTTTAAACCAGGACTGAACCAGGACTAAACCAGGACTAAACCAGGACTGAACCAGGTCTAAACCAGGACTAAACCAGGACTGAACCAGGACTGAACCAGGACTAAACCAGGACTAAACCAGGTCTAAACCAGGACTGAACCAGGACTGAACCAGGACTAAACCAGGACTAAACCAGGACTGAACCAGGACTAAACCAGGATTAAACCAGGACTAAACCAGGTCTAAACCAGGACTGAACCAGGTCTAAACCAGGACTAAACCAGGACTGAACCAGGACTGAACCAGGACTAAACCAGGACTAAACCAGGTCTAAACCAGGACTGAACCAGGACTGAACCAGGACTGAACCAGGACTAAACCAGGACTAAACCAGGACTGAACCAGGACTGAACCAGGACTAAACCAGGACTGAACCAGGACTGAACCAGGACTGAACCAAAACTAAACCAGGACTAAACCAGGACTAAACCAGGACTGAACCAGGTCTAAACCAGGACTGAACCAGGACTAAACCAGGACTTAACCAGGACTGAACCAGGACTGAAACAGGACTAAACCAGGACTAAACCAGGACTGAACCAGGACTGAACCAGGACTAAACCAGGACTAAACCAGGACTGAACCAGGACTAAACCAGGACTAAACCAGGTCTAAACCAGGACTGAACCAGGACTAAACCAGGACTAAACCAGGTCTAAACCAGGACTGAGCCAGGACTAAACCAGGACTAAACCAGGACTAAACAGGACTGTGGTGCTCCCTGTTTGTTTGCAGGGCTCTGGTGCCACATTCTGTCGTAGACGTGATAATTGTTTTCTCACTTTGACGAGGCGTTCACTGCTGTGACTCAGGAGAGAGGAGGAGACTCTCACACCCAGAACCTTCAGCAGATCTGAGGAGGAGCAGGAGAAGCTGCTCTCACACCCAGAACCTTCAGCAGATCTGAGGAGGAGCAGGAGAAGCTGCTCTCACACCCAGAACCTTCAGCAGATCTGAGGAGGAGCAGGAGAAGCTGCTCTCACACCCAGAACCTTCAGCAGATCTGAGGAGGAGCAGGAGAAGCTGCTCTCACACCCAGAACCTTCAGCAGATCTGAGGAGGAGCAGGAGAAGCTGCTCTGAGCTCTGAGGCTTTGGCTTTAGGAGCGTTCTGGGCTTTCAGAAGAACTGAGGCGGCGTTTGTGGAGGAGAGGAGTGAGGAAACATCAGGGAGGATTGGGCTCTTTTGAGACTGGAGTGATGTCGCGCAGACGGTTTCACACCAAACCCCTGATCTTCTGCCTCAAAAGTCTGCTCCTGGTTTACTCCTTTGTCTTCTGGGTGAGTCCCGTTTGCTTCAGAAGTTTGTTTTGTGATTGTGCTGAGTTCATGAGGCAGGTCCAAGTCTCATGTCGAGCTTTTACAGTTTGGAGGCAGCTCACACCAGGGCGTTGGTCATGTGACCCCGAATCCTGTGACCCCGAGTCACATGACCCACGTCACCTGACCACAGCAGCAGGTGTTTCTGTCTCATTTCATGTTTTACATAAAAACTGTCAGGGTTAAAAGGTGAGGGGCTGAGATGGAGGTGTGTCTCAGGTGTGGGTGGTGTCTCCAGGTGTGGGTGGTGTCTCAGGTGGTGTCATGGTGGTGTCATGGTGGTGTCTCAGGTGGTGTCATGGGGGTGTCTCAGGTGGTGTCATGGGGGTGTCTCAGGTGGTGTCATAGTGGTGTCTCAGGTGGTGTCTCAGGTGTGGGTGGTGTCTCAGGTGGTGTCATGGGGGTGTCTCAGGTGGTGTCATGGGGGTGTCTCAGGTGGTGTCATGGAGGTGTCTCAGGTGGTGTCATGGTGGTGTCTCAGGTGGTGTCTCAGGTGTGGGTGGTGTCTCAGGTGGTGTCATGGTGGTGTCTCAGGTGGTGTCATGGGGGTGTCTCAGGTGGTGTCATGGTGGTGTCTCAGGTGGTGTCATGGGGGTGTCTCAGGTGGTGTCATGGGGGTGTCTCAGGTGTGGGTGGTGTCTCAGGTGGTGTCATGGGGTGTCTCAGGTGGTGTCATGGGGGTGTCTCAGGTGGTGTCATGGGGGTGTCTCAGATGGTGTCATGGGGGTGTCTCAGGTGGTGTCATGGGGTGTCTCAGGTGGTGTCATGGGGGTGTCTCAGGTGGTGTCATGGTGGTGTCTCAGGTGGTGTCATGGTGGTGTCTCAGGTGGTGTCATGGTGGTGTCTCAGGTGGTGTCATGGGGGTGTCTCAGGTGGTGTCATGGTGGTGTCTCAGGTGGTGTCATGGTGGTGTCTCAGGTGGTGTGATACTGGTGTCATGGTGGTGTCTCAGATGGTGTCATGGGGGTGTCTCAGGTGGTGTCATGGTGGTGTCTCAGATGGTGTCATGGGGGTGTCTCAGGTGGTGTCATGGGGTGTCTCAGGTGGTGTCATGGGGGTGTCTCAGGTGTGGGTGGTGTCTCAGGTGGTGTCATGGGGGTGTCTCAGGTGGTGTCATGGGGGTGTCTCAGGTGGTGTCATGGAGGTGTCTAAGATGGAGTCATGGGGTGTCTCAGGTGGTGTCATGGGGTGTCTCAGGTGGTGTCATGGGGGTGTCTCAGTTGTCATGGGGGTGTCTCAGGTGGTGTCATGGTGGTGTCTCAGTTGGTGTCATGGGGGTGTCTCAGGTGGTGTCATGGTGGTGTCTCAGATGGTGTCATGGGGGTGTCTCAGGTGGTGTCATGGGGTGTCTCAGGTGGTGTCATGGTGGTGTCTCAGGTGTGGGTGGTGTCTCAGGTGGTGTCATGGTGGTGTCTCAGGTGGTGTCATGGGGGTGTCTCAGGTGGTGTCATGGGGGTGTCTCAGGTGGTGTCATGGGGTGTCTCAGGTGGTGTCTTGGGGTTTCTCTGTTGGTGTCATGGTGGTGTATCAGGTGGTGTCATGGTGGTGTCATGGGGTGTCTCAGGTGGTGTCATGGTGGTGTCTCAGGTGGTGTCATGGGGGTGTCTCAGGTGGTGTCATGGGGGTGTCTCAGGTGTGGGTGGTGTCTCAGGTGGTGTCATGGTGGTGTCTCAGGTGGTGTCATGGGGGTGTCTCAGGTGGTGTCATGGGGGTGTCTCAGGTGTGGGTGGTGTCTCAGGTGGTGTCATGGGGGTGTCTCAGGTGGTGTCATGGGGTGTCTCAGGTGGTGTCATGGTGGTGTCTGCAGGTGTGGGTGGTGTCTCAGGTGGTGTCAAGGGGTGTCTCAGGTGTCATGGGGTGTCTCAGGTGGTGTCATGGGGGTGTCTCAGGTGGTGTCATGGTGGTGTCTGCAGGTGTGGGTGGTGTCTCAGGTGTCATGGGGGTGTCTCAGGTGGTGTCATGGGGGTGTCTCGGGTGGTGTCATGGGGTGTCTCAGGTGGTGTCATGGTGGTGTCTCAGGTGGTGTCATGGGGGGGTCTCGGGTGGTGTCATGGGATGTCTCAGGTGGTGTCATGGGGGTGTCTCAGGTGGTGTCATGGGGCTGTCTCAGGTGGTGTCATGGTGGTGTCTCAGGTGTCATGGGGGTGTCTCAGGTGGTGTCATGGGGGTGTCTCAGGTGGTGTCATGGGGGTGTCTCAGGTGGTGTCATGGTGGTGTCTCAGGTGTCATGGGGGTGTCTCAGGTGGTGTCATGGTGATGTCTCAGGTGTCATGGGGGTGTCTCAGGTGGTGTCATGGGGGTGTCTCAGGTGTGGGTGGTGTCTCAGGTGGTGTCATGGGGTGTCTCAGGTGGTGTCATGGGGGTGTCTCAGGTGGTGTCATGGGGGTGTCTCAGATGGTGTCATGGGGGTGTCTCAGGTGGTGTCATGGTGGTGTCTCAGATGGTGTCATGGGGGTGTCTCAGGTGGTGTCATGGGGTGTCTCAGGTGGTGTCATGGGGGTGTCTCAGGTGGTGTCATGGTGGTGTCTCAGGTGGTGTCATGGTGGTGTCTCAGGTGGTGTCATGGTGGTGTCTCAGGTGGTGTCATGGGGGTGTCTCAGGTGGTGTCATGGTGGTGTCTCAGGTGGTGTCATGGTGGTGTCTCAGGTGGTGTGATACTGGTGTCATGGTGGTGTCTCAGATGGTGTCATGGGGGTGTCTCAGGTGGTGTCATGGTGGTGTCTCAGATGGTGTCATGGGGGTGTCTCAGGTGGTGTCATGGGGTGTCTCAGGTGGTGTCATGGTGGTGTCTCAGGTGTGGGTGGTGTCTCAGGTGGTGTCATGGGGGTGTCTCAGGTGGTGTCATGGGGGTGTCTCAGGTGGTGTCATGGGGGTGTCTCAGATGGTGTCATGGGGGTGTCTCAGGTGGTGTCATGGGGGTGTCTCAGGTGGTGTCATGGGGGTGTCTCAGGTGTCATGGGGGTGTCTCAGGTGGTGTCATGGTGGTGTCTCAGATGGTGTCATGGGGGTGTCTCAGGTGGTGTCATGGTGGTGTCTCAGATGGTGTCATGGGGGTGTCTCAGGTGGTGTCATGGGGTGTCTCAGGTGGTGTCATGGTGGTGTCTCAGGTGTGGGTGGTGTCTCAGGTGGTGTCATGGTGGTGTCTCAGGTGGTGTCATGGGGGTGTCTCAGGTGGTGTCATGGGGGTGTCTCAGGTGGTGTCATGGGGTGTCTCAGGTGGTGTCATGGGGGTGTCTCAGGTGGTGTCATGGTGGTGTCTCAGGTGGTGTCATGGTGGTGTCATGGGGGTGTCTCAGGTGGTGTCATGGTGGTGTCTCAGGTGGTGTCATGGGGGTGTCTCAGGTGGTGTCATGGGGGTGTCTCAGGTGTGGGTGGTGTCTCAGGTGGTGTCATGGTGGTGTCTCAGGTGGTGTCATGGGGGTGTCTCATGTGGTGTAGGTGGGGTGTAGCAGGTGTGGGTGGTGTCTCAGGTGGTGTCATGGGGGTGTCTCAGGTGGTGTCATGGGGTGTCTCAGGTGGTGTCATGGTGGTGTCTGCAGGTGTGGGTGGTGTCTCAGGTGGTGTCAAGGGGTGTCTCAGGTGTCATGGGGTGTCTCAGGTGGTGTCATGGGGGTGTCTCAGGTGGTGTCATGGTGGTGTCTGCAGGTGTGGGTGGTGTCTCAGGTGTCATGGGGGTGTCTCAGGTGGTGTCATGGGGGTGTCTCGGGTGGTGTCATGGGGTGTCTCAGGTGGTGTCATGGTGGTGTCTCAGGTGGTGTCATGGGGGTGTCTCGGGTGGTGTCATGGGATGTCTCAGGTGGTGTCATGGGGGTGTCTCAGGTGGTGTCATGGGGCTGTCTCAGGTGGTGTCATGGTGGTGTCTCAGGTGTCATGGGGGTGTCTCAGGTGGTGTCATGGGGGTGTCTCAGGTGGTGTCATGGGGGTGTCTCAGGTGGTGTCATGGTGGTGTCTCAGGTGTCATGGGGGTGTCTCAGGTGGTGTCATGGTGATGTCTCAGGTGTCATGGGGGTGTCTCAGGTGGTGTCATGGGGCTGTCTCAGGTGGTGTCATGGTGGTGTCTCAGGTGTCATGGGGGTGTCTCAGGTGGTGTCATGGTGATGTCTCAGGTGTCATGGGGGTGTCTCAGGTGGTGTCATGGGGCTGTCTCAGGTGGTGTCATGGGGGTGTCTCAGGTGGTGTCATGGGGCTGTCTCAGGTGGTGTCATGGTGGTGTCTCAGGTGTCATGGGGGTGTCTCAGATGGTGTCATGGGGGTGTCTCAGGTGGTGTCATGGGGTGTCTCAGGTGGTGTCATGGTGGTGTCTCAGGTGTGGGTGGTGTCTCAGGTGGTGTCATGGTGGTGTCTCAGGTGGTGTCATGGTGGTGTCTCAGGTGGTGTCATGGGGGTGTCTCAGGTGGTGTCATGGGGGTGTCTCAGGTGGTGTCATGGGGTGTCTCAGGTGGTGTCATGGGGGTGTCTCAGGTGGTGTCATGGTGGTGTCTCAGGTGGTGTCATGGTGGTGTCATGGGGGTGTCTCAGGTGGTGTCATGGTGGTGTCTCAGGTGGTGTCATGGGGGTGTCTCAGGTGGTGTCATGGGGGTGTCTCAGGTGTGGGTGGTGTCTCAGGTGGTGTCATGGTGGTGTCTCAGGTGGTGTCATGGGGGTGTCTCAGGTGGTGTCATGGGGGTGTCTCAGGTGTGGGTGGTGTCTCAGGTGGTGTCATGGGGGTGTCTCAGGTGGTGTCATGGGGTGTCTCAGGTGGTGTCATGGTGGTGTCTGCAGGTGTGGGTGGTGTCTCAGGTGGTGTCAAGGGGTGTCTCAGGTGTCATGGGGTGTCTCAGGTGGTGTCATGGGGTGTCTCAGGTGGTGTCATGGTGGTGTCTGCAGGTGTGGGTGGTGTCTCAGGTGTCATGGGGGTGTCTCAGGTCGTTTCATGGGTGTGACTCGGGTGGTTACATGGGGTGTCTCAGGTGGTGTCATGGTGGTGTCTCAGGTGGTGTCATGGGGGTGTCTCGGGTGGTGTCATGGGATGTCTCAGGTGGTGTCATGGGGGTGTCTCAGGTGGTGTCATGGGGCTGTCTCAGGTGGTGTCATGGTGGTGTCTCAGGTGTCATGGGGGTGTCTCAGGTGGTGTCATGGGGGTGTCTCAGGTGGTGTCATGGGGGTGTCTCAGGTGGTGTCATGGTGGTGTCTCAGGTGTCATGGGGGTGTCTCAGGTGGTGTCATGGGGGTGTCTCAGGTGTCATGGGGTGTCTCAGGTGGTGTCATGGGGCTGTCTCAGGTGGTGTCATGGTGGTGTCTCAGGTGTCATGGGGGTGTCTCAGGTGGTGTCATGGTGATGTCTCAGGTGTCATGGGGGTGTCTCAGGTGGTGTCATGGGGCTGTCTCAGGTGGTGTCATGGGGGTGTCTCAGGTGGTGTCATGGGGCTGTCTCAGGTGGTGTCATGGTGGTGTCTCAGGTGTCATGGGGGTGTCTCAGATGGTGTCATGGGGGTGTCTCAGGTGGTGTCATGGGGTGTCTCAGGTGGTGTCATGGTGGTGTCTCAGGTGTGGGTGGTGTCTCAGGTGGTGTCATGGTGGTGTCTCAGGTGGTGTCATGGTGGTGTCTCAGGTGGTGTCATGGGGGTGTCTCAGGTGGTGTCATGGGGGTGTCTCAGGTGGTGTCATGGGGTGTCTCAGGTGGTGTCATGGGGGTGTCTCAGGTGGTGTCATGGTGGTGTCTCAGGTGGTGTCATGGTGGTGTCATGGGGGTGTCTCAGGTGGTGTCATGGTGGTGTCTCAGGTGGTGTCATGGGGGTGTCTCAGGTGGTGTCATGGGGGTGTCTCAGGTGTGGGTGGTGTCTCAGGTGGTGTCATGGTGGTGTCTCAGGTGGTGTCATGGGGGTGTCTCAGGTGGTGTCATGGGGGTGTCTCAGGTGGTGTCATGGTGGTGTCTCAGGTGTGGGTGGTGTCTCAGGTGGTGTCATGGGGGTGTCTCAGGTGGTGTCATGGGGTGTCTCAGGTGGTGTCATGGTGGTGTCTGCAGGTGTGGGTGGTGTCTCAGGTGGTGTCAAGGGGTGTCTCAGGTGTCATGGGGTGTCTCAGGTGGTGTCATGGGGGTGTCTCAGGTGGTGTCATGGTGGTGTCTGCAGGTGTGGGTGGTGTCTCAGGTGGTGTCATGGGGGTGTCTCGGGTGGTGTCATGGGGTGTCTCAGGTGGTGTCATGGTGGTGTCTCAGGTGGTGTCATGGGGGTGTCTCGGGTGGTGTCATGGGATGTCTCAGGTGGTGTCATGGGGGTGTCTCAGATGGTGTCATGGGGGTGTCTCAGGTGGTGTCATGGGGTGTCTCAGGTGGTGTCATGGTGGTGTCTCAGGTGTGGGTGGTGTCTCAGGTGGTGTCATGGTGGTGTCTCAGGTGGTGTCATGGTGGTGTCTCAGGTGGTGTCATGGGGGTGTCTCAGGTGGTGTCATGGGGGTGTCTCAGGTGGTGTCATGGGGTGTCTCAGGTGGTGTCATGGGGGTGTCTCAGGTGGTGTCATGGTGGTGTCTCAGGTGGTGTCATGGTGGTGTCATGGGGGTGTCTCAGGTGGTGTCATGGTGGTGTCTCAGGTGGTGTCATGGGGGTGTCTCAGGTGGTGTCATGGGGGTGTCTCAGGTGTGGGTGGTGTCTCAGGTGGTGTCATGGTGGTGTCTCAGGTGGTGTCATGGGGGTGTCTCAGGTGGTGTCATGGGGGTGTCTCAGGTGTGGGTGGTGTCTCAGGTGGTGTCTCAGGTGGTGTCATGGGGGTGTCTCAGGTGGTGTCATGGTGGTGTCTCAGGTGTGGGTGGTGTCTCAGGTGGTGTCTAGGGGTGTCTCAGGTGTCATGGGGTGTCTCAGGTGGTGTCATGGTGATGTCTCAGGTGTCATGGGGGTGTCTGCAGGTGTGGGTGGTGTCTCAGGTGTCATGGGGGTGTCTCAGGTGGTGTCATGGGGTGTCTCGGGTGGTGTCATGGGGTGTCTCAGGTGGTGTCATGGTGGTGTCTCAGGTGGTGTCATGGGGGTGTCTCGGGTGGTGTCATGGGATGTCTCAGGTGGTGTCATGGGGATGTCTCAGGTGGTGTCATGGGGCTGTCTCAGGTGGTGTCATGGTGGTGTCTCAGGTGTCATGGGGGTGTCTCAGGTGGTGTCATGGGGGTGTCTCAGGTGGTGTCATGGGGGTGTCTCAGGTGGTGTCATGGTGGTGTCTCAGGTGTCATGGGGGTGTCTCAGGTGGTGTCATGGTGATGTCTCAGGTGTCATGGGGGTGTCTCAGGTGGTGTCATGGGGCTGTCTCAGGTGGTGTCATGGTGGTGTCTCAGGTGTCATGGGGGTGTCTCAGGTGGTGTCATGGTGATGTCTCAGGTGTCATGGGGGTGTCTCAGGTGGTGTCATGGGGCTGTCTCAGGTGGTGTCATGGGGGTGTCTCAGGTGGTGTCATGGGGCTGTCTCAGGTGGTGTCATGGTGGTGTCTCAGGTGTGTTGTGGGTGTCTCAGGAGGTGTCATGGGGGTGTCTCAGGTGGTGTCATGGGGGTGTCTCAGGTG
The DNA here is from genome assembly GCA_034769755.1 of Odontamblyopus lacepedii. NCBI lineage: Eukaryota > Metazoa > Chordata > Actinopteri > Gobiiformes > Gobiidae > Odontamblyopus > Odontamblyopus lacepedii. Next base: position 43,406,005 of record CM068354.1, on the reverse strand, counting down.
GTGTCATGGTGGTGTCTCAGGTGTGGGTGGTGTCTCAGGTGGTGTCATGGTGGTGTCTCAGGTGGTGTCATGGTGGTGTCTCAGGTGGTGTCATGGGGGTGTCTCAGGTGGTGTCATGGGGGTGTCTCAGGTGGTGTCATGGGGTGTCTCAGGTGGTGTCATGGTGTGGTCTCTGGTGGTGTCATTGTGGTGTCTCTGGTGGTGTCTTGGTGGTTTCATGGTGGTGTCTCAGTTGGTGTCATGGTGGTGTCTCAGGTGGTGTCATTGTGGTGTCTCAGGTGTGGGTGGTGTCTCAGGTGTGGGTGGTGTCTCAGGTGTGGGTGGTGTCTCAGGTGGTGTCATGGTGGTGTTTCACGTGGTGTCATGGGGTGTCTCAGGTGGTGTCATGGTGGTGTCTCAGGTGTGGGTGGTGTCTCAGGTGGTGTCATGGTGGTGTCTCAGGTGGTGTCATGGGGTGTCTCAGGTGGTGTCATGGTGGTGTCTGCAGGTGTGGGTGGTGTCTCAGGTGGTGTCAAGGGGTGTCTCAGGTGTCATGGGGTGTCTCAGGTGGTGTCATGGGGGTGTCTCAGGTGGTGTCATGGTGGTGTCTGCAGGTGTGGGTGGTGTCTCAGGTGGTGTCATGGGGGTGTCTCGGGTGGTGTCATGGGGTGTCTCAGGTGGTGTCATGGTGGTGTCTCAGGTGGTGTCATGGGGGTGTCTCGGGTGGTGTCATGGGATGTCTCAGGTGGTGTCATGGGGGTGTCTCAGGTGGTGTCATGGGGCTGTCTCAGGTGGTGTCATGGTGGTGTCTCAGGTGTCATGGGGGTGTCTCAGGTGGTGTCATGGTGATGTCTCAGGTGTCATGGGGGTGTCTCAGGTGGTGTCATGGTGATGTCTCAGGTGTCATGGGGGTGTCTCAGGTGGTGTCATGGTGGTGTCTCAGGTGTCATGGGGGTGTCTCAGGTGGTGTCATGGGGGTGTCTCAGGTGGTGTCATGGTGATGTCTCAGGTGTCATGGGGGTGTCTCAGGTGGTGTCATGGGGGTGTCTCAGGTGGTGTCATGGGGGTGTCTCAGGTGGTGTCATGGTGGTGTCTCAGGTGTCATGGGGGTGTCTCAGGTGTCATGGGGGTGTCTCAGGTGGTGTCATGGGGTGTCTCAGGTGGTGTCATGGTGATGTCTCAGGTGTCATGGGGGTGTCTCAGGTGGTGTCATGGTGGTGTCTCAGGTGTCATGGGGGTGTCTCAGGTGGTGTCATGGGGGTGTCTCAGGTGGTGTCATGGGGTGTCTCAGGTGGTGTCATGGTGGTGTCTCAGGTGGTGTCATGGGGGTGTCTCAGGTGGTGTCATGGGGGTGTCTCAGGTGGTGTCATGGGGGTGTCTCAGGTGGTGTCATGGTGGTGTCTCAGGTGTCATGGTGGTGTCTCAGGTGGTGTCATGGGGGTGTCTCAGGTGTCATGGTGGTGTCTCAGGTGGTGTCATGGGGGTGTCTCAGGTGGTGTCATGGGGGTGTCTCAGGTGGTGTCATGGTGGTGTCTCAGGTGTCATGGTGGTGTCTCAGGTGTCATGGGGGTGTCTCAGGTGGTGTCATGGTGGTGTCTCAGGTGTCATGGTGGTGTCTCAGGTGTCATGGGGGTGTCTCAGGTGGTGTCATGGGGGTGTCTCAGGTGTCATGGGGGTGTCTCAGGTGTCATGGGGTGTCTCAGGTGGTGTCATGGGGGTGTCTCAGGTGGTGTCATGGGGGTGTCTCGGGTGTCATGGGGGTGTCTCAGGTGTCATGGGGGTGTCTCAGGTGGTGTCATGGGGGTGTCTCAGGTGTCATGGGGGTGTCTCAGGTGGTGTCATGGGGGTGTCTCAGGTGGTGTCATGGGGGTGTCTCAGGTGTGGGTGGTGTCTCAGGTGGTGTCATGGTGGTGTCTCAGGTGTCATGGGGGTGTCTCAGGTGGTGTCATGGTGGTGTCTCAGGTGGTGTCATGGGGGTGTCTCAGGTGGTGTCATGGGGGTGTCTCAGGTGTCATGGGGGTGTCTCAGGTGGTGTCATGGTGGTGTCTCAGGTGGTGTCATGGGGTGTCTCAGGTGGTGTCATGGTGGTGTCTCAGGTGTGGGTGGTGTCTCAGGTGGTGTCATGGTGGTGTCTCAGGTGTGGGTGGTGTCTCAGGTGTGGGTGGTGTCTCAGGTGGTGTCATGGTGGTGTCTCAGGTGTGGGTGGTGTCTCAGGTGTGGGTGGTGTCTCAGGTGTGGGTGGTGTCTCAGGGGTGGGTGGTGTCTCAGGTGGTGTCATGGGGGTGTCTCAGGTGGTGTCATGGGGGTGTCTCAGGTGGTGTCATGGGGGTGTCTCAGGTGGTGTCATGGTGGTGTCTGCAGGTGTCGGGGGTGGTGCTGTTGTCCGTGGGGCTGTGGTGGATGTTGGTGCTGGGGCCGTACTCGGTGCTCGTCTCCAGGGCGCCCTCTGCTGTTCCCTTCGTGTTATCGGGCACTGGTGCCGGGATCGTGCTGCTGTCGCTGTTCGGCTGCTGGGCCACCTGCAGGGGGCGCTGCTGGATGCTGCGCACGGTCAGTCCAACAACGCCTGCACCAGAACCGGGTCTGAACCGGGTCTGAACCGGGTCTGAACCGGGTCTGAACCAGGTCTGAACCAGGATTAAACTAGGTCTGAACCGGGTCTAAACCAGGTCTGAACCAGGTCTAAACCAGGTCTAAACCAGGATTAAACCAGGTCTGAACCTGGTCTAAACCAGGTCTGAACTGGGTCTGAACCAGGTCTGAACCAGGATTAAACTAGGTCTGAACCGGGTCTAAACCAGGTCTAAACCAGGATTAAACCAGGTCTGAACCAGGTCTAAACCAGGTCTAAACCAGGATTAAACCAGGTCTGAACCTGGTCTAAACCAGGTCTAAACCAGGATTAAACCAGGTCTAAACCGGGTCTAAACCAGGTCTGAACCGGGTCTAAACCAGGTCTGAACCAGGTCTAAACCAGGTCTAAACCAGGTCTGAACCAGGTCTGAACCAGGTCTGAACCAGGATTAAACCAGGTCTAAACCGGGTCTAAACCAGGTCTAAACCAGGATTAAACTAGGTCTGAACCGGGTCTAAACCAGGTCTAAACCGGGTCTAAACCAGGTCTAAACCAGGATTAAACCAGGTCTAAACCGGGTCTAAACCAGGTCTGAACCAGGTCTAAACCTCTAGACCTCTGTGTGACCCCTGTGTGACCTCTGTGTGACCTCTGTCTTCAGTGTGACCTCTGTGTGACCTCTGTGTGACCTCTGTGTGACCCATGTGTGACCTCTGTGTGACCTCTGTGTGACCTCTGTCCTCAGTGTGACCTCTGTGTGACCTCTGTGTGACCCATGTGTGACCTCTGTGTGACCTGTGTCCTCAGTGTGACCTCTGTGTGACCTCGGTGTGTCCTCGGTGTGACCCCTGTGTGACCCCTGTGTGACCTCTGTGTGACCCCTGTGTGACCTCTGTGTGACCTGTGTCCTCAGTGTGACCTCTGTGTGACCTCGGTGTGTCCTCAGTGTGACCCCTGTGTGACCCCTGTGTGACCCCTGTGTGACCTCTGTGTGACCTGTGTCCTCAGTGTGACCTCTGTGTGACCTCTGTCCTCAGTGTGACCTCTGTGTGACCCGTGTGACCTCTGTGTGACCTGTGTCCTCAGTGTGACCTCTGTGTGACCTCTGTCCTCAGTGTGACCTCTGTGTGACCTCTGTGTGACCTCTGTGTGACCTGTGTCCTCAGTGTGACCTCTGTGTGACCTGTGTCCTCAGTGTGACCTCTGTGTGACCCCTGTGTGACCTCTGTGTGACCTCTGTGTGACCTCTGTGTGACCTCTGTGTGACCTCTGTCCTCAGTGTGACCCCTGTGTGACCTCTGTGTGACCTCTGTCCTCAGTGTGACCCCTGTGTGACCTCTGTGTGACCTCTGTGTGACCTCTGTGTGACCTCTGTCCTCAGTGTGACCTCTGTGTGACCTCTGTGTGACCTCTGTGTGACCTCTGTGTGACCTCTGTCCTCAGTGTGACCCCTGTGTGACCTCTGTGTGACCTCTGTCCTCAGTGTGACCTCTGTGTGACCTCTGTCCTCAGTGTGACCTGTGTCCTCAGTGTGACCTCTGTGTGACCTCTGTCCTCAGTACGCTGCGCTGTTGTCGCTCGTGTTTCTGACTGAACTCGTCGCCGGAATCTGGGGATTTATTTTTCGACACGAGGTTTGTGACTTTCTACAGTACTGCAGTATTTGAAGTACTGCAGTATTTGAAGTGCTGCAGTATTTGAAGTGCTGCAGTATTTGAAGTACTGCGGTATTTGAAGTACTGCAGTATTTGAAGTGCTGCAGTATTTGAAGTATTGCAGTATTTGAAGTACTGCGGTATTTGAAGTACTGCAGTATTTGAAGTACTGCAGTATTTGAAGTACTGCAGTATTTGAAGTGCTGCAGCATTTGAAGTAGTATTTGCAGTAGTATTTGAAGTACTGCAGTATTTGAAGTACTGCAGTATTTGAAGTACTGCAGTATTTGAAGTACTGCAGTATTTGAAGTACTGCAGTATTTGAAGTACTGCAGTATTTGAAGTGCTGCAGTATTTGAAGTACTGCAGTATTTGAAGTACTGCAGTTTCTGTGTTTCAGATCAGAGGAAGTTTTTTGAGCTCTTTTTCTGAAGCTGTTCAAAAATACAACGGACTCGACGAACGAAGTCTCGCGATCGACGACCTCCAGAGGAAGGTAAGAGTACTGCAAGTACTACTACGACTACTACTACTACTACTACTGCTACTACTACTACTACTACTACTACTACTACTACTGCTACTGCTGCTGCTGCTGCTGCTGCTGCTGCTGCTGCTGCTACTGCTACTGCTACTGCTACTACTACTACTACTACTACTACTACTACTACTGCTACTGCTGCTGCTGCTGCTGCTGCTGCTGCTGCTGCTGCTGCTGCTGCTGCTGCTACTGCTACTGCTACTACTACTACTACTACTACTGCTACGACTACTACTACTACTACTACTACGACTACTACTACTACTACGACTACTACTACTACCACCGCCACCGCCACCACTGCTACCACTACCACTACTACCACTACCACCACCGCCACGACCATCACCACACCACTACCACCACTACGACCACCACCACACTGCCACGACCATCACTACCACTACCACCACTACCACCACTACCACTACCACCACCACTACCACCACTACCACTACCACCACTACACCATCACTACTACCACTACCACTACTACCACCGCTACCATCACGACCACCACTACCACCACTACCACTACCACTGCCACCACGACCACCACTACTACTACCATCACGACCACTACTACCACTACTACCACGACCACTACCATCACTACCACCACTACTACTACCACCACCACTACGACCACCACTACTACTACCACGACCACTACCATCACTACCACCACCACTACCACCACCACCACGACCACTACCACTACCACCACCACTACTACCACCACTACCACTACCACCACTACTACCACGACCACTACTACCACCACTACCACTACCACCACTACCACTGCCACGACCACTACCACTACCACTACCACCACTACCACCACCACTACGACCACCACCACCACTACCACTACCACCACCACCACCACCACCACCACCACTACCACAACCACAACCACCACCACTACCACTACCACTACCACTGCCACTACCACGACCACCATCACCACTACCACCATCATCACTACCACTACCACTACTACCACCACCACCACCATCACTACCACCATCATCACCACTACTACTACCACTACCATCATCACCACCACTACTACCACCACCACTGCCACGACCATCACTACCACTACTACCATCATCACCACTACCACTACTACTACCACTACTACTACTACCACCACCACCACTACCATCATCACTACCACCACCACCACTACCGCTACCACCACTACCACTACCACCATCACTACCACTACCACTACTACTACTACCGCCACGACCATCACTACCACCACTACCACGACCACCACCACCGCCACGACCATCATCACTACCACCACCACCGCCATCATCATCACCACTACCACCACTACCACTACCACTACCACTACCACTACCACTGCTACTACCACGACCACTACCACCACCACTACCACCACCACTACTACCACTACGACCACTACCACTACTACCACTACCACTACCACTACCACCACCACTACCAATACTACCACTACCACTACTACCACCACTACTACCACTACCACCACTACTACCACGACCACTACCACCACCACCACTACCACCACCATCACCACCACTACTACCACCACTACCACCACTACTACCACTACCACTACCATCACCACTACCACCATCACTACCATCATCACCACTACCACTACTAATACCACCACCACTACCACCACCACCACCACCACCACTACCACTACTACTACCACTACCACTACCATCATCACTACCACTACTACTACCACCACTACCACCACCACTACCACCACCATCACTACCACTACTACCACTACCATCACTACCACCACCACCACCACCATCACTACTACCACCACTACCATCACCACCACCACTACCACCACCACCATCCACCATCACTACCACTACCACTACCACCACTACCACCACCACCATCACTACCACTACCACCACGACCACTACCACTACCACTACCTACCACCACCACTACCATACTACCACCACTACTACCACTACCACTACTACCACCACCACTGCCACCACTACCACGACCATCACCACCATCATCACTACCACTACCACTACCACTACCATCACTACTACCACGACCACTACCACTACTACCATCACTACTACCACTGCCACCACCACTACCACCACCACCACTACCACTACCATCATCACTACCATCACTACTACCACCACTACCATCACTACCACGACCATCATCACTACCACTACCACTACTACCACCACTACCACTACCACTACCACTACTACCACCCATCACCACCACTACCACCACTACCACCGCCACGACCATCACCACTACCACCACCACTACCACTACTACCTAATTACCACTACCACTACCACTACCACCACTACCACCACTACCACTACCACTACCACTACTACACCACTACTACCACTACCACCACTACCACTACCACCACCATCACTACCACTACCACTACCACGACCACTACCACTACCATACCACCACTACCACTACCACTACCACCACCACTACCACGACCACTACTACCACCACTACCACTACTACCACCACCACTACCACCACTCACCATCACTACCACTATCACCACCACCACTACCATACTACTACTACCACTACCACTACTACTACCACCACCACTACCACTACCACCACTACCACCACTACTACCACTACCACTACCACCACTACCACTACCATCACGATCACTACCACTACCATCATCACCACTACTACTACCACTACTACCACCACCACCACCACTACGACCACCACTACTACCACTACTACCACCACCACTACCATCACTACCACCACCACGACCACTACCACCACCACGACCACCACTACCACTACTGCTACCACCACTACTACCACCACCACGACCACTACGATCACCACCACCACTACTACTACCATCACCACTACCACTACCACCACGACCATCACTACCATCACCACCACTACCACCAATTACCACGACCACTACTACCACTACCACTACCACCACCACTACTACCACTACTACCACTACCACTACTACCACTACCACTACTACCACTACCATCACTACTACTACCACCACTACCACTACTACTGCCACTACACTACCACTACTACTACTACTACCACCACTACTACCACTACCACTACCACTACCATCACCACTACCACTACCACTACCACCACTACTACCACCACTACTACCACGACTACTACTACTACTACCGCTACCACTACCACCATCACTACTACTACTACCACCACTACCACCACCACTACTACTACCACTACTACCACTACCACCACTACCACTACCACTACTACCACCACTGCCACTACCACCACGACCACTACCACTACCACCATCACTACCACTACCACTACTACCACTGCTACCACTGCCACGACCACTACTACCACTACCACCACCACCACTACCACTACTACCACCACTACCATCATCACTACCACCACTACGCCACCACTACTACCATCACCATCATCACCACCACTACCACTACCACTACCACCACTGCCACTACTACCACAACCACTACCACTAATACCACTACCATCACTACTACCACTGCTACTACTACCACGACCACTACCACTACTACCATCACTACCACTACACTTCACCACTTACTTCACTACCATCCACTATCACTACTACAACCACTACTACCACTACTACTACTACCACTACTACCACTACCACTGCTACTACCACGACCACTACCACTACTATCATCACTACATCCACTACCACTGCCACTACCACCACTACTACGACCACCACCACCACTACCACTACCACTACCATCACTGCCACGATCATCATCACTACACTACCACCACTACTACTACTACCACTACTACTACTACCACTACTACTACCACTACCACTACTACTACCATCATCACTACTACCACTACTACTACTACCGCCACTACCACTACCACTACTACTACTACAACCACTACCACTACTACCACTACCACTACCACTACCGCTACCACCACTACCACTACTACCACCACAACCACTACCACTACCACTGCCACCACTACCACCGCTACCACTGCTACCACCATCACCACATCACCACTACTACCACCACCACTACCACTGCCACTACCACCACTACTACCACCACCACCACTACCACCATCATCATCACTGCTACCACTGCCACGACCATCACCACCACCACCACTACTACCACTACCACCACCACTACCACTACCACTACCATCACCACCATCACCACCACTACCACTACCACTACCACCACTACCACTACCACTACTACTACCACCACTACCACACCACCATCACTGCTACTACCATCACTACCACTACCACTGCCACCACTACCACTCTACCACCACCACTTCACCACCACCACTGCTACCACCACCACTTCACCACCACTACCACCACCACTGCCACCACTACCACCACCACGACCATCTACCACTACCACCACCACCATTACCACGACCACGCATCACTAATTACCGACCACGACCACGACCACCACCACCACTACCACTACCGCCACGACCATCACCACCACTACCGACCACTACCACTACCACTACCACTGCTACCACTGCTACCACTATCACTACTACCATCATCACTACCACCACTACCACCACCACTACCACTGCCACCACCGCCACCACTACCACTACTACCACTACCACTACTACCACTACCACCGCTACCACCACTACCACCACTACCACAACCACTACCACCACTACCACTGCCACCACTGCTACCACTACCACGACCATCACCACTACCACCATACCACTCACCACTTCACTTCACCATCACTCACCACTACTACTACCATCATCAACCACTACCACCACCACCACCACTGCTACCACTGCCACTACTACTACGACCATCACTACCACTACCACCACCACCACTACTACCACTGCTACCACTACCACTACGACCACCACCACTACTACCACCACTACCACCGCTACCACTGCCACGACCATCACTACCATCACTACCACCACTACCACCACTACCACTGCCACCATCACTACCACCACTACTACTACCACTACCACTACTACCACTACTACCACCGCTACCACCACTACTACCACTACCAACCACTACCACTACCACTACCACCACCACTACTACTACCACTACTACAACCACTACTACTACCATCACTGCTACCATCATCACTGCTACCACTGCTACTACTACCACGATCATCACTACTACCACTACCACCACCACTCACCACCACCACTACTACTACTACTACCACAACCACTACCACTACCACCGCTACTACTACCACCACTGCTACTGCTACTACTACTACCACGACCACTACCACTACCACTACCACTACCACTACTACCGCTACCATCAATACTACCACGACCACTACTACCACTACTACCACTACCACCACTGCCACCACTGCCACGACCACTACTACTACCACTACCACCACCACCACTACCACTACCACCACCGCTACCACTACCACTACCACTACCACAACCACTACTACCACCACTACCATCACCACCACTGCCACCACCACCACCGCTACCACTACCACCACCACCACCACTGCCACTACCACTCACCACTACCACCACTTCACCACCACTACCACCACCGCTGCCACCACCACTACTACCACTACTATCACTACCACTGCTACTACCATCACTACCACCACGACCATCATCATCACTACCACGATCATCACTACTACCACTACCACCACCACTACCACTACCGATCACCACCACTACCACCACTACCACTACCACCACCTGCCACGACCACCACCACTACCACGACCACTACCACCACTACCACTGCTACCACTGCTACCACTCAATGACCACGACTCACGACCACGACCACCACCACTACCACTACCACTGCCACGACCATCACCACTACCACGACCACTACCACCACTACACGACCACTACCACTACCATCATCCACTGCCACGACCATCACCACTACGCACGACCATCACTACTACCACCACCGCCACCACTGCTACCATCATCACCACGACCACTACGACCACCACTACTACCACTACCACCGCCACGACCACTACCACCACCACGACCACCACCACCACCACCGCTACCACCACCACGACCACCACTCACTACCACGACCATCACTACCACTACTACCACGACCACGACCACCACTACCAATACCACTACCACTACCATCATCACCACTACCATCATCACTACCACTACCACCACTACTACTACTACCACTACCACCACTACCATACCACCACCGCCAATACCACCACGACCACTGCCACCACCATCACGACCATCATCACTACCACCACTACTACCACCATTACCACCGCCACCACCGCCACTACCACCACTACCACTACCATCACTTACCACTACCACTACCACCGCTACCATCACGACGACCACTACCATCACTACCACTACACTACCACACCACTGCTACCACTGCCACGACCATCACCACTACCACCACCACTACCACTACCATCACTACCACTACCACTACCACTGCCAATACCACTACCACTACTACTACAACCACCACTACCACTACCACTACCACTACTACCACTGCTGCCACTACCACTACGACCACTGCCACTACCACTACGACCACTACCACGACCACCACTACCACCACTACCACTACCACCACTCTACCACTCACTTCACCATCACTACTTCACCATCATCACCACTACTACCACTGCCACCACCACTACCACCACTACCATCACCATCACCATCACTACTCATCACTACTACCACTACCATCACTACTACTACCACTACCATCACTACCACCACTGCTACTACTACCACTCTACCACTACCACCACTACACTGCCACCATCACCACTACCACCACCACCACCACCACTACCACCACTACCACCGCTACCATCACTACTTCATCTACTACCACTTCACTACCACCACCACCACCACCACCACTACCACCAATACCACCACTACCACCACTACCATCACTCTACTACCACTACTACCACTACTTCACCACATCATCACCACACACCATCTACCATCACCACTACCACTACCACCACTACCACCACCACTACCACTACCGCTACCACCACTACCACCACCACCGCTACCACTACTACTTCACCACTACCACTACTCACCACTACTCTACTCACTACTTCACTTCATCATCACTACTACCACTACCACCACCGCCACCGCTACCACCACCACTACTCACTCATCATCACCACCGCTACCACCACTACCACTGCCACCATCATCACCACCAGCACCACCACCACCACCGCTACCACCACCACTACTGCCACCACCACTTCACCATCGTCCCCACCATCACTACCACCAGCACCACTACCACCACTGCCACCATCACTACCACCACTACTTCACTCACCACTACTCTACCACTGCCACCACTGCTACCACTACCACTAGCACCACCACCAGCACCACTACCACCACCGCTACTACCACTTTACCACTCTACCACTACTGCTACTACCACTTTACTCACCACTCTACTCACCACCGCTACTACTACTAATACTAATGCTACCACCGCAGTACTCGCAGAGTACTCACAGCACCGCCAAGATACCGTGAGTATTCACAGATACCGTGAGTACCTGGTATACCGCGAGTACTGCAGTATACCGCAGTACTGCGGTATACCGCAAGAGTACTCGCAGTACCGCGCCAGATCCCCGAGTACTCACAGATCCCTCGCAGTACTGCGCAGATCCTCGCAGTACTTGCGTATCCTTGCAGTACTCGCAGTACTCGCAGTACTCGCAGTACTCGCTGTACTCGCTGTACTCGCAGTACTCGCAGTACTCGCGTATCCTCGCAGTACTCGCGTATCCTTGCACTACTCGCACTACTCGCAGTACTCGCAGTATTCGCAGTACTCGCAGTACTCGCGTATACTCATAGTATTCACTAGGGGTGTGTTCAAAAAATCGATACAGGGATACATCGTCGTGGGCCTCTTGGCGATACACGTATCGATACGGAGGCGTCAGTATCGATATTTTACATGCAACAAACATTATTTATCAAGCTTCAGCAAACTGCGTCTGATAAGTGATCCTTGCACTGCGCATGTCGTATAGTCAGAGGATCATTCCTCCTGCACTACAGCCTTGTTAAGCCATGTTTACACCCACCCGCCCGCCGGCGGCCATTACACAACATTAACAAGTCAAGCCAGATATTCACCGTACTTATTTTTCCAATATTGACCTGCTGTACATCGTTTGAAAGCTTAATTCCTCAGTAAAACCACCATATCATTCATTTTATGCCACACAGCCCAAAGAGCCAGAACTTATAATTCCCGAACATATTCATCGCATTTCTTACCTTTGAGCCGGTTCTGTCGGTCCGAAACGGGTCCAGTCCAGGAATAGCTGTGCTCAATTAGTCCGTAACAGTCCACAGAAAAAGAATATCCAGTTGCTTTTTTCATAAAATAATTCCATGTGGAGAAATAATCCAGAAAGTCCGAGTTTGTCTGAATGGATGAGCGACGCATCTCTCTACTACTCTCGCTCTTGGTCCTTAGCATAGCTAAACGCTTAGCTCCTGTTAGCGGTGTGGGGTATGTTTGTTTTCTCCACACTCTTAGCTACAAAACAAGCGTATCCAGGCTTCGGTCCGGCTACGGGGCGCCGCGCTACAGCTTGGGGAACAAAACGAGTGCGTCCAGTTAGCGGCGTATTACGCATGACCGAGGGACAGTTCCACGGCAAAACCTCTTCAGTCATTGGTTCTTTCAGGAAATGATTGACAGATCTGAGTAGCCTATGAAAAGACGATTTCAGCGGTGGGCCCCATGTGGGGCAGAGGTGCTGTAGTGATAGGCTCCATGCGCTCTGTGTATGGAGACTCTCTCTCTCCTCCTTTTACGCACACTCACAGGTGGAGGCACACGAGACATCCTCCTGAGAACCAAGAAAAAAAAGTGTCCTAAAATTTCTGTTTTTGTGTGGTTTTCTATCTATTTGGGCCTGAAAAAACATCTTACAATTTAAATTTTTTAAACAATATTTTTTATTTTAATTTCACAGCATGTCCACTGTAGAGTACAACAGGACGATATTTATGTGAAAATAGTAGTGAATTTAGAAAATGAGAAAAAAAGAGCAGATTATATCTTTAGAGTGATATTCTCTCAAGAACAAATTAAATTTGAACAAAAACAATCAAATTCTGTAACACTCTTCTGTTAGCTGTTGCTGGCAAGGACAAAATGTTTGTAATAATACATTACAGTGTAATGTAAAACATGTATTCAGTTCAACAGTGAACTATAAGACATAGAACATAAGTAGTTCTGCTTTTCTTCTGGATATTTTAGCTGTGGTAATCCTTGAAGCATGTTTTCTTTTTGGTTAGGCAGAGGAACATCTTGCATTTGGTGCACCTGATGTATGTCTTACCATTGCAACCCTTGTTCCTACATCTTTCTGCATGTTTGATATCCAACATCTCTGGCATGTGTCTAGCTCCTAGCCTGCGTACAGATGGCTCTGATTGTGTGATCCTTGTTTTGGTTGGTGGCTGATACTCTTCCTCACTGTCTTCACTGCTGTCATCAAATGAAGGACTATCCAGCAGCTCTTCAGCCAGGTGCAATTTGAAGTCCAGGTACTGCTGTGTGTTCTTAGCTGGTCGATTCAGTGCTTTGCTGTCAGACTTGTACTGGATCCAAGCGTTTGTGATGGCAACATCAAAGAAATGTGTCATCACACGTGATGTCCACTTCTTGGTCCTGGTTGACATGCAGTAGAAGCTCAGCATTCGATCACAGAGGTCTACGCCACCCATGTTATTATATTCCCTGATTACTGCTGGCCGTCTCACCTGGACATGACCCTTGTCTTTGTTGGACCATCTGCTGCAGATATCCTCTGGATCTTTACCATAGACAGTGGAGGCCATCAGATCTGGTTTATTATCAAACCATTTTGTCACTGCCAGCTCAGGTCCCCTCTGGACCAATGTCACTGAAGCCCCTCTCCCTTCTTTTCTCAGCTGCTTATCTCCTGGCAGCTGGCATTGCTTTGGAAGCCTGTTCTTCATAATGGTTCCAGTTGCTGGAAGACCCTTTGAGAGCAAAGTGTCCATGAGATTGATCGTTGTGAAATATCGATCAAAGAACACATAAGTTCCTGCAGGAACTGACTCGACCATTCGCAACACCGCTGCAGCTCCAACTCCCAGTCCTTGGCCCATAAAGGTGTTCTTGCCCTGATAGACCTCAAAATCCAGGACTAGACCGTTTGGCGAGGCAAGCACAAAAACCTTTAGGCCAGTAGGGTTTGGCTTTCCTGGCACATACTGCCTAACTGGGCAGCAGCCCTTGAATGGGATGATTTGCTCGTCAACGCACACCTTGTCACTCCTTGGAAGGCTGAGACAACCTTGCCTCACACGGTCAAGCAATGGTCTGACTCTCCAAAGAATGTCCGACTCCTTTGCCTCTTCAGTTATCTCCTCAGCTTGTAGAACCTATCCCTTGTCATTTTCCTGCTAATAACTGGCACTTTAATCTTTTTAGCCCAAAACATTTTGACATTTTTGGACTCCAGTATTCACGGATTTTAGGGTCATCTTGATAGGCAGCAAGCACAGGTGTGAATCTGTTATGATAGATGATAAAAAACAAAACAAAAATCAAGTTAATAAAAGGAGTAACAGTTATTTTTTTCACATCAATTTGGATTAATGCAGTAATTTCAGGATCATGGATGTGCTATGACTCCCTATTGACCAACACATTTTATAAGCATATTTTTAGGTAACTTGCATATATTTAACAGCATTTACACCTAGTACAAATACTACAATCATCTGGCATGATCATAAAATATAATACATTAGCCTGAAACTAAATAAAACATACAAGTTAGTCCTGGCCCACAGAGCACGACAACTTTGCTGCTCCCTCTCTGCCTCTGACTCTGTCTCATCCAATTCTCCTGCATCTTCTTCCTCTCCTTCTTCATCATCATCTTCACCTATCACAGGCTGATACTCATCCTTCTCATCCTTTTCCTCATCTGAAAGCTCCAAATCTGAATCTCCCTCTACTATCCGGTATAGAATCCTCTCTGCTTCACTTTCACCTACAACAATGTGCAGTCATTAAATACATTAAAATGGTCCTGGTGTCCACTACAGTTGACATTCATTAAATGCCTGTTATTTCAAAACAGAAATAATGAAACTGTTTACAGATAAAAAATATCGTTCTTAACATGTTTATGAACAAGAAAATATATAATTATCATGGTAAAAATAGCAATAAATAAAGAATATTTGACATACCTCTCCTCTTTCCATAAAATGTGGTTGTTGGTATGGCAGCCATCTTGATAGAGGAAAACAGTAAAGTTCCCAGCATGCAAACCCATCACATGACACATCACTGGAAAGCCCAGGATGTCCCCTACAGAATACTGTAGGACTTGGGAGGGTTACTCCAAATACTTAAGAAAAATACAGCTGAACAAAATGTCCATTGTAAAGGACACAAATGAATGGGCCGGGTCTCAGGAGGATATGGAGCGAAATGTTTTGGCTTGTTTTAGTTATTTATCTGAAGAAAACCTGCCTAAAGTTCAGAAGATGGTTTATTTATTATACATGACATCTTATTCCAGTTTGGAACATCTGGTACATATCTGAACCCTTGTGCCGAGTGTTAACAGGTGAATCAGGGGCAGTTTCTGCCTCACAGCTTCTTCTGTTCCACTGGAACTGATGCACTTCACCAAAATAAAAAGAACATCTGAGGAAACATCTGTCTTTAAATTACAGGTTACGTAATGTAAAATATCGGGATACGTATCGCCTTGAAGACCATGTATCGGCATACCACTGTATCGCGAATCGTATCGTATCGAGACCCCTGTATCACGAATCGTATCGTATCGAGACCCCTGTATCACGAATCGTATCGTATCGAGACCCCTGTATCACGAATCGTATCGTATCGAGACCCCTGTATCACGAATCGTATCGTATCGAGACCCCTGTATCACGAATCGTATCTTATCGATACCCCTGTATCGCGAATCGTATCTTATCGAGACCCCTGTATCACGAATCGTATCGTATCGAGACCCCTGTATCGCGAATCGTATCGTATCGAGACCCCTGTATCGCGAATCGTATCGTATCGAGACCCCTGTATCGCGAATCGTATCGTATCAAGACCCCTGTATCGCGAATCGTATCGTATCGCAAGGTTGTTGGCAATACCCACCCCTAGTATTCACGTATACTCGCAGTACTCACAGTACTCGTAGGACTCGCAGTACTCACAGTACTTGCAGTACTCGCGTATCCTCGCAGTACTCACAGTACTCGTAGGACTCGCAGTACTCACAGTACTTGCAGTACTCGCGTATCCTCGCAGTACTCATGTATACTCGCAATACTCCCTATACTTGCAGTACTTGCAGTACTCGTGTATACTCGCAGTACTCGTGTATACTCGTAGTACTCGTGTATACTCGCAGTACTCGCGTATACTTGCAGTACTCGCATATACTCGCAGTACTCGCACATACTTGTGTACTCGCATATACTCGCAGTACTCACAGTACTCGCAGTACTCGAGTATACTCGCAATACTTGCAATACTCGCAGTACTCGCGTATACTCGTAGTATTCGCGTATACTCGCAGTACTCGCATATACTTGCGTACTCGCATATCCTTGCAGTACTCACAGTACTCGCAGTACTCACAGTACTCGCGGTACTTGCGTATCCTCGCAGTACTTGCCTATCCTTGCAGTACTCGCAGTACTCACAGTACTCTCAGTACTCGCAGTACTTGCGTATCCTCGCAGTACTCGCGTATCCTCGCAGTACTCACAGTACTCGCAGTACTCACAGTACTCGCGTATCCTCGCAGTACTCGTAGTACTCACAGTACTCGCAGTACTCGCAGTACTCACAGTACTCGCAGTACTCGCAGTACTCGCAGTACTCGCAGTACTCGCAGTACTCACAGTACTCGCAGTACTCGTAGTACTCACAGTACTCGCAGTACTCGTAGTACTCGCAGTACTCGCAGTACTCGCAGTACTCGCAGTACTCGCGTATCCTCGCAGTACTCGCAGTACTCACAGTACTCGCAGTACTCACAGTACTCGCAGTACTCGCGTATCCTCACAGTACTCGCGTATCCTCGCAGTACTCGCGTATCCTCGCAGTACTCGCAGTACTCGCAGTACTCGCAGTACTCGCAGTACTCGTAGTACTCGCAGTACTCACAGTACTCGCAGTACTCACAGTACTCGCAGTACTCGCGTATCCTCACAGTACTCGCGTATCCTCGCAGTACTCATTATCCTCAAGAGTACTGCAGATACTCGCCAGTACTCGCAGTACTCGCAGTACTCGCAGTACTCGCAGTACTCGCAGTACTACAATACTCGTAGTACTCGCATATACTCGCAGTACTCGTAGTACTTGCAGTACTCACAGTACTCGCGAGTACTCGCCAGATCCTCACAGTACTCAGATATGCTCGCAGTACTTGCAGTACTCGCAGTACTCGCGAGTACTCGCAGTACTGCAGTACTCGCAGTACTCAGATACTCATAGTACTCGCAGTACTCGCAGTACTCGCAGTACTCGCAGTACTCGCAGTACTCGCAGTACTCGCAGTACTCGCGTATCCTCGCAGTACTCGCGTATACTCGCAGTACTCGCAGTACTCGCAGTACTCGCAGTACTCGCAGTACTCGCAGTACTCGCGTATACTCGCAGTACTCGCAGTACTCGCAGTACTCGCAGTACTCGCAGTACTCGCAGTACTCACAGTACTCGCAGTACTCGCGTATCCTCACAGTACTCGCGTATCCTCGCAGTACTCGCGTATCCTCGCAGTACTCGCGTATACTCGCAGTACTCGCAGTACTCGCAGTACTCGCAGTACTCAGTACTCGCAGTACTCGCAGTACTCGCAGTACTCGTAGTACTCGCAGTACTCGCAGTACTCGCAGTACTCGCAGTACTCGCAGTACTCAGTACTCATACTCGTGTCCTGCAGTTGCAGTGCTGTGGCGTGTCAAACTTCAGCTCTTGGCTGCACAGCTCGTACTTCCCGATGGGAGGAGTCCCGGGCTCCTGCTGCGTCCAAATCCACGACTGTGACCGAGACGAACTCCGCAACGCCTCACGAGCCGCCGCCAAAGTGTTCAGCCAGGTAATCGAACCCACAACCCCCTCACTCTGGGCTGGGGGGAATCCAACCCACAACCCCCTCACTCTGGGCTGGGGGGAATCCAACCCACAACCCCCTCACTCTGGGCTGGAGGGAATCCAACCCACAACCCCCTCACTCTGGGCTGGAGGGAATCCAACCCACAACCCCCTCACTCTGGGCTGGGGGGAATCCAACCCACAACCCCCTCACTCTGGGCTGGAGGGAATCCAACCCACAACCCCCTCACTCTGGACTGGGGAATCCAACCCACAACCCCTCACTCTGGACTGGGGGAATCGAACCCACAACCCCTCACTCTGGACTGGGGAATACAACCCACCACCCCCTCACTCTGGGCTGGAGGGAATCCAACCCACAACCCCCTCACTCTGGGCTGGGGGGAATCGAACCCACAACCCCCTCACTCTGGGCTGGAGGGAATCGAACCCACAACCCCCTCACTCTGGGCTGGAGGGAATCCAACCCACAACCCCCTCACTCTGGACTGGGGGGAATCGAACCCACAACCCCCTCACTCTGGACTGGGGGGAATCCAACCCACAACCCCCTCACTCTGGACTGGGGGGAATCCAACCCACAACCCCCTCACTCTGGACTGGGGGGAATCCAACCCACAACCCCCTGTGTGACCCCTGGGGCAGGTGCTGGACCCCTGGGGCAGGTGTTGGACCCCTGGGGCAGGTGTTGGACCCCCTGGGGCAGGTGTTGGACCCCCTGGGGCAGGTGTTTGGGGCAGGTGCTGGACCCCTGGGGCAGGTGTTGGACTCCTGGGGCAGGTGTTTGGGGCAGGTGCTGGACTCCTGGGGCAGGTGTTGGACCCCTGGGGCAGGTGTTTGGGGCAGGTGCTGGACTCCTGGGGCAGGTGTTGGACTCCTGGGGCAGGTGCTGGACCCCTGGGGCAGGTGTTGGACCCCTGGGGCAGGTGTTGGACCCCCTGGGGCAGGTGTTGGACCCCTGGGGCAGGTGTTTGGGGCAGGTGCTGGACCCCTGGGGCAGGTGTTGGACTCCTGGGGCAGGTGTTTGGGGCAGGTGCTGGACTCCTGGGGCAGGTGTTGGACCCCTGGGGCAGGTGTTTGGGGCAGGTGCTGGACTCCTGGGGCAGGTGTTGGACTCCTGGGGCAGGTGTTGGACCCCTGGGGCAGGTGTTGGACCCCCTGGGGCAGGTGTTGGACCCCCTGGGGCAGGTGTTTGGGGCAGGTGTTTGGGGCAGGTGTTGGACCCCTGGGGCAGGTGTTGGACTCCTGGGGCAGGTGTTTGGGGCAGGTGCTGGACTCCTGGGGCAGGTGTTGGACCCCTGGGGCAGGTGTTTGGGGCAGGTGCTGGACTCCTGGGGCAGGTGTTGGACTCCTGGGGCAGGTGTTGGACCCCTGGGGCAGGTGTTGGACCCCCTGGGGCAGGTGTTGGACCCCCTGGGGCAGGTGTTTGGGGCAGGTGCTGGACTCCTGGGGCAGGTGTTGGACTCCTGGGGCAGGTGTTGGACCCCTGGGGCAGGTGTTGGACCCCTGGGGCAGGTGTTGGACCCCTGGGGCAGGTGTTTGGGGCAGGTGTTTGGGGCCGGTGTTGGATCCCTGGGGCAGGTGTTTGGGGCAGGTGCTGGACCCCTGGGGCAGGTGTTGGACTCCTGGGGCAGGTGTTTGGGGCAGGTGCTGGACTCCTGGGGCAGGTGTTGGACCCCTGGGGCAGGTGTTTGGGGCAGGTGCTGGACCCCTGGGGCAGGTGTTGGACCCCTGGGGCAGGTGTTGGACCCCCTGGGGCAGGTGTTGGACCCCCTGGGGCAGGTGTTTGGGGCAGGTGCTGGACCCCTGGGGCAGGTGTTGGACTCCTGGGGCAGGTGTTTGGGGCAGGTGCTGGACTCCTGGGGCAGGTGTTGGACCCCTGGGGCAGGTGTTTGGGGCAGGTGCTGGACTCCTGGGGCAGGTGTTGGACTCCTGGGGCAGGTGCTGGACCCCTGGGGCAGGTGTTGGACCCCTGGGGCAGGTGTTGGACCCCCTGGGGCAGGTGTTGGACCCCCTGGGGCAGGTGTTGGACCCCCTGGGGCAGGTGTTTGGGGCAGGTGCTGGACCCCTGGGGCAGGTGCTGGACCCCTGGGGCAGGTGTTGGACTCCTGGGGCAGGTGTTTGGGGCAGGTGCTGGACTCCTGGGGCAGGTGTTGGACCCCTGGGGCAGGTGTTTGGGGCAGGTGCTGGACTCCTGGGGCAGGTGTTGGACTCCTGGGGCAGGTGTTGGACCCCTGGGGCAGGTGTTGGACCCCCTGGGGCAGGTGTTGGACCCCCTGGGGCAGGTGTTTGGGGCAGGTGTTTGGGGCAGGTGTTGGACCCCTGGGGCAGGTGTTTGGGGCAGGTGCTGGACCCCTGGGGCAGGTGTTGGACTCCTGGGGCAGGTGTTTGGGGCAGGTGCTGGACTCCTGGGGCAGGTGTTGGACCCCTGGGGCAGGTGTTTGGGGCAGGTGCTGGACTCCTGGGGCAGGTGTTGGACTCCTGGGGCAGGTGCTGGACCCCTGGGGCAGGTGTTGGACCCCTGGGGCAGGTGTTGGACCCCTGGGGCAGGTGTTTGGGGCAGGTGTTTGGGGCAGGTGTTGGATCCCTGGGGCAGGTGTTTGGGGCAGGTGTTTGGGGCAGGTGTTGGACTCCTGGGGCAGGTGTTGGACTCCTGGGGCAGGTGTTGGACCCCTGGGGCAGGTATTGGACTCCTGGGGCAGGTGTTGGACCCCTGGGGCAGGTATTGGACTCCTGGGGCAGGTGTTGGATCCCTGGGGCAGGTGTTTGGGGCAGGTGCTGGACCCCTGGGGCAGGTGTTTGGGGCAGGTGTTTGGGGCAGGTGTTGGACTCCTGGGGCAGGTGTTGGACTCCTGGGGCAGGTGTTGGACCCCTGGGGCAGAGCCTCTGTCAGTCTGCCCCAGGGCGGCTGTGGCATTAATACTGTGTTATTACCATAAACATGCAGGCAGAGCACCCCCGGCCTCATGTCTCTGCTGAACATTCGGTCATAAACATGCAGGCAGAGCACCCCCGGCCTCATGTCTCTGCTGAACATTCGGTCATAAACATGCAGGCAGAGCACCCCCGGCCTCATGTCTCTGCTGAACATTCGGTCATAAACATGCAGGCAGAGCACCCCCGGCCTCATGTCTCTGCTGAACATTCGGTCATAAACATGCAGGCAGAGCACCCCCGGCCTCATGTCTCTGCTGAACATTCGGTCATAAACATGCAGGCAGAGCACCCCCGGCCTCATGTCTCTGCTGAACATTCGGTCATAAACATGCAGGCAGAGCACCCCCGGCCTCATGTCTCTGTCGTATCTTTATAAATGTCTGTGTGTCTCAGGGCTGTTTTGAACTGGTGACGTCGTTTTTCGACACAAACCTCGGGATCATCGCCGGCGTCACGTTTGGAATCGCCTTCTCCCAGGTACTGCCCCCTACAGGCCAAAAGCAGAACTACAGCAGCTCTGTACTGCCCCCTACAGGCCAAAAGCAGAACTACAGCAGCTCTGTACTGCCCCTACAGGCCAAAAGCAGAACTACAGCAGCTCTGTACTGCCCCTACAGGCCAAAAGCAGAACTACAGCAGCTCTGTACTGCCCCTACAGGCCAAAAGCAGAACTACAGCAGCTCTGTACTGCCCCTACAGGCCAAAAGCAGAACTACAGCAGCTCTGTACTGCCCCCTACAGGCCAAAAGCAGAACTACAGCAGCTCTGTACTCCCCCTACAGGCCAAAAGCAGAACTACAGCAGCTCTGTACTCCCCCTACAGGCCAAAAGCAGAACTACAGCAGCTCTGTACTGCCCCCTACAGGCCAAAAGCAGAACTACAGCAGCTCTGTACTGCCCCTACAGGCCAAAAGCAGAACTACAGCAGCTCTGTACTGCCCCTACAGGCCAAAAGCAGAACTACAGCAGCTCTGTACTGCCCCTACAGGCCAAAAGCAGAACTACAGCAGCTCTGTACTCAACCTACAGGCCAAAAGCAGAACTACAGCAGCTCTGTACTCCCCCTACAGGCCAAAAGCAGAACTACAGCAGCTCTGTACTGCCCCCTACAGGCCAAAAGCAGAACTACAGCAGCTCTGTACTCCCCCTACAGGCCAAAAGCAGAACTGCAGCAGCTCTGTACTCCCCCTACAGGCCAAAAGCAGAACTACAGCAGCTCTGTACTGCCCCTACAGGCCAAAAGCAGAACTACAGCAGCTCTGTACTGCCCCTACAGGCCAAAAGCAGAACTACAGCAGCTCTGTACTGCCCCTACAGGCCAAAAGCAGAACTACAGCAGCTCTGTACTCCCCCTACAGGCCAAAAGCAGAACTACAGCAGCTCTGTACTCCCCCTACAGGCCAAAAGCAGAACTACAGCAGCTCTGTACTCCCCCTACAGGCCAAAAGCAGAACTACAGCAGCTCTGTACTGCCCCTACAGGCCAAAAGCAGAACTACAGCAGCTCTGTACTGCCCCTACAGGCCAAAAGCAGAACTACAGCAGCTCTGTACTGCCCCTACAGGCCACGAGCAGAACTACAGCAGCTCTGTACTGCCCCTACAGGCCACGAGCAGAACTACAGCAGCTCTGTACTGCCCCTACAGGCCACGAGCAGAACTACAGCAGCTCTGTACTGCCCCTACAGGCCACGAGCAGAACTACAGCAGCTCTGTACTGCCCCTACAGGCCAAAAGCAGAACTACAGCAGCTCTGTACTCCCCCTACAGGCCAAAAGCAGAACTACAGCAGCTCTGTACTCCCCCTACAGGCCAAAAGCAGAACTACAGCAGCTCTGTACTCACACGACAGTCCAAAAGCAGAACTACAGCAGCTCTGTACTCCCCTACAGGCCAAAAGCAGAACTACAGCAGCTCTGTACTCCCTACAGGCCAAAAGCAGAACTACAGCAGCTCTGTACTCCCCCTACAGGCCAAAAGCAGAACTACAGCAGCTCTGTACTGCCCCTACAGGCCAAAAGCAGAACTACAGCAGCTCTGTACTGCCCCTACAGGCCAAAAGCAGAACTACAGCAGCTCTGTACTGCCCCTACAGGCCACGAGCAGAACTACAGCACCTCTGTACTGCCCCTACAGGCCACGAGCAGAACTACAGCGGCTCTGTACTCCCCCTACAGGCCAAAAGCAGAACTACAGCAGCTCTGTACTCCCCCTACAGGCCAAAAGCAGAACTACAGCAGCTCTGTACTGCCCCTACAGGCCACGAGCAGAACTACAGCAGCTCTGTACTCCCCCTACAGGCCACGAGCAGAACTACAGCAGCTCTGTACTGCCCCCTACAGGCCACGAGCAGAACTACAGCAGCTCTGTACTGCCCCCTACAGGCCAAAAGCAGAACTACAGCAGCTCTGTACTGCCCCCTACAGGCCAAAAGCAGAACTACAGCAGCTCTGTACTGCCCCTACAGGCCAAAAGCAGAACTACAGCAGCTCTGTACTCCCCCTACAGGCCAAAAGCAGAACTACAGCAGCTCTGTACTGCCCCCTACAGGCCAAAAGCAGAACTACAGCAGCTCTGTACTGCCCCTACAGGCCAAAAGCAGAACTACAGCAGCTCTGTACTCCCCCTACAGGCCAAAAGCAGAACTACAGCAGCTCTGTACTGCCCCTACAGGCCAAAAGCAGAACTACAGCAGCTCTGTACTGCCCCTACAGGCCAAAAGCAGAACTACAGCAGCTCTGTACTGCCCCTACAGGCCACGAGCAGAACTACAGCAGCTCTGTACTGCCCCTACAGGCCAAAAGCAGAACTACAGCAGCTCTGTACTGCCCCTACAGGCCAAAAGCAGAACTACAGCAGCTCTGTACTGCCCCTACAGGCCACGAGCAGAACTACAGCAGCTCTGTACTGCCCCTACAGGCCACGAGCAGAACTACAGCAGCTCTGTACTGCCCCTACAGGCCACGAGCAGAACTACAGCAGCTCTGTACTGCCCCTACAGGCCAAAAGCAGAACTACAGCAGCTCTGTACTGCCCCCTACAGGCCACGAGCAGAACTACAGCAGCTCTGTACTGCCCCTACAGGCCACGAGCAGAACTACAGCAGCTCTGTACTGCCCCCTACAGGCCAAAAGCAGAACTACAGCAGCTCTGTACTGCCCCTACAGGCCAAAAGCAGAACTACAGCAGCTCTGTACTCCCCCTACAGGCCAAAAGCAGAACTACAGCAGCTCTGTACTGCCCCTACAGGCCACGAGCAGAACTACAGCAGCTCTGTACTGCCCCTACAGGCCACGAGCAGAACTACAGCAGCTCTGTACTCCCCCTACAGGCCACAAGCAGAACTACAGCAGCTCTGTACTGCCCCCTACAGGCCAAAAGCAGAACTACAGCAGCTCTGTACTCCCCCTACAGGCCAAAAGCAGAACTACAGCAGCTCTGTACTGCCCCCTACAGGCCAAAAGCAGAACTACAGCAGCTCTGTACTCCCCCTACAGGCCAAAAGCAGAACTACAGCAGCTCTGTACTGCCCCCTACAGGCCAAAAGCAGAACTACAGCAGCTCTGTACTGCCCCTACAGGCCAAAAGCAGAACTACAGCAGCTCTGTACTGCCCCTACAGGCCAAAAGCAGAACTACAGCAGCTCTGTACTGCCCCTACAGGCCAAAAGCAGAACTACAGCAGCTCTGTACTGCCCCTACAGGCCAAAAGCAGAACTACAGCAGCTCTGTACTGCCCCTACAGGCCACGAGCAGAACTACAGCAGCTCTGTACTGCCCCTACAGGCCAAAAGCAGAACTACAGCAGCTCTGTACTGCCCCCTACAGGCCAAAAGCAGAACTACAGCAGCTCTGTACTCCCCCTACAGGCCAAAAGCAGAACTACAGCAGCTCTGTACTGCCCCTACAGGCCAAAAGCAGAACTACAGCAGCTCTGTACTGCCCCTACAGGCCAAAAGCAGAACTACAGCAGCTCTGTACTCCCCCTACAGGCCAAAAGCAGAACTACAGCAGCTCTGTACTGCCCCTACAGGCCACGAGCAGAACTACAGCAGCTCTGTACTGCCCCTACAGGCCAAAAGCAGAACTACAGCAGCTCTGTACTGCCCCTACAGGCCACGAGCAGAACTACAGCAGCTCTGTACTGCCCCCTACAGGCCACGAGCAGAACTACAGCAGCTCTGTACTCCCCCTACAGGCCACGAGCAGAACTACAGCAGCTCTGTACTGCCCCTACAGGCCAAAAGCAGAACTACAGCAGCTCTGTACTCCCCCTACAGGCCACGAGCAGAACTACAGCAGCTCTGTACTCCCCCTACAGGCCACGAGCAGAACTACAGCAGCTCTGTACTCCCCCTACAGGCCAAAAGCAGAACTACAGCAGCTCTGTACTGCCCCTACAGGCCACGAGCAGAACTACAGCAGCTCTGTACTCCCCCTACAGGCCACGAGCAGAACTACAGCAGCTCTGTACTCCCCCTACAGGCCACGAGCAGAACTACAGCAGCTCTGTACTGCCCCTACAGGCCAAAAGCAGAACTACAGCAGCTCTGTACTGCCCCCTACAGGCCAAAAGCAGAACTACAGCAGCTCTGTACTGCCCCTACAGGCCAAAAGCAGAACTACAGCAGCTCTGTACTGCCCCCTACAGGCCAAAAGCAGAACTACAGCAGCTCTGTACTGCCCCCTACAGGCCAAAAGCAGAACTACAGCAGCTCTGTACTTCCCCCTACAGGCCACGAGCAGAACTACAGCAGCTCTGTACTCCCCCTACAGGCCAAAAGCAGAACTACAGCAGCTCTGTACTCCCCCTACAGGCCAAAAGCAGAACTACAGCAGCTCTGTACTGCCCCTACAGGCCAAAAGCAGAACTACAGCAGCTCTGTACTCCCCCTACAGGCCAAAAGCAGAACTACAGCAGCTCTGTACTCCCCCTACAGGCCAAAAGCAGAACTACAGCAGCTCTGTACTGCCCCTACAGGCCAAAAGCAGAACTACAGCAGCTCTGTACTGCCCCTACAGGCCAAAAGCAGAACTACAGCAGCTCTGTACTGCCCCTACAGGCCACGAGCAGAACTACAGCAGCTCTGTACTGCCCCTACAGGCCAAAAGCAGAACTACAGCAGCTCTGTACTGCCCCTACAGGCCAAAAGCAGAACTACAGCAGCTCTGTACTGCCCCCTACAGGCCAAAAGCAGAACTACAGCAGCTCTGTACTGCCCCTACAGGCCACGAGCAGAACTACAGACAGACACAGATAAACATGCTTTTGTTTTTGCAGCTGATCGGAACCACTGTGGCCTGTTGTCTGTCCAGATTCATCAACACAAACCAGTACCAGATGGTCTGAGGTGAGACCAGAACCAGGACTGACCTTGGACTAAACCAGGACTAATCCAGGACTCACCCAGGACTAGCCCAGGATTAAACATGAACTAAACCAAGACTAATCCTGGACTAACGCAGGATTAACTCTGGACTAAACCAAAATCCAACAAAGTTTCCTGCTTCAATGATTCCAGACCAACGGCACATCTGTGATAATGAAATCTTTTGAACGCTTCATTCACACACATCAATAATGGACAATCACCAATTTGCATCGTTCCAACAGATCTGCTGAAGACGCTGTAAACCTGCACATCACTCCATCCTGCAGCACCTGGAGTCTGCAGTACACACCCCGCACACCCCGCACACCCCGCACACCGCACACCCCACACCCCGCACACCCCGCACACCCCGCACACCCCACACCCCACACACCCCGCACACCCCCGCACACCCCCACACCCCCCACACCCCCCACACCCCGCACACCCCCGCACACCCCCACACCCCGCACACCCCCGCACCCCCCGCACCCCCCACACCCCCCACACCCCGCACACCCCCGCACACCCCCACACCCCCCACACCCCGCACACCCACGCACACCCCCACACCCCGCACACCCTCGCACACCCCCACACCCCACACCCCCAAACCCCGCACACCCCGCACACCCCCACACCCCGCACACCCCGCACTTCGCACCCCCACACCCCCCACACCCCCGCACCCCCGCACACCCCGCACACCCCCGCACACCCCGCACACCCCGCACCCCCCACACCCCCGCACCCCGCACACCCCGCACACCCCGCACACCCCGCACCCCCCACACCCCCCACACCCCGCTCACCCCCGCACACACCGCACACCCCGCACACCCCGCACTCCCCGCACACCCCCGCACTCCCCGCACACCCCGCACACCCCGCACACCCCGCACACCCCGCACCCTCTCACCCCCACACCCCCACACCCCCACACCCCCACACCCCACACCCCCCACACCCCGCACACCCCCACACCCTCGCACACCCCGCACACCCCGCACACCCCCCCACCCCCCCAAAACCCCCACACCCCCCACACCCCGCACACCCCCGCACACCCCGCACACCCCGCACACCCCGCACACCCCGCACACCCCCGCACACCCCGCACACCCCGCACACCCCCGCACACCCCGCACACCCCGCACACCCCCGCACACCCCCGCACACCCCGCACACCCCGCGACACCCCGCACACCCCACCGCACACTCCATGCACCCCACCCACACCCCAAGACACCCCGCACACCCCGCACACCCCACACACCACACCCACCCCGCACACCCCACACACCCCGCACACCCCGCACACCCCCCACACCCCACACACCCCGCACACCCCACACACCCCGCACACCCCGCACACCCCCCACACCCCGCACCCCCCGCACACCCTGCACACCCTGCACACCCCGCACACCCCGCACACCCCCGCGCACACCCTGCACACCCTGCACACCCCCGCACACCCCGCACACCCTGCACACCCCCGCACACCCCGCACACCCTGCACACCCTGCACACCCCGCACACCCCGCACACCGCACACCCCGCACACCCCCGCACACCTCGCACACCCCGCACACCCCGCAGACACCCCGCACACCCCCACACCCCGCACACCCCCGCACACCCCGCACCCCCCACACCCCCCACACCCCCCACACCCCCGACACCCCGCACACCCCCCACACCCCGCTCTCCCCCCCACACCCCGCACACCCCCGCACACCCCGCACCCCCCACACACCCCACACCCCCCACACCCCCCACACCCCCCCACACCCCCCACACCCCGCACACCCCCGCACACCCCGCACACCCCCCACACCCCGCACACCCCCGCACACCCCCGCACACCCCCCCACACCCCGCACACCCCGCAAACCCCCCCACACCCCGAACACCCCCGCACACCCCCGCACACCCCCACACCCCGCACACCCCCGCACCCCGCACCCCCCACACCCCGCACACCCCCCACACCCCGCACACCCCCCCACACCCCGCACACCCCCCCACACCCCCGCACACCCCCGCACACCCCGCACACCCCCACACCCCCGCACACCCCCGCACACCCCCGCACACCCCGCACACCCCCACACCCTGCACACACCCTGCACACCCTCGCACACCCTTCTGCACACCCGCACACCCCACACCCCCGCACACCCCTCGCACACCCCCCACACCCCGCACACCCCCGCACCCCCGCACACCCCCGCACACCCCGCACACCCCCACACCCCGCACACCCCCGCACCCCGCACACAGGGGCCCTTCTGTCCCAACCTCTGACCCTGAGCACCTCTGACCCCCAAGGCTGTGGACTCTCTCTGCCTCTTTTCACTCTCCACCAATAACCTCAGGTCATCACAGTTCAGTTTCCAGTATCGAGTATCGAGTGTCAGATGAAAGAACCAGAATCGGACTCATCACAAACAATAATGAACAACACGAGCGTCAACAGAGACGAGACGATCGTCTCCCAAAACTCAACAAATTATTATTATGATTATTATGATTATTATTATTACACTGATCCAATAAAATCTGTTCATCTCATCTGAACCAATCACCACCACCTCTGACCCCCCATCCACCAGGTGGATGGGGGGTCAGAGGACTAAACCAGGACTAAACCAGGACTGAACCAGGACTAAACCAGGACTAAACCAGGACTAAACCAGGACTGAACCAGGACTGAACCAGGACTGAACCAGGACTGAACCAGGACTAAACCAGGACTAAACCAGGACTGAACCAGGACTAAACCAGGACTAAACCAGGACTAAACCAGGACTAAACCAGGACTGAACCAGGACTGAACCAGGACTGAACCAGGACTGAACCAGGACTAAACCAGGACTAAACCAGGACTGAACCAGGACTGAACCAGGTCTAAACCAGGACTAAACCAGGACTGAACCAGGACTGAACCAGGACTAAACCAGGACTAAACCAGGACTGAACCAGGTCTAAACCAGGACTGAACCAGGACTAAACCAGGACTAAACCAGGACTAAACCAGGACTAAACCAGGACTGAACCAGGACTGAACCAGGTCTAAACCAGGACTAAACCAGGACTGAACCAGGACTGAACCAGGTCTAAACCAGGACTAAACCAGGACTAAACCAGGACTAAACCAGGACTGAACCAGGACTGAACCAGGTCTAAACCAGGACTAAACCAGGACTGAACCAGGTCTAAACCAGGACTAAACCAGGACTGAACCAGGACTGAACCAGGTCTAAACCAGGACTAAACCAGGACTAAACCAGGACTAAACCAGGACTGAACCAGGACTGAACCAGGTCTAAACCAGGACTAAACCAGGACTAAACCAGGACTAAACCAGGACTAAACCAGGACTAAACCAGGACTGAACCAGGACTGAACCAGGTCTAAACCAGGACTAAACCAGGACTAAACCAGGACTAAACCAGGACTGAACCAGGACTGAACCAGGACTAAACCAGGACTAAACCAGGACTGAACCAGGACTGAACCAGGACTAAACCAGGACTAAACCAGGACTGAACCAGGTCTAAACCAGGACTGAACCAGGACTAAACCAGGACTAAACCAGGACTAAACCAGGACTAAACCAGGACTGAACCAGGACTGAACCAGGTCTAAACCAGGACTAAACCAGGACTGAACCAGGACTGAACCAGGTCTAAACCAGGACTAAACCAGGACTGAACCAGGTCTAAACCAGGACTAAACCAGGACTGAACCAGGACTGAACCAGGACTAAACCAGGACTGAACCAGGACTGAACCAGGTCTAAACCAGGACTAAACCAGGACTAAACCAGGACTGAACCAGGACTGAACCAGGTCTAAACCAGGACTAAACCAGGACTAAACCAGGACTAAACCAGGACTAAACCAGGACTAAACCAGGACTAAACCAGGACTAAACCAGGACTGAACCAGGACTGAACCAGGTCTAAACCAGGACTAAACCAGGACTAAACCAGGTCTAAACCAGGACTAAACCAGGACTAAACCAGGACTAAACCAGGACTAAACCAGGACTGAACCAGGACTGAACCAGGACTAAACCAGGACTAAACCAGGACTAAAACCAGCTCTAAACCAGGACTAAACCAGGACTAAACCAGGACTAAACCAGGACTAAAACCAGGACTAAAACCAGGTCTAAAACCAGGACTAAACCAGGACTAGAACAGGACTGAACCAGGACTGAACCAGGACTGAACCAGGACTGAACCAGGACTGAACCAGGACTGAACCAGGATTAAAACAAGGACTAAACCAGGACTGAACCAGGACTAAACCAGGACTAAACCAGGACTGAACCAGGATTAAAACAAGGACTAAACCAGGACTGAACCAGGACTAAACCAGGACTGAACCAGGATTAAAACAAGGACTAAACCAGGACTGAACCAGGACTGAACCGGGACTGAACCGGGACTGAACCAGGACTGAACCAGGATTAAAACAAGGACTAAACCAGGACTAAACCAGGACTGAACCAGGACTGAACCAGGACTAAACCAGGACTGAACCAGGACTGAAACCAGGTCTAAAACCAGGACTAAACCAGGACTGAACCAGGACTGAACCAGGACTGAACCAGGACTAGAACAGGACTGAACCAGGACTAAACCAGGACTGAACCAGGATTAAAACCAGGACTGAACCAGGACTAAACCAGGACTGAACCAGGACTGAACCAGGATTAAAACAAGGACTGAATCAGGACTGAACCAGGACTGAACCAGGACTGAACCAGGACTAAACCAGGACTGAACCAGGACTGAACCAGGACTGAACCAGGACTGAACCAGGACTGAACCAGGACTAAACCAGGACTGAACCAGGACTGAACCAGGACTAAACCAGGACTGAACCAGGACTGAACCAGGACTAAACCAGGACTAAACCAGGACTGAACCAGGACTAAACCAGGAATAAACCAGGACTGAACCAGGACTAAACCGGAATAAACCAGGACTAAACCAGGACTGAACCAGGACTGAACCAGGAATAAACCAGGACTGAACCAGGACTGAACCAGGACTAAAGCAGGACTGAACCAGGACTAAAACCAGGACTAAACCAGGACTGAACCAGGACTGAACCAGGTCTAAACCAGGACTAAACCAGGACTGAACCAGGACTGAACCAGGTCTAAACCAGGACTAAACCAGGACTGAACCAGGACTAAACCAGGACTAAACCAGGACTGAACCAGGACTGAACCAGGTCTAAACCAGGACTAAACCAGGACTAAACCAGGACTAAACCAGGACTAAACCAGGACTGAACCAGGACTGAACCAGGTCTAAACCAGGACTAAACCAGGACTAAACCAGGTCTAAACCAGGACTAAACCAGGACTAAACCAGGACTAAACCAGGACTAAACCAGGACTAAACCAGGACTGAACCAGGACTGAACCAGGTCTAAACCAGGACTAAACCAGGACTAAACCAGGTCTAAACCAGGACTAAACCAGGACTAAACCAGGACTAAACCAGGACTAAACCAGGACTAAACCAGGTCTAAACCAGGACTAAACCAGGACTGAACCAGGACTGAACCAGGTCTAAACCAGGACTAAACCAGGACTGAACCAGGACTGAACCAGGTCTAAACCAGGACTAAACCAGGACTGAACCAGGTCTAAACCAGGACTAAACCAGGACTGAACCAGGTCTAAACCAGGACTAAACCAGGACTAAACCAGGACTGGACCAGGACAAAACCAGGACTAAACCAGGACTGAACCAGGACAAAACCAGGACTAAACCGGGACTAAAACCAGGACTAAACCAGGACTAAACCAGGACTAAACCAGGACTGAACCAGGACTGAACCAGGACAAAACCAGGACCTAAACCAGGACTAAACCAGGACTAAACCAGGACTAAACCAGGACTAAACCAGGTCTAAACCAGGACTAAACCAGGACTAAACCAGGACTGAACCAGGACTGAACCAGGACTAAACCAGGACTAAACCAGGACTAAACCAGGACTAAAACCAGGACTAAAACCAGGACTGAACCAGGACTAAACCAGGACTAAACCAGGTCAAAATCAAGACTAAACCAGGACTAAACCAGGACTAAACCAGGACTAAACAAGGACAAAACAAGGTCTAAACCAGGACTAAACCAGGACTAAACCAGGACTAAACCAGGACTGAACCAGGACTAAACCAGGACTAAAACCAGGACTAAACCAGGACTAAACCCGGACTAAACCAGGTCTAAACCAGGACTAAACCCTGACTAAACCAGGACTGAACCAGGACTAAAATCAGGACTAAAACTAGGACTAAACCAGGACTAAACCAGGTCTAAACCAGGACTAAACCAGGACTAAACCAGGACTAAACCAGTAATAAACCAGGACTAAACCAGGACTAAACCAGGACTAAACCAGGACTAAACCAGGACTAAACCAGGACTGAACCAGGACTAAACCAGGACTAAACCAGGACTGAACCAGGACTAAACCAGGACTAAACCAGGACTAAACCAGGACTAAATCAGCACTAAAACCAGGACTAAACCAGGACTGAACCAGGTCTAAACCAGGACTAAACCAGGACTAAACCAGGACTAAACCAGGACTGAACCAGGACTAAACCAGGACTAAACCAGGACTAAACCAGGACAGAACCAGGACTAAACCAGGACAAAAACCAGGACTGAACCAGACTGAACCAGGACTGAACCAGGACTAAACCAGGACTAAACCAGGACTGAACCAGGACTGAACCAGGACTAAACCAGGACTAAACCAGGACTGAACCAGGTCTTAAACCAGGACTAAACCAGGACTGAACCAGGACTAAAACCAGGACTAAACCAGGACTAAACCAGGACTGAACCAGGACTAAACCAGGACTAAACCAGGACTAAACCAGGACTAAACCAGGACTAAACCAGGACTAAACCAGGACTAAACCAGGACTAAACCAGGTCTAAAACCAGGACTAAACCAGGACTAAACCAGGACTAAACCAGGACTAAACCAGGACTAAACCAGGACTAAACCAGGACTAAACCAGGACTAAACCAGGACTGAACCAGGACTGAACCAGGTCTAAACCAGGACTAAACCAGGACTAAACCAGGACTGAACCAGGACTAAACCAGGACTAAACCAGGACTGAACCAGGACTGAACCAGGACTGAACCAGGACTGAACCAGGACTAAACCAGGACTGAACCAGGACTAAACCAGGACTAAACCAGGACTAAACCAGGACTGAACCAGGACTGAACCAGGTCTAAACCAGGACTAAACCAGGACTAAACCAGGACTGAACCAGGACTAAACCAGGACTAAACCAGGACTAAACCAGGACTAAACCAGGACTGAACCAGGTCTAAACCAGGACTGAACCAGGACTAAACCAGGACTTAACCAGGACTAAACCAGGACTAAACCAGGACTAAACCAGGACTAAACCAGGACTGAACCAGGACTAAACCAGGACTGAACCAGGACTGAACCAGGACTAAACCAGGACTAAACCAGGACTGAACCAGGACTAAACCAGGACTAAACCAGGACTAAACCAGGACTAAACCAGGACTGAACCAGGACTAAACCAGGACTGAACCAGGACTAAACCAGGACTGAACCAGGACTAAACCAGGACTAAACCAGGACTAAACCAGGACTAAACCAGGACTAAACCAGGACTGAACCAGGACTAAACCAGGACTAAACCAGGACTAAACCAGGACTGAACCAGGACTAAACCCCGGACTAAACCTGGACTTAACCTGGACTAAACCATGTCTAAAACCAGGACTAAACCAGGACTGAACCAGGACTGAACCAGGACTAAACCAGGACTAAACCAGGACTAAACCAGGTCTAAACCAGGACTAAACCAGGACTGAACCAGGACTAAACCAGGTCTAAACCAGGACTAAACCAGGACTAAACCAGGACTAAACCAGGACTAAACCAGGACTAAACCAGGACTGAACCAGGTCTAAACCAGGACTAAACCAGGACTAAACCAGGACTAAACCAGGACTAAAACCAGGACTAAGCCAGGACTAAAGCAGGACTAAAGCAGGACTAAAACCAGGTCTAAACCAGGACTAAACCAGGACTAAAACCAGGACTAAACCAGGACTAAAGCAGGGCTAAAGCAGGACTAAAGCAGGACTAAACCAGGACTAAACCAGGACTAAAACCAGGTCTAAACCAGGACTAAACCAGGACTAAACCAGGACTAAACCAGGACTAAAACCAGGACTAAAACCAGGTCTAAAACCAGGACTAAACCAGGACTAAAGCAGGACTAAACCAGGTCTAAAACCAGGACTAAACCAGGACTAAACCAGGCCTAAACCAGGCCTAAACCAGGCCTAAACCAGGACTAAACCAGACCTAAACCAGGACTAAACCAGGACTAAACCAGGACTGAACCAGGACTGAACCAGGACTAAACCAGGACTAAACCAGGACTAAACCAGGACTAAACCAGGACTAAACCAGGACTAAACCAGGTCTAAACCAGGACTAAACCAGGACTAAACCAGGACTAAACCAGGACTAAACCAGGACTAAACCAGGACTGAACCAGGACTAAACCAGGACTAAACCAGGACTGAACCAGGACTAAACCAGGACTAAACCAGGACTAAAACCAGGACTAAAACCAGGACTAAAACCAGGACTAAACCAGGACTAAACCAGGACTAAACCAGGTCTAAACCAGGACTAAACCAGGACTAAACCAGGACTAAACCAGGACTAAACCAGGACTAAACCAGGACTAAACCAGGTCTAAACCAGGACTAAACCAGGACTAAACCAGGACTAAACCAGGACTAAACCAGGACTAAACCAGGACTAAACCAGGTCTAAACCAGGACTAAACCAGGACTAAACCAGGACTAAACCAGGACTAAACCAGAACTAAACCAGGACTAAAACCAGGTCTAAACCAGGTCTAAACCAGGACTAAACCAGGACTAAACCAGGACTAAAACCAGGTCTAAACCAGGACTAAACCAGGACTAAACCAGGACTAAACCAGGACTAAACCAGGACTAAACCAGGACTAAACCAGGACTAAACCAGGACTAAACCAGGACTAAACCAGGACTAAACCAGGACTAAACCAGGACTAAACCAGGACTAAACCAGGACTAAACCAGGACTAAACCAGGACTAAACCAGGACTAAACCAGGACTAAACCAGGACTAAACCAGAACTAAACCAGGACTAAACCAGGACTAAACCAGGACTAAACCAGGACTAAAACCAGAACTAAACCAGGACTAAAACCAGGACTAAAACAGAACTACACCAGAACTAAACCAGGACTAAAACCAGGACTAAAACAGAAGTAAAACCAGGACTAAACCAGGACTAAACCAGTACTAAACCAGGACTAAACCAGGACTAAAACCAGGACTAAACCAGGACTAAACCAGGTCTAAACCAGGACTAAACCAGGACTAAACCAGGACTAAACCAGGACAAAAACCAGGACTAAACCAGCACCAAACCAGGACTAAACCAGGACTAAACCAGGACTAAAACCAGGACTGAACCAGGACTAAAACCAGGACTAAACCAGGACTAAACCAGGACTAAACCAGGACTAAACCAGGACTAAACCAGGACTAAACCAGGAGTAAACCAGGTCTTAACCAGGACTAAACCAGGACTAAACCAGGACTAAAACCAGGACTCAACCAGGACTAAACCAGGTCTAAAACCAGGACTAAACCAGGACTAAAACCAGGACTAAACCAGGACTAAACCAGGACTAAACCAGGACTAAACCAGGACTAAACCAGGACTAAACCAGGACTAAACCAGGACTAAACCAGGACTAAACCAGGACTAAACCAGGTCTAAACCAGGACTAAACCAGGACTGAACCAGGACTAAACCAGGTCTAAACCAGGACTAAACCAGGACTAAACCAGGACTAAAACCAGGACTAAACCAGGACTAAACCAGGACTAAAACCAGGTCTAAACCAGGACTAAACCAGGACTAAACCAGGACTAAACCAGGACTAAACCAGGACTAAACCAGGACTAAACCAGGACTAAACCAGGACTAAACCAGGACTAAACCAGGACTAAACCAGGACTAAACCAGGACTAAACCAGGACTAAACCAGAACTAAAACAGGTCTAAACCAGGATGAAACCAGAACTAAAACCAAGACTAAACTAGGACTAAACCAGGACTAAACCAGGACTAAACCAGGACTAAACCAGGACTAAACCAGGACTAAACCAGGACTAAACCAGGTCTAAACCAGGACTAAACCAGGACTAAACCAGGACTAAACCAGGACTAAACCAGGACTAAACCAGACTAAACCAGGACTAAACCAGGACTAAACCAGGACTAAACCAGGACTAAACCAGGTCTAAACCAGGACTAAACCAGGACTAAACCAGGACTAAACCAGGACTAAACCAGGATTTAACCAGGACTAAACCAGGACTCAAACCAGGACTAAACCACGACTAAACCAGGTCTAAACCAGGACTAAACCAGGACTAACCAGGACTAAACCAGGTCTAAACCAGGACTAAACCAGGACTAAACCAGGACTAAACCAGGACTAAACCAGGTCTAAACCAGGACTAAACCAGGTCTAAACCAGGACTAAACCAGGACTAAACCAGGACTAAAACCAGGACTAAACCAGGACTAAACCAGGACTAAAACCAGGACTAAACCAGGACTAAACCAGGACTAAACCAGGACTAAACCAGGACTAAACCAGGACTAAACCAGGACTAAACCAGGACTAAACCAGGACTAAACCAGGACTAAACCAGGACTAAACCAGGACTAAACCAGGACTAAACCAGGACTAAACCAGGACTAAAAACGACTAAACCAGGACTAAACCAGGACTAAACCAGGACTAAACCAGGACTAAACCAGGACTAAACCAGGACTAAACCAGGACTAAACCAGGACTAAACCAGGACTAAACCAGGACTAAACCAGGACTAAACCAGGACTAAACCAGGACTAAACCAGGACTAAACCAGGACTAAACCAGGACTAAACCAGGACTAAACCAGGACTAAACCAGGACTAAAACCAGGACTAAACCAGGACTAAACCAGGACTAAACCAGTACTAAACCAGGACTAAACCAGGACTAAACCAGGACTAAACCAGGTCTAAACCAGGACTAAACCAGGTCTAAACCAGGACTAAACCAGGACTAAACCAGGACTAAACCAGGACTAAACCAGGACTAAACCAGGTCCAAACCAGGACTAAACCAGGACTAAACCAGGTCTAAACCAGGACTAAACCAGGACTAAACCAGGACTAAACCAGGACTAAACAAGACTAAACCACGTCTAAAACCAGGACTAAACCAGGACTAAACCAGGTCTAAAACCAGGACTAAACCAGGACTAAACCAGGACTAAACCAGGACTAAACCAGGACTAAACCAGGACTAAACCAGGACTAAACCAGGACTAAACCAGGACTAAACCAGGTCTAAACCAGGACTAAACCAGGACTAAACCAGGTCTAAACCAGGACTAAAACCAGGTCTAAACCAGGACTAAACCAGGACTAAAACAGGACTAAAACCCGTACTAAACCAGGACTAAACCAGGACTAAAACATGTACTAAACCAGGACTAAACCAGGACTAAACCAGGACTAAACCAGGACTAAACCAGGACTAAAACCAGGACTAAACCTGGACTAAACCAGGACTAAACCAGGACTAAACCAGGACTAAACCAGGACTAAACCAGGACTGAAACCAGGTCTAAACCCCGTGTAATCTATGACTAACCCTGGACTTAAACCATGACTAAACCAGGACTAAAACCAGGACTAAACCAGGACTAAACCAGACTAAACCAGGACTAAACCAGGACTAAACCAGGACTAAACCAGGTCTAAACCAGGCCAGGACTAAACCAGGACTAAACCAGGACAAACCAGGACTAAACCAGGACTAAACCAGGTCTAAAACCAGGACTAAACCAGAACCAGGACTAAACCAGAAGCAAACCAAGACTAAACCAGAACTAAATCAGGACTAAACCAGGACTAAACCAGGTCTAAACCAGGACTAAACCAGGACTAAACCAAGACTGAACCAGGACTGAACCAGGACTAAACCAGGACTAAACCAGGTCTAAACCAGGACTAAACCAGGTCTAAACCAGGTTCAAACCAGGACTAAACCAGGACTAAACCAGGTCTAAACCAGGTCTAAAGCAGGTCTAAAGCTGGACTAAACCAGGACTAAACCAGGTCTAAACCAGGACTAAACCAGGACTAAACCAGGTTCAAACCAGGTCTAAACCAGGACTAAACCAGGACTAAACCAGGACAAAACCAGGACTAAAACCAGACTAAACCAGGTCTAAACCAGAACTAAACTAGGACTAAAGCAGGACCGAACCAGGACTAAACTAGGACTAAACCAGGTCTAAACCAGGTCTAAACCAGGTCTAAACCAGACCTAAACCAGGACTAAACCAGGACTAAACCAGGACTAAACCAGGACTAAACCAGGTTCAAACCAGGACTAAACCAGGACTAAACCAGGACTAAACCAGGACTAAACCAGGACTAAACCAGGACTAAACCAGGACTAAACCAGGACTAAACCAGGTCTAAACCAGGACTAAACCAGGACTAAACCAGGACTAAACCAGGACTAAACCAGGACTAAACCAGGACTAAACCAGGGCTAAACCAGGACTAAACTAGGTATAAACCAGGACTAAACCAGGACTAAACCAGGACTAAACCAGGTCTAAACGAGCATTAAACCAGGACTAAACCAGATCTAAACCAGGACTAAAACCAGGACTAAAACCAGATCTAAACCAGATCTAAAACCAGGACTAAACCAGGACTAAACCAGGTCTAAACCAGGACTAAAACCAAGACTAAAACCAGGTCTAAACCAGATCTAAAACCAGGACTAAACCAGGACTAAACCAGGACTAAACCAGGACTAAACCAGGACTAAACCAGGTCTAAACCAGGACTAAAACCAGGACTAAACCAGGACTAAACCAGGACTAAACCAGGACTAAACCAGGACTAAACCAGGACTAAACCAGGACTAAACC
This sequence comes from Odontamblyopus lacepedii, assembly GCA_034769755.1. NCBI lineage: Eukaryota > Metazoa > Chordata > Actinopteri > Gobiiformes > Gobiidae > Odontamblyopus > Odontamblyopus lacepedii. Next base: position 43,365,461 of record CM068354.1, on the reverse strand, counting down.
AGCACTAAACCAGGACTAAACCAGGACTAAACCAGGACTAAAACCAGGACTAAACCAGGACTAAACCAGGTCTAAACCAGGACTAAACCAGGACTAAACCAGGACTAAACCAGGACTAAACCAGGACTAAAACCAGGACTAAACCAGGTCTAAACCAGGACTAAACCAGGACTAAACCAGGACTAAACCAGGACTAAACCAGGACTAAACCAGGACTAAACCAGGACTAAACCAGGACTAAAACCAGGACTAAACCAGGACTAAACCAGGACTAAACCAGGACTAAACCAGGTCTAAACCAGGACTAAACCAGGACTAAACCTGGACTAAACCCCGGACTAAACCAGGACTAAACCAGGACTAAACCTGGACTAAACCCCAGACTAAACCAGGTCTAAACCAGGACTAAACCAGGACTAAACCAGGACTAAACCAGGACTAAACCAGGACTAAACCAGGACTAAACCCCGGACTAAACCAGGACTAAACCAGGACTAAACCAGGACTAAACCAGGACTAAACCAGGACTAAACCAGGACTAAACCAGGACTAAACCAGGACTAAACCAGGACTAAACCAGGACTAAACCAGGACTAAACCAGGACTAAACCAGGACTAAACCAGGACTAAACCAGGACTAAACCAGGACTAAACCAGGTCTAAACCAGGACTAAACCAGGACTAAACCAGGACTAAACCAGGACTAAACCAGGACTAAACCAGGACTAAACCCCGGACTAAACCAGGACTAAACCAGGACTAAACCAGGACTAAACCAGGACTAAACCAGGACTAAACCAGGACTAAACCAGGACTAAACCAGGACTAAACCAGGACTAAAACCAGGACTAAACCAGGACTAAACCAGGACTAAACCAGGACTAAACCAGGACTAAACCAGGACTAAACCAGGACTAAACCAGGACTAAACCAGGACTAAACCAGGACTAAACCAGGACTAAACCAGGACTAAACCAGGACTAAACCAGGACTAAACCAGGACTAATCCAGGACTAAACCAGGACTAAACCAGGACTAAACCAGGTTCAAAACCAGGACTAAAACAGGACTAAAACCAGGACTAAACCAGACTGAACCAGGACTAAACCAGGACTAAACCAGGACTAAACCAGGACTAAACCAGGACTAAACCAGGACTAAACCAGGACTAAACCAGGTCTAAACCAGGACTAAACCAGGACTAAACCAGGACTAAACCAGGACTAAACCAGGACTAAACCAGGACTAAAACCAGGACTAAACCAGGACTAAACCAGGACTAAACCAGGACTAAACCAGGACTAAACCAGGACTAAACCAGGACTAAACCAGGACTAAACCAGGACTAAACCAGGACTAAACCAGGTCTAAACCAGAGCTAAAACCAGGACTAAACCAGGACTAAACCAGGACTAAACCAGGACTAAACCAGGACTAAACCAGGACTAAACCAGGACTAAACCAGAACTAAAACCAGGACTAAACCAGGACTAAACCAGGACTAAACCAGGACTAAACCAGGACTAAACCAGGACTAAACCAGGACTAAACCAGGACTAAAACCAGGACTAAACCAGACTGAACCAGGACTAAAAACAGGACTAAACCAGGACTAAACCAGGACTAAACCAGGACTAAACCAGGACTAAACCAGGACTAAACCAGGTCTAAACCAGGACTAAACCAGGACTAAACCAGGACTAAACCAGGACTAAACCAGGACTAAACCAGGACTAAACCAGGACTAAACCAGGACTAAACCAGGACTAAACCAGGACTAAACCAGGACTAAACCAGGACTAAACCAGGACTAAACCAGGACTACAACCAGGACTAAACCAGGACTAAACCAGGACTACAACAAGGACTAAACCAGGACTGAACCAGGACTGAACCAGGTCTAAAACAGGACTAAACCAGGACTAAACCAGGACTAAACCAGACTAAACCAGGACTAAACCAGGACTAAACCAGGACTAAACCAGGACTAAACCAGGACTAAACCAGGACTAAACCAGGACTAAACCAGGACTAAACCAGGACTAAACCAGGACTAAACCAGGACTAAACCAAGACTAAAACCAGGACTGAACCAGGACTAAACCAGGACTAAACCAGGACTAAACCAGGACTAAACCAGGACTAAACCAAGACTAAACCAGGACTAAACCAGGACTAAACCAGGACTAAACCAGGACTAAACCAGGTCTAAACTAAACCAGGACTAAACCAGGACTAAACCAGGACTAAACCAGGACTAAACCAGGACTAAACCAGGACTAAACCAGGACTAAACCAGGACTAAACCAGGACTAAACCAGGACTAAACCAGGACTAAACCAGGACTAAACCAGGACTAAACCAGGACTAAAACCAGGACTAAACCAGGACTAAACCAGGTCTAAAACCAGGACTAAACCAGGACTAAACCAGGACTAAACCAGGACTAAACCAGGACTAAACCAGACTAAACCAGGACTAAACCAGGACTAAACCAGGACTAAACCAGGACTAAACCAGGACTAAACCAGGACTAAACCAGGACTAAACCAGGACTAAACCAGGACTAAACCAGGACTAAACCAGGACTAAAACCAGGACTAAACCAGGACTAAAACCAGGACTAAAACCAGGACTAAACCAGGACTAAACCAGGACTAAACCAGGACTAAACCAGGACTAAACCAGGACTAAAACCAGGACTAAACCAGGACTAAACCAGGACTAAACCAGGACTAAACCAGGACTAAACCAGGACTAAACCAGGTCTAAACCAGGACTAAACCAGGACTAAACCAGGACTAAACCAGGACTAAACCAGGACTAAACCAGGACTGAACCAGGACTAAACCAGGACTAAACCAGGACTAAACCAGGACTAAACCAGGACTAAACCAGGACTAAACCAGGACTAAAACCAGGACTAAACCAGGACTAAACCAGGACTAAACCAGGACTAAAACCAGGACTAAACCAGGACTAAACCAGGACTAAACCAGGACTAAACCAGGACTAAACCAGGACTAAACCAGGACTAAACCAGGACTAAACCAGGACTGAACCAGGACTAAACCAGGACTAAACCAGGACTAAACCAGGACTAAACCAGGACTAAACCAGGACTAAACCAGGACTAAACCAGGACTAAACCAGGACTAAACCAGGACTAAACCAGGACTAAACCAGGACTAAACCAGGACTAAACCAGGACTAAACCAGGACTAAACCAGGACTAAAACCAGGACTAAACCAGGACTAAAACCAGAACTAAACCAGGACTAAACCAGGTCTAAACCAGAACAAAACCAGGACTAAACCAGGACTAAACCAGGACTAAAACCAGGACTAAACCAGGACTAAAACCAGGACTAAACCAGGACTAAACCAGGACTAAACCAGGACTAAACCAGGTCTAAACCAGGACTAAACCAGGACTAAACCAGGACTAAACCAGGACTAAACCAGGACTAAAACCAGGACTAAACCAGGACTAAACCAGGACTAAACCAGGACTAAACCAGGACTAAACCAGGACTAAACCAGGACTAAACCAGGTCTAAACCAGGACTAAACCAGGACTAAACCAGGACTAAACCAGGACTAAACCAGGACTAAACCAGGACTAAACCAGGACTGAACCAGACTAAACCAGGACTAAACCAGGACTAAACCAGGACTAAACCAGGACTAAACCAGGTCTAAACCAGGACTAAACCAGGACTAAACCAGGACTAAACCAGGACTAAACCAGGACTAAACCAGGACTAAACCAGGACTAAACCAGGACTAAACCAGGTCTAAACCAGGACTAAACCAGGACTAAACCAGGACTAAACCAGGACTAAACCAGGACTAAACCAGGACTAAACCAGGACTAAACCAGGTCTAAACCAGGACTAAACCAGGACTAAACCAGGACTAAACCAGGACTAAACCAGGACTAAACCAGGACTAAACCAGGACTAAACCAGGACTAAAACCAGGACTAAACCAGGACCAAACCAGGACTAAACCAGGACTAAACTACGACTAAACCAGGACCAAACCAGGACTAAACCAGGACTAAAACCAGGACTAACCCAGGACTAAACCAGGACTAAACCAGGACTAAACCAGGACTAAACCAGGACTAAAACCAGGACTAAACCAGGACTAAACCAGGACTAAACCAGGACTAAAACCAGGACTAAACCAGGACTAAACCAGGACTAAACCAGGGCTAAACCAGGACTAAACCAGGACTAAGCCAGGAATAAAACCAGGACTAAACCAGGACTAAAAAAGGACAAAGCCAGGACTAAACCAGGACTAAACCAGGACTAAACCAGGACTAAACCAGGACTAAACCAGGACTAAACCAGGACTACACCAGGACTAAACCAGGACTAAACCCAGACTAAACTAGGACTAAACCAGGACTAAACCAGGACTAAACCAGGACTAAACCAGGACTAAACCAGGACTAAACCAGGACTAAACCAGGACTAAACCAGGACTAAACCAGGACTAAACCAGGACTAAACCAGGACTAAACCAGGACTAAACCCGGACTAAACCAGGACTAAACCAGGACTAAACCAGGACTAAACCAGGACTAAACCAGGACTAAACCAGGACTAAACCAGGACTAAACCAGGACTAAACCAGGACTAAACCAGGACTAAACCAGGACTAAACCAGGACTAAACCAGGACTAAACCAGGACTAAACCAGGACTAAAACCAGGACTAAACCAGGACTAAACCAGGACTAAACCAGGACTAAAACCAGGACTAAACCAGGACTAAACCAGGACTAAACCAGGACTAAACCAGGACTAAACCAGGACTAAACCAGGACTAAACCAGGACTAAACCAGGACTAAACCAGGACTAAACCAGGACTAAACCAGGACTAAACCAGGACTAAACCAGGACTAAACCAGGACTAAAACCAGGACTAAACCAGGACTAAACCAGGACTAAACCAGGACTAAACCAGGACTAAACCAGGACTAAAACCAGGACTAAAACCAGGACTAAACCAGGACTAAACCAGGACTAAACCAGGACTAAACCAGGACTAAACCAGGACTAAACCAGGACTAAACCAGGACTAAACCAGGACTAAACCAGGACTAAACCAGGACTAAACCAGGACTAAACCAGACTAAACCAGGACTAAACCAGGACTAAACCAGGACTAAACCAGGACTAAACCAGGACTAAACCAGGACTAAACCAGGACTAAACCAGGACTAAACCAGGACTAAACCAGGACTAAACCAGGACTAAACCAGGACTAAACCAGGACTAAACCAGGTCTAAACCAGGTCTAAACCAGGACTAAACCAGGACTAAACCAGATAAAAACCAGGACTAAACCAGGACTAAACCAGGACTAAACCAGATAAAAACCAGGACTAAACCAGGACTAAACCAGGACTAAACCAGGACTAAACCAGGACTAAACCAGGACTAAACCAGGACTAAAACCAGGACTAAACCAGGACTAAACCAGGACTAAAACCAGGACTAAACCAGGACTAAACCAGGACTAAACCAGGACTAAACCAGGACTAAAACCAGGACTAAACCAGGTCTAAACCAGGACTAAAACCAGGACTAAACCAGGACTAAAACCAAGACTAAACCAGGACTAAACCAGGACTAAACCAGGACTAAACCAGGACTAAACCAGGACTAAACCAGGACTAAACCAGGACTAAAACCAGGACTAAACCAGGTCTAAACCAGGACTAAACCAGGACTAAACCAGGACTAAACCAGGACTAAAACCAGGACTAAACCAGGACTAAACCAGGACTAAAACCAGGACTAAACCAGGACTAAACCAGGACTAAACCAGGACTAAACCAGGACTAAACCAGGACTAAACCAGGACTAAACCAGGACTAAACCAGGACTAAACCAGGACTAAACCAGGACTAAAACCAGGACTAAACCAGGACTAAACCAGGACTAAACCAGGACTAAACCAGGACTAAACCAGGACTAAACCAGGACTAAACCAGGACTAAACCAGGACTAAACCAGGACTAAAACCAGGACTAAACCAGGACTAAACCAGGACTAAACCAGGACTAAACCAGGACTAAACCAGGACTAAACCAGGACTAAACCAGGACTAAAACCAGGACTAAACCAGGACTAAACCAGGACTAAACCAGGACTAAACCAGGACTAAACCAGGACTAAACCAGGACTAAAACCAGGACTAAACCAGGACTAAACCAGGACTAAAACCAGGACTAAACCAGGACTAAACCAGGACTAAACCAGGACTAAACCAGGACTAAACCAGGACTAAACCAGGACTAAACCAGGACTAAACCAGGACTAAACCAGGACTAAACCAGGACTAAACCAGGACTAAACCAGGACTAAAACCAGGACTAAACCAGGACTAAACCAGGACTAAACCAGGACTAAACCAGGACTAAACCAGGACTAAACCAGGACTAAAACCAGGACTAAACCAGGACTAAACCAGGACTAAACCAGGACTAAAACCAGGACTAAACCAGGACTAAACCAGGACTAAACCAGGACTAAACCAGGACTAAACCAGGACTAAACCAGGACTAAACCAGGACTAAACCAGGACTAAACCAGGACTAAAACCAGGACTAAACCAGGACTAAACCAGGACTAAACCAGGACTAAACCAGGACTAAACCAGGACTAAACCAGGACTAAACCAGGACTAAACCAGGACTAAACCAGGACTAAACCAGGACTAAACCAGGACTAAACCAGGACTAAACCAGGACTAAACCAGGACTAAACCAGGACTAAACCAGGACTAAACCAGGACTAAACCAGGACTAAACCAGGACTAAACCAGGACTAAAACCAGGACTAAACCAGGACTAAACCAGGACTAAACCAGGACTAAACCAGGACTAAAACCAGGACTAAAACCAGGACTAAACCAGGACTAAAACCAGGACTAAAACCAGGACTAAACCAGGACTAAACCAGGACTAAACCAGGACTAAACCAGGACTAAAACCAGGACTAAACCAGGACTAAACCAGGACTAAACCAGGACTAAACCAGGACTAAACCAGGACTAAACCAGGACTAAACCAGGACTAAAACCAGGACTAAACCAGGACTAAACCAGGACTAAACCAGGACTAAACCAGGACTAAACCAGGACTAAACCAGGACTAAACCAGGACTAAACCAGGACTAAACCAGGACTAAACCAGGACTAAACCAGGACTAAACCAGGACTAAACCAGGACTAAACCAGGACTAAAACCAGGACTAAACCAGGACTAAACCAGGACTAAACCAGGACTAAACCAGGACTAAACCAGGACTAAACCAGGACTAAACCAGGACTAAACCAGGACTAAACCAGGACTAAACCAGGACTAAACCAGGACTAAACCAGGACTAAACCAGGACTAAACCAGGACTAAAACCAGGACTAAACCAGGACTAAACCAGGACTAAACCAGGACTAAAACCAGGACTAAACCAGGACTAAACCAGGACTAAACCAGGACTAAACCAGGACTAAACCAGGACTAAACCAGGACTAAACCAGGACTAAACCAGGACTAAAACCAGGACTAAACCAGGACTAAACCAGGACTAAACCAGGACTAAAACCAGGACTAAACCAGGACTAAACCAGGACTAAACCAGGACTAAACCAGGACTAAACCAGGACTAAACCAGGACTAACTCAGGACTAAACCAGGACTAAACCAGGTCTAAACCAGGTCTAAATCAGGACTAAACCAGGACTAAACCAGGACTAAACCAGGACTAAACCAGGACTAAACCAGGACTAAACCAGGACTAAAACCAGGACTAAACCAGGACTAAACCAGGACTAAACCAGGACTAAACCAGGACTAAACCAGGACTAAACCAGGACTAAACCAGGACTAAACCAGGACTAAACCAGGACTAAAACCAGGACTAAACCAGGACTAAACCAGGACTAAAACCAGGACTAAACCAGGACTAAACCAGGACTAAACCAGGACTAAAACCAGGACTAAACCAGGACTAAACCAGGACTAAACCAGGACTAAACCAGGACTAAACCAGGACTAAACCAGGACTAAACCAGGACTAAACCAGGACTAAACCAGGACTAAACCAGGACTAAACCAGGACTAAAACCAGGACTAAACCAGGACTAAACCAGGACTAAACCAGGACTAAAACCAGGACTAAACCAGGACTAAACCAGGACTAAACCAGGACTAAACCAGGACTAAAACCAGGACTAAACCAGGACTAAACCAGGACTAAACCAGGACTAAACCAGGACTAAAACCAGGACTAAACCAGGACTAAACCAGGACTAAACCAGGACTAAACCAGGACTAAAACCAGGACTAAACCAGGACTAAACCAGGACTAAACCAGGACTAAACCAGGACTAAACCAGGACTAAACCAGGACTAAACCAGGACTAAACCAGGACTAAACCAGGACTAAACCAGGACTAAAACCAGGACTAAACCAGGACTAAACCAGGACTAAACCAGGACTAAACCAGGACTAAACCAGGACTAAACCAGGACTAAACCAGGACTAAACCAGGACTAAACCAGGACTAAAACCAGACTAAACCAGGACTAAACCAGGACTAAACCAGGACTAAACCAGGACTAAACCAGGACTAAAACCAGGACTAAACCAGGACTAAAACCAGGACTAAACCAGGACTAAAACCAGGACTAAACCAGGACTAAACCAGGACTAAACCAGGACTAAACCAGGACTAAACCAGGACTAAACCAGGACTAAACCAGGACTAAACCAGGACTAAACCAGGACTAAACCAGGACTAAACCAGGACTAAACCAGGACTAAACCAGGACTAAACCAGGACTAAACCAGGACTAAACCAGGACTAAACCAGGACTAAACCAGGACTAAACCAGGACTAAACCAGGACTAAACCAGGACTAAAACCAGGACTAAACCAGGACTAAAACCAGGACTAAACCAGGACTAAACCAGGACTAAACCAGGACTAAACCAGGACTAAACCAGGACTAAACCAGGACTAAACCAGGACTAAACCAGGACTAAACCAGGACTAAACCAGGACTAAACCAGGACTAAACCAGGACTAAACCAGGACTAAAACCAGGACTAAAACCAGGACTAAACCAGGACTAAACCAGGACTAAACCAGGACTAAACCAGGACTAAACCAGGACTAAACCAGGACTAAACCAGGACTAAACCAGGACTAAACCAGGACTAAACCAGGACTAAACCAGGACTAAACCAGGACTAAACCAGGACTAAACCAGGACTAAACCAGGACTAAACCAGGACTAAACCAGGACTAAACCAGGACTAAACCAGGACTAAACCAGGACTAAACCAGGACTAAACCAGGACTAAACCAGGACTAAACCAGGACTAAACCAGTACTAAACCAGGACTAAACCAGGACTAAACCAGGACTAAACCAGGACTAAACCAGGACTAAACCAGGACTAAACCAGGACTAAACCAGGACTAAACCAGGACTAAACCAGGACTAAACCAGGACTAAACCAGGACTAAACCAGGACTAAACCAGGACTAAAACGAAACTAAACCAGGACTAAACCAGGACTAAACCGGGACTAGAACAGGTCTGAACCAGGTCTAAACCAGGTCTGAACCAGGTCTAAACCAGAACTGAACTAGGACTAAACCAGGACTAAACCAGGACTAAACCAGGACTAAACCAGGACTAAACCAGGACTAAACCAGGACTAAACCAGGACTAAACCAGGACTAAACCAGGACTAAACCAGGACTAAACCAGGACTAAACCAGGACTAAACCAGGACTAAACCAGGACTAAACCAGGACTAAACCAGGACTAAACCAGGACTAAACCAGACTAAACCAGGACTAAACCAGGACTAAACCAGGACTAAACCAGGACTAAACCAGGACAAAACCAGGACTAAACCAGGACTAAAACCAGGACTAAACCAGGACTAAACCAGGACTAAACCAGGACTAAAACCAGGACTAAACCAGGACTAAACCAGGACTAAACCAGGACTAAACCAGGACTAAACCAGGACTAAAACCAGGACTAAACCAGGACTAAACCAGGACTAAACCAGGACTAAACCAGGACTAAACCAGGACTAAACCAGGACTAAACCAGGACTAAACCAGGACTAAACCAGGACTAAACCAGGACTAAACCAGGACTAAACCAGGACTAAACCAGGACTAAACCAGGACTAAACCAGGACTAAACCAGGACTAAACCAGGACTAAACCAGGACTAAAACCAGGACTAAACCAGGACTAAACCAGGACTAAACCAGGACTAAACCAGGACTAAACCAGGACTAAAACCAGACAAAAACCAGGACTAAACCAGGACTAAACCAGGACTAAACCAGGACTAAACCAGGACTAAAACCAGGACTAAACCAGGACTAAACCAGGACTAAACCAGGACTAAACCAGGACTAAACCAGGACTAAAACCAGGACTAAACCAGGACTAAACCAGGACTAAACCAGGACTAAACCAGGACTAAACCAGGACTAAACCAGGACTAAACCAGGACTAAACCAGGACTAAACCAGGACTAAACCAGGACTAAACCAGGACTAAACCAGGACTAAAACCAGGACTAAACCAGGACTAAACCAGGACTAAACCAGGACTAAACCAGGACTAAACCAGGACTAAAACCAGGACTAAACCAGGACTAAACCAGGACTAAACCAGGACTAAACCAGGACTAAACCAGGACTAAACCAGGACTAAACCAGGACTAAACCAGGACTAAACCAGGACTAAACCAGGACTAAACCAGGACTAAACCAGGACTAAACCAGGACTAAACCAGGACTAAACCAGGACTAAACCAGGACTAAAACCAGGACTAAACCAGGACTAAACCAGGACTAAAACCAGGACTAAACCAGGACTAAACCAGGACTGAACCAGGACTAAACCAGGACTAGACCAGGACTAAACCAGGACTAAACCAGGACTAAAACCAGGACTAAACCAGGACTAAACCAGGACTAAACCAGGACTAAACCAGGACTAAACCAGGACTAAACCAGGACTAAACCAGGACTAAACCAGGACTAAACCAGGACTAAACCAGGACTAAACCAGGACTAAACCAGGACTAAACCAGGACTAAACCAGGACTAAACCAGGACTAAAACCAGGACTAAACCAGGACTAAACCAGGACTAAACCAGGACTAAACCAGGACTAAACCAGGACTAAACCAGGACTAAACCAGGACTAAAACCAGGACTAAACCAGGACTAAACCAGGTTAAACCAGGACTAAACCAGGACTTAACCAGGACTAAACCAGGACTAAACCAGGACTAAACCAGGACTAAACCAGGACTAAACCAGGACTAAACCAGGACTAAACCAGGACTAAACCAGGACTAAACCAGGACTAAACCAGGACTAAACCAGGACTAAACCAGTACTAAACCAGGACTAAACCAGGACTAAACCAGGACTAAACCAGGACTAAACCAGGACTAAACCAGGACTAAACCAGGACTAAACCAGGACTAAAACCAGGACTAAACCAGGACTAAACCAGGACTAAACCAGGACTAAACCAGGACTAAACCAGGACTAAACCAGGACTAAACCAGGACTAAAACCAGGACTAAACCAGGACTAAAACCAGGACTAAACCAGGACTAAACCAGGACTAAACCAGGACTAAACCAGGACTAAAACCAGGACTAAACCAGGACTAAACCAGGACTAAACCAGGACTAAACCAGGACTAAACCAGGACTAAACCAGGACTAAACCAGGACTAAACCAGGACTAAACCAGGACTAAACCAGGACTAAACCAGGACTAAACCAGGACTAAACCAGGACTAAACCAGGACTAAAACCAGGACTAAACCAGGACTAAACCAGGTCTAAACCAGGACTAAACCAGGACTAAACCAGGACTAAACCAGGACTAAACCAGGACTAAGCCAGGACTAAACCAGGACTAAAACACGACTAAACCAGGACTAAACCAGGACTAAACCAGGACTAAACCAGGACTAAACCAGGACTAAACCAGGACTAAACCAGGACTAAACCAGGACTAAACCAGGACTAAACCAGGACTAAACCAGGACTAAACCAGGACTAAACCAGGACTAAACCAGGACTAAACCAGGACTAAACCAGGACTAAACCAGGACTAAACCAGGACTAAACCAGGACTAAAACCAGGGCTAAACCAGGACTAAACCAGGACTAAACCAGGACTAAACCAGGACTAAACCAGGACTAAACCAGGACTAAACCAGGACTAAACCAGGACTAAACCAGGTCTAAACCAGGACTAAACCAGGACTAAACCAGGACTAAACCAGGACTAAACCAGGACTAAACCAGGACTAAACCAGGACTAAACCAGGACTAAACCAGGACTAAACCACTTCAAAACCAGGACTAAACCAGTACTAAACCATGACTAAACCAGGACTAAACCAGGACTAAACCAGGACTAAACCAGGACTAAACCAGGACTAAACCAGGACTAAACCAGGTCTAAACCAGGACTAAACCAGGACTGAACCAGGACTAAACCAGGTCTAAACCAGGACTAAACCAGGACTAAACCAGGACTAAACCAGGACTAAACCAGGACTAAACCAGGACTAAACCAGGACTAAACCAGGACTAAACCAGGACTAAACCAGGACTAAACCAGGACTAAACCAGGACTAAACCAGGACTAAACCAGGACTAAACCGGGACTGAACCAGGTCTAAACCAGGACTAAACCAGGACTAAACCAGGACTAAACCAGGACTGAACCAGGACTAAACCAGGACTAAACCAGGACTAAACCAGGACTAAACCAGGACTAAACCAGGACTAAACCAGGACTAAACCAGGACTAAACCAGGACTAAACCAGGACTAAACCAGGACTGAACCAGGACTAAACCAGGACTAAACCAGGACTAAACCAGGACTAAACCAGGACTAAACCAGGACTAAACCAGGACTAAACCAGGTCTAAACCAGGACTAAACCAGGACTAAACCAGGACTAAACCAGGTCTAAACCAGGACTAAACCAGGACTAAACCAGGACTAAACCAGGACTAAACCAGGTCTAAACCAGGACTAAACCAGGACTAAACCAGGACTAAACCAGGACTAAACCAGGACTAAACCAGGTCTAAACCAGGACTAAACCAGGACTAAACCAGGACTAAACCAGGACTAAACCAGGACTAAACCAGGACTAAACCAGAACTAAACCAGGACTAAACCAGGACTAAACCAGGACTAAACCAGGACTAAACCAGGACTAAACCAGGACTAAACCAGGACTAAACCAGGACTGAACCAGGACTGAACCAGGACTAAACCAGGACTAAACCAGGACTAAACCAGGACTGAACCAGGACTGAACCAGGACTGAACCAGGACTAAACCAGGACTAAAACCAGGACTAAAACCAGGACTAAAACCAGGACTAAAACCAGGACTAAACCAGGACTAAACCAGGACTAAACCAGGACTAAACCAGGACTAAACCAGGTCTAAACCAGGACTAAACCAGGACTAAACCAGGACTAAACCAGGACTAAACCAGGACTGAACCAGGACTAAAACCAGGACTAAACCAGGACTAAACCAGGACTAAAACCAGGACTGAACCAGGACTGAACCAGGACTAAACCAGGACTAAACCAGGTCTAAACCAGGACTAAACCAGGACTAAACCAGGACTGAACCAGGACTAAACCAGGACTAAACCAGGACTAAACCAGGACTAAACCAGGTCTAAACCAGGACTGAACCAGGACTGAACCAGGACTAAACCAGGACTAAACCAGGACTGAACCAGGACTGAACCAGGACTAAACCAGGACTAAACCAGGTCTAAACCAGGACTAAACCAGGTCTAAACCAGGACTAAACCAGGACTGAACCAGGACTAAACCAGGTCTAAACCAGGACTGAACCAGGACTGAACCAGGACTAAACCAGAACTGAACCAGGACTGAACCAGGACTAAACCAGGACTAAACCAGGACTGAACCAGGACTAAACCAGGTCTAAACCAGGACTGAACCAGGACTGAACCAGGACTAAACCAGGACTAAACCAGGACTGAACCAGGACTGAACCAGGACTAAACCAGGACTGAACCAGGACTAAACCAGGTCTAAACCAGGACTAAACCAGGACTAAACCAGGACTGAACCAGGACTAAACCAGGTCTAAACCAGGACTAAACCAGGTCTAAACCAGGACTAAACCAGGACTGAACCAGGTCTAAACCAGGACTAAACCAGGACTGAACCAGGACTAAACCAGGTCTAAACCAGGACTAAACCAGGACTAAACCAGGACTGAACCAGGACTAAACCAGGTCTAAACCAGGACTGAACCAGGACTGAACCAGGACTAAACCAGGACTGAACCAGGACTGAACCAGGACTAAACCAGGACTGAACCAGGACTAAACCAGGACTGAACCAGGACTAAACCAGGACTGAACCAGGTCTAAACCAGGACTAAACCAGGACTAAACCAGGACTGAACCAGGACTGAACCAGGACTAAACCAGGACTGAACCAGGACTAAACCAGGTCTAAACCAGGACTAAACCAGGACTAAACCAGGACTGAACCAGGACTGAACCAGGACTAAACCAGGACTGAACCAGGACTAAACCAGGTCTAAACCAGGACTAAACCAGGACTAAACCAGGACTAAACCAGGACTAAACCAGGACTAAACCAGGTCTAAACCAGGACTAAACCAGGACTAAACCAGGACTGAACCAGGACTAAACCAGGTCTAAACCAGGACTAAACCAGGACTGAACCAGAACTGAACCAGGACTAAACCAGGACTAAACCAGGTCTAAACCAGGACTAAACCAGGACTAAACCAGGACTAAACCAGGTCTAAACCAGGACTAAACCAGGACTAAACCAGGACTGAACCAGGACTAAACCAGGTCTAAACCAGGACTAAACCAGGACTGAACCAGAACTGAACCAGGACTAAACCAGGACTAAACCAGGTCTAAACCAGGACTAAACCAGGACTAAACCAGGACTAAACCAGGTCTAAACCAGGACTAAACCAGGACTGAACCAGAACTGAACCAGAACTGAACCAGGTCTAAACCAGGACTAAACCAGGACTGAACCAGGACTAAACCAGGTCTAAACCAGGACTAAACCAGGACTGAACCAGAACTGAACCAGGACTAAACCAGGACTAAACCAGGTCTAAACCAGGACTAAACCAGGTCTAAACCAGGACTAAACCAGGACTGAACCAGGACTAAACCAGGACTAAACCAGGACTAAACCAGGACTAAACCAGGACTGAACCAGGACTGAACCAGGACTAAACCAGGACTGAACCAGGTCTAAACCAGGACTAAACCAGGACTAAACCAGGACTGAACCAGGACTGAACCAGGACTAAACCAGGACTGAACCAGGACTAAACCAGGTCTAAACCAGGACTGAACCAGGACTGAACCAGGACTAAACCAGGACTAAACCAGGACTGAACCAGGACTGAACCAGGACTAAACCAGGACTGAACCAGGACTAAACCAGGTCTAAACCAGGACTAAACCAGGACTAAACCAGGACTGAACCAGGACTAAACCAGGTCTAAACCAGGACTGAACCAGGACTAAACCAGGTCTAAACCAGGACTAAACCAGGACTAAACCAGGTCTAAACCAGGACTAAACCAGGACTAAACCAGGACTAAACCAGGTCTAAACCAGGACTAAACCAGGACTAAACCAGGACTGAACCAGGACTAAACCAGGTCTAAACCAGGACTAAACCAGGACTGAACCAGAACTGAACCAGGACTAAACCAGGACTAAACCAGGTCTAAACCAGGACTAAACCAGGACTAAACCAGGACTAAACCAGGTCTAAACCAGGACTAAACCAGGACTGAACCAGAACTGAACCAGAACTGAACCAGGTCTAAACCAGGACTAAACCAGGACTGAACCAGGACTAAACCAGGTCTAAACCAGGACTAAACCAGGACTGAACCAGAACTGAACCAGGACTAAACCAGGACTAAACCAGGTCTAAACCAGGACTAAACCAGGTCTAAACCAGGACTAAACCAGGACTAAACCAGGACTGAACCAGGACTAAACCAGGTCTAAACCAGGACTAAACCAGGACTGAACCAGAACTGAACCAGGACTAAACCAGGACTAAACCAGGTCTAAACCAGGACTAAACCAGGACTAAACCAGGACTGAACCAGGACTGAACCAGAACTGAACCAGGACTAAACCAGGACTAAACCAGGTCTAAACCAGGACTAAACCAGGACTAAACCAGGACTAAACCAGGTCTAAACCAGGACTAAACCAGGACTAAACCAGGACTGAACCAGGACTAAACCAGGTCTAAACCAGGACTAAACCAGGACTGAACCAGAACTGAACCAGGACTAAACCAGGTCTAAACCAGGACTAAACCAGGACTAAACCAGGTCTAAACCAGGACTAAACCAGGACTAAACCAGGACTAAACCAGGTCTAAACCAGGACTAAACCAGGACTAAACCAGGACTGAACCAGGACTAAACCAGGTCTAAACCAGGACTAAACCAGGACTGAACCAGAACTGAACCAGGACTGAACCAGGACTAAACCAGGACTGAACCAGGACTAAACCAGGTCTAAACCAGGACTAAACCAGGACTAAACCAGGACTGAACCAGGTCTAAACCAGGACTAAACCAGGACTAAACCAGGACTAAACCAGGTCTAAACCAGGACTAAACCAGGACTAAACCAGGACTAAACCAGGTCTAAACCAGGACTAAACCAGGACTAAACCAGGACTGAACCAGGACTAAACCAGGTCTAAACCAGGACTAAACCAGGACTGAACCAGAACTGAACCAGGACTAAACCAGGACTAAACCAGGTCTAAACCAGGACTAAACCAGGACTAAACCAGGACTAAACCAGGACTAAACCAGGACTAACAGTTCCTCTCGTCCTCAGGTCGGTGCTGGAGAATCGGATGTGGATTTCTGAAGTTTTTGTTAAATTTTGTGATTTTATTGTTCAAAATGGAAAAATCAATAAAAAATTGTAAAGAGCCGAAGCCCAGGAGGGGGCGCTGTAGAGGTGCAGTTCCGCACTCGTCCACAGGGGGCACTGTGGTGAATCCTGGTCAAGGAATCGCACTTTACCCCTGAAGACTTACGACACGTCCACGACTCAGAGGAACATGTTTCTATAAAGACAGAACCGTCCTTTTCCCCTCTGAAAGTGCAGACATAGAGGTTTCCGTACATTTCTGCGGCTTTATCCTACGTCACACTCACGCTGTGTGATGACGGGAGCAAAACGAGTGTCCAATAGGAACTTTGTTTTCCCCAAACTCATGCGCTCCGTCCATTTTGATGGAGCCAAACTTTGCCAAAGAGTGAAGTGAGTCAAGATGGTCGACTCCTCTGACTGTGTGTGTTTAGAACGAGGGAAAAAGTCGCTCTAAGTGGAGTTAATTCTCACACACATGGAAAATGACACATCTTGGTGTGTGTAATTGTGCATCTCTTTCTATTTTTATTTAAAGGTTTATTTCAGTCCAAATGAACAAATCCAAATGTAATTTCCACCCTGGAAATGCAGAAGTGCTGTGGCTCTGGCCCTGGACCTGACAGGAGCTGTTTCCAGGACTGGACCAGGAAAGTCATGGAGCCACTGCACTTTTTTTGTTTTTAGGGCAATAAGGAGATTTTTAATTTACTCACAGACTTGAGATTTTGCATTTTTGTAGCTCAGGCCCTAAATTAAGCATTTTTATGTCCAAAAAGTTGTTTCTACATGTTTGCTGTGGGTTTTGTATAAAAGAGTGTGAAATTTATTTTCTGTTTCTCTATTTCTGGTCCTGTAGCTTTTCTCACAGCCTCATGACACAACTACAGCAGCAGATTGTGAAATAACAGGTTGGACTGAACAAAAGGAGGTAGAACACTTCATTAGGGGCAAAAGGGGCAGTTTGAAAAGTGAAATTAAGACAAAAATCCAGGCGAGGAGAAAAGTACTAAAACTGCCCTCAGGTCTTCAGGGGTTAAATTGTCTTTTAAAGTCCGTGTGGTTCAGACGCTGCAGTCGTTATTTCGCTCGTGTTTCTGACCCTGAGCCGCTCACAGATCAGATCAGATCAGATCTGATCTGATCTGATCAGATCAGATCTTCTGAAGTCGGCGCGACACAAGTCAGATCAGAGTCGACGTTGTTCTGGTCAAATCTGCAGATGAAACATGTGGTGTAAGTGCCTGAAGCGGCCTGCAGGGGGCGCAGTGTGGTGTAGGGGCCTGAAGCAGCCTGCAGGGGGCGCAGTGTGGTGTAAGTGCCTGAAGCGGCCTGCAGGGGGCGCAGTGTGGTGTAAGTGCCTGAAGCAGCCTGCAGGGGGCGCAGTGTGGTGTAAGTGCCTGAAGCAGCCTGCAGGGGGCGCAGTGTGGTGTAAGTGCCTGAAGCGGCCTGCAGGGGGCGCAGTGTGGTGTAGGGGCCTGAAGCGGCCTGCAGGGGGCGCAGTGTGGTGTAAGTGCCTGAAGCGGCCTGCAGGGGGCGCAGTGTGGTGTAGGTGCCTGAAGCGGCCTGCAGGGGGCGCAGTGTGGTGTAGGGGCCTGAAGCGGCCTGCAGGGGGCGCAGTGTGGTGTAAGTGCCTGAAGCGGCCTGCAGGGGGCGCAGTGTGGTGTAGGGGCCTGAAGCGGCCTGCAGGGGGCGCAGTGTGGTGTAAGTGCCTGAAGCGGCCTGCAGGGGGCGCAGTGTGGTGTAAGTGCCTGAAGCAGCCTGCAGGGGGCGCAGTGTGGTGTAGGTGCCTGAAGCGGCCTGCAGGGGGCGCAGTGTGGTGTAAGTGCCTGAAGCGGCCTGCAGGGGGCGCAGTGTGGTGTAGGTGCCTGAAGCGGCCTGCAGGGGGCGCAGTGTGGTGTAAGTGCCTGAAGCGGCCTGCAGGGGGCGCAGTGTGGTGTAGGTGCCTGAAGCGGCCTGCAGGGGGCGCAGTGTGGTGTAGGTGCCTGAAGCGGCCTGCAGGGGGCGCAGTGTGGTGTAGGGGCCTGAAGCGGCCTGCAGGGGGCGCAGTGTGGTGTAAGTGCCTGAAGCAGCCTGCAGGGGGCGCAGTGTGGTGTAAGTGCCTGAAGCGGCCTGCAGGGGGCGCAGTGTGGTGTAAGTGCCTGAAGCGGCCTGCAGGGGGCGCAGTGTGGTGTAAGTGCCTGAAGCGGCCTGCAGGGGGCGCAGTGTGGTGTAAGTGCCTGAAGCGGCCTGCAGGGGGCGCAGTGTGGTGTAGGGGCCTGAAGCGGCCTGCAGGGGGCGCAGTGTGGTGTAAGTGCCTGAAGCGGCCTGCAGGGGGCGCAGTGTGGTGTAGGTGCCTGAAGCGGCCTGCAGGGGGCGCAGTGTGGTGTAGGTGCCTGAAGCGGCCTGCAGGGGGCGCAGTGTGGTGTAGGGGCCTGAAGCGGCCTGCAGGGGGCGCAGTGTGGTGTAGGTGCCTGAAGCGGCCTGCAGGGGGCGCAGTGTGGTGTAGGTGCCTGAAGCGGCCTGCAGGGGGCGCAGTGTGGTGTAGGTGCCTGAAGCGGCCTGCAGGGGGCGCAGTGTGGTGTAGGTGCCTGAAGCGGCCTGCAGGGGGCGCAGTGTGGTGTAGGTGCCTGAAGCGGCCTGCAGGGGGCGCAGTGTGGTGTAGGGGCCTGAAGCGGCCTGCGGGGGGCGCAGTGTGGTGTAAGTGCCTGAAGCGGCCTGCAGGGGGCGCAGTGTGGTGTAAGTGCCTGAAGCGGCCTGCAGGGGCGCGAGTGTGGTGTAAGTGCCTGAAGCGGCCTGCAGGGGCGCAGTGTGGTGTTAGTGCCTGAAGCAGCCTGCAGGGGGCGCAGTGTGGTGTAAGTGCCTGAAGCGGCCTGCAGGGGGCGCAGTGTGGTGTAAGTGCCTGAAGCGGCCTGCAGGGGGCGCAGTGTGGTGTAAGTGCCTGAAGCGGCCTGCAGGGGGCGCAGTGTGGTGTAGGGGCCTGAAGCAGCCTGCAGGGGGCGCAGTGTGGTGTAGGTGCCTGAAGCGGCCTGCAGGGGGCGCAGTGTGGTGTAGGGGCCTGAAGCGGCCTGCAGGGGGCGCAGTGTGGTGTAAGTGCCTGAAGCGGCCTGCAGGGGGCGCAGTGTGGTGTAGGGCCTGAAGCGGCCTGCAGGCGCAGTGTGGTGTAAGTGCCTGAAGCAGCCTGCAGGGGGCGCAGTGTGGTGTATGGGCCTGAAGCGGCCTGCAGGGGGCGCAGTGTGGTGTAAGTGCCTGAAGCGGCCTGCAGGGGGCGCAGTGTGGTGTAGGTGCTCAGCGGCCTGCAGGGGGCGCAGTGTGGTGTAAGTGCCTGAAGCGGCCTGCAGGGGGCGCAGTGTGGTGTAAGTGCCTGAAGCGGCCTGCAGGGGGCGCAGTGTGGTGTAAGTGCCTGAAGCGGCCTGCAGGGGGCGCAGTGTGGTGTAGGGGCCTGAAGCGGCCTGCAGGGGGCGCAGTGTGGTGTAAGTGCCTGAAGCGGCCTGCAGGGGGCGCAGTGTGGTGTAGGTGCCTGAAGCGGCCTGCAGGGGGCGCAGTGTGGTGTAAGTGCCTGAAGCGGCCTGCAGGGGGCGCAGTGTGGTGTAGGTGCCTGAAGCGGCCTGCAGGGGGCGCAGTGTGGTGTAGGTGCCTGAAGCGGCCTGCAGGGGGCGCAGTGTGGTGTAGGGGCCTGAAGCGGCCTGCAGGGGGCGCAGTGTGGTGTAGGTGCCTGAAGCGGCCTGCAGGGGGCGCAGTGTGGTGTAGGTGCCTGAAGCGGCCTGCAGGGGGCGCAGTGTGGGGGAGGGGCCTCAGCGGCCTGCAGGCGCAGTGTGGTGTAGGTGCCTGAAGCGGCCAGCAGGGGGCGCAGTGTGGTGTAGGTGCCTGAAGCGGCCTGCAGGGGGCGCAGTGTGGTGTAGGTGCCTGAAGCGGCCTGCAGGGGGCGCAGTGTGGTGTAGGTGCCTGAAGCGGCCTGCAGGGGGCGCAGTGTGGTGTAGGTGCCTGAAGCGGCCTGCAGGGGCGAGTGTGGTTTAGGGGCCTCAGCGGCCTGCAGGGGGCGCAGTGTGGTGTAGGGGCCTGAAGCGGCCTGCAGGGGGCGCAGTGTGGTGTAAGTGCCTGAAGCGGCCTGCAGGGGGCGCAGTGTGGTGTAGGGGCCTGAAGCGGCCTGCAGGGGGCGCAGTGTGGTGTAGGGGCCTGAAGCGGCCTGCAGGGGGCGCAGTGTGGTGTAGGGGCCTGAAGCGGCCTGCAGGGGGCGCAGTGTGGTGTAGGGGACTGTAGCGGCCTGCGGGGGGCGCAGTGTGGTGTAAGTGCCTGAAGCGGCCTGCGGGGGGCGCAGTGTGGTGTAAGTGCCTGAAGCGGCCTGCAGGGGGCGCAGTGTGGTGTAGGTGCCTGAAGCGGCCTGCAGGGGGCGCAGTGTGGTGTAGGTGCCTGAAGCGGCCTGCAGGGGGCGCAGTGTGGTGTAGGTGCCTGAAGCGGCCTGCAGGGGGCGCAGTGTGGTGTAGGTGCCTGAAGCGGCCTGCAGGGGGCGCAGTGTGGTGTAAGTGCCTGAAGCGGCCTGCAGGGGGCGCAGTGTGGTGTAGGGGCCTGAAGCGGCCTGCAGGGGGCGCAGTGTGGAAACACCTGACAACAAACAACTGGACACGAGAACACGGAACCTGAACCCAGTGACGGCAATTCACCCTGACCTCTGACCCCTCTGACCCCTGACCCTCTGACCTCTGACCCCTCTGACCCTCTGACCCCTCTGACCCCTGACCCTCTGACCTCTGACCCCTCTGACCTCTGACCCCTCTGACCCCTGACCCCTCTGACCCCTCTGACCTCTGACCCCTCTGACCCTCTGACCCCTCTGACCCCCTTACCCCTGACCCCTCTGACCTCTGACCCTCTGACCCCTCTGACCCTCTGACCCCTGACCCTCTGACCCTCTGACCCCTCTGACCTCTGACCCTCTGACCTCTGACCCCTCTGACCCCTGACCCTCTGACCCCTCTGACCCCTGACCCTCTGACCCCTCTGACCCCTGACCCCTCTGACCCCTGACCCCTCTGACCCCTCTGACCCTCTGACCCCTCTGACCTCTCTGACCCTCTGACCCCTGACCCCTCTGACCCCCTCTGACCTCTCTGACCCCTCTGACTGCTCTCTGCCCCCTCTGACCTCTCTGACCGCTCTCTGACCCCTCTGACCGCTCTCTGACCCCTCTGACCTCTCTGACCTCTCTGACCCCTCTGACCGCTCTGACTGCTCTCTGACCACTCTCTGACCTCTCTGACCCCTCTCTGACCCCTCTGACCCCTGACCCTCTGTCCCCTCTGACCTCTGACCTCTGACCCCTCTGACCCTCTGACCCTTGACCCTCTGTCCCCTCTGACCCCTGACCCCTCTGACCCCTCTGACCCCTCTGACCCCTGACCCTCTGACCCCTGACCCCTCTGACCTCTGACCTGTTCGGGGTTCATTCTTCTGTCTCATTTCCTCGTTTCTCTCCAGTCGTTTCTGCTCAGACTAAAGAGCCTCAGATCCAGTTTCACTGTGACTAAAGTTCTGCTGTGGAATCTCTTCCCTCGTTCCTCTGAGTCTGAGCCGCTCCACACGTCTGAATCTGACAAAGAAACTCTAAAAAGCTCAAAGAGAAACAAACAACTGAAACTCAAATCTTCAGATTCAATATTTCACTCTCATCTCCAGTTTCCTGTTCGAAAAACAGATTTTATTTATTCAGCGCCTTTTTAAACAAAGTCACAGCGTTTTCTAATCGGATCATGTTTCACCTGCACCTGTCACCTGCACCTGTCACCTGCACCTGCACCTGTCACCGGTCACCTGTCACCTGTCACCTGCACCTGTCACCTGCACCTGTCACCTGTCACCTGCACCTGCACCTGTCACCTGTCACCTGTCACCTGTCACCTGCACCTGTCACCTGTCACCTGCACCTGTCACCTGTCACCTGTCACCTGTCACCTGTCACCTGCACCTGTCACCTGTCACCTGCACCTGTCACCTGTCACCTGCACCTGCAGGGCTCCGGGCTGGAGCCTGGCTGTGGCCCGTTCCAGCGCCCCCTGTGTCGGGCTCTGGCTCCTTCAGGACAAAAGCCGAATATTTATCATCATAATAAATGTGGGATTAAAACTTCTCCAGACGTTTTTGTTCTTTTATTCTTTTCTCGTCCTGATCGTCTCAGAGCCGGAGCCGCTTCAGGACTAAACTCCTGCAGCTCCTTATTCTGGTACATTCTGAATTTGAATATTCGCTAAATATTTAATTTCACCTGAAGCATTTAAATGGAACATTTCTATATTTAACCATTAGATTTAGATTTAGATTTAGATTTAAGATTTAGATTTAATATTTATATTTTCTCCAAACTGTCAAATCGTGCAGACGGTGAAATTAAAAACGCTCTCACGTCTTTAAAAAGAAAAAGTCCAGACGGATTTTTATCAGAATTTTACACATTTTATTCCCAGAATCTAAAAGAATGTTTCAGTTAAAGTGGCTGAAAACAAAAAAGCACAAAAGCCTAAAGTTCTGATACGTTTAGACCCGAAGAGGAGGAAGAAGATCAGAGGATCAAAGAATCAGATCGGATCAGGTGTGGAATAGAATAATCTATAATTGTTATGGCTTCTAATTTGACTTTAGCTGTAAGACATGAATAGCCGTCCTTGGGGTGTCGCTTCTTGACTCACACAAAAATGTTGTACAAAAACTCACGTAGTCCGTTGTAGTTTGATTTCTTTTATTTGCAGATTATCATCATTTCGATGTTCGTGTGCGTGCGGTCACAGACCGTGCGGTCACAGACCGTGTCGGTCACAGACCGTGCGGTCACAGACCGTGTCGGTCACAGACCGTGCGGTCACAGACCGTGTCGGTCACAGACCGTGCGGTCACAGACCGTGCGGTCACAGACCGTGTCGGTCACAGACCGTGCGGTCACAGACCGTGCGGTCACAGACCGTGCGGTCACAGACCGTGCGGTCACAGACCGCGGTCGTCATAGACCGCGGCGGTCACAGACCGTGGTCGGTCACAGACCGCGGTCGGTCATGACCGTGCGGTCACAGACCGCGGCGGTCACAGACCGCGGCGGTCACAGACCGGTCGGGTCACAGACCGCGGCGTCACAGACCGTGGTCGGTCACAGACCGCGGTCGGTTACAGACCGTGGTCGGTCAGACCGCGGCGTCACAGACCGCGGCGGTCACAGACCGTGGCGGGTCACAGACCGCGGCGGTCACAGACCGCGGTCGGTCACAGACCGCGGTCGGGTCACAGACCGTGCGGTCACAGACCGTGTCGGTCACAGACCGTGTCGGTCACAGACCGTGCGGTCACAGACCGTGTCGGTCACAGACCGTGTCGGTCACAGACCGTGCGGTCACAGACCGTGTCGGTCACAGACCGTGTCGGTCACAGACCGTGTCGGTCACAGACCGTGCGGTCACAGACCGTGTCGGTCACAGACCGTGTCGGTCACAGACCGTGTCGGTCCCAGACCGGGGCGGTCACAGACCGCGGTCGGTCACAGACCGCGGTCGGTCACAGACCGCGGCGGTCACAGACCAGGCGGGGTCACAGACCGCGGCGTCACAGACCGCGGCGGTCACAGACCGCGGTCGGTCACAGACCAGGCGGGTCACAGACCGCGGGCGGTCACAGACCGTGGTCGGGTCACAGACCGTGCGGTCACAGACCGCGGTCGGTCATAGACCGCGGTCGGTCATAGACCGTGTCGGTCACAGACCGCGGCGGTCACAGACCGCGGCGTCACAGACCGCGGCCGGTCACAGACCGTGTCGGTCACAGACCGTGTCGGGTCATAGACCGCGGTCGGTCATAGACCGCGGCGTCACAGACCGCGGTCGGTCACAGACCGTGGTCGGGTCAGACCGTGGTCGGTCACAGACCGCGGCGGGTCACAGACCGTGTCGGTCACAGACCGTGTCGGTCACAGACCGTGTCGGTCACAGACCGTGTCGGTCACAGACCGTGCGGTCACAGACCGTGCGGTCACAGACCGTGTCGGTCACAGACCGTGCGGTCACAGACCGTGCGGTCACAGACCGTGTCGGTCACAGACCGTGTCGGTCACAGACCGTGTCGGTCACAGACCGTGCGGTCACAGACCGTGCGGTCACAGACCGTGCGGTCACAGACCGTGCGGTCACAGACCGTGTCGGTCGCCCTCCACAATAGCACAGACCCCTCCTCCCACACCTGTTTCCCTATTTGACCTCATTTCCTTAGACCCGCCCTCTTACGGTCCAAACAAAAGGACCTAAATTGACTGAAATTAACTTAATTTAGGACACTGAAAACTCCACTTTTATAATTGTTTTTAAGAAAGAATGAATTAAATAACTTCTTTAAATAAATTAAATTATGGCTCTCACATCTCCAGCCCCTAATTGCTGGTCTAGCAATTACAATAGTATTAAATAATTCTACATTCTATTTCAATTTTTCACAATTTATTACATATTTTTCAATTTCTGGATAAAGAGCAGAAGTCGAGTGAAGTCAAGTCAGTCAAGTTTGGGTTTGAGAAAAGTTCAATGTTCATCCATTATTCTTCACTTTCCAGTATCAAGCAGAGTTTGGTCACAGGTCGCTGGAGGAAACCAGTCTTCGTTTTAACAAAGGCACTTCACACTAATCCTTTAGTTCCAGACTGTGTTTGCAGGACCCGTCCTAAGGTCCATGAGTTCCTGGAGCTGTATGATCGACAGTGACATCATCACCTGGTTGTTGCAGGATTGGGAGATATTCTCTAATCCATCTTTTCCAAAAGAGGTCAGCCAAACACTGGACCTGCCTCCATCTTCTTCTTTACTGAATGGTTCTGGGGGCATCACAGGCTTTACTTTAAGCAGCAGGAGATGGTTTGGTGTGAGCGGTTCCACGTCAGTTTTATCATGTGTCACTGTGGTGATGGGCCTGTCATTCATTACTGCTTCCACTTCACAGAGCATCGTTTGCAGAACCTCATCATCTATAACTTGTTCCTTTGTAACAGAGCACAATCTCCTTTTAGAGTTGGGATAAGTCTCTCCCATCCTCCACCATGATGGGCTCCATCCTCCACCATGATGGGCTCCATCCTCCACCATGATGGGCTCCATCCTCCACCATGATGGGCTCCATCCTCCACCATGATGGGCTCCATCCTCCACCATGATGGGCTCCATCCTCCACCATGATGGGCTCCAGCCTCCACCATGATGGGCTCCATCCTCCACCATGATGGGCTCCAGCCTCCACCATGATGGGCTCCATCCTCCACCATGATGGGCTCCATCCTCCACCATGATGGGCTCCAGCCTCCACCATGATGGGCTCCATCCTCCACCATGATGGGCTCCAGCCTCCACCATGATGGGCTCCATCCTCCACCATGATGGGCTCCAGCCTCCACCATGATGGGCTCCATCCTCCACCATGATGGGCTCCATCCTCCACCATGATGGGCTCCATCCTCCACCATGATGGGCTCCAGCCTCCACCATGATGGGCTCCAGCCTCCACCATGATGGGCTCCAGCTGCAGGACTGAATCTCCAGTCTGTGCCTTTATTCAGGAGTGTTTCACTCATTTTGTCATGATGTAATTCTTCAAGTGACCTTTTCAGTTCTTTATCTGCTCCAACCAAATTTGTGCCTTGATCTGATCTGATGCTCAGCACTGTTCCCCTACGACATATGAATCTTCTGATTGCATTTATGCACGAGCTGGTGTCCAGACCACTGGCTACTTCCAAATGCACTGCTCGAGTATTTAAACAGGTGAAGACCACGCCCCATCTTTTAAACAGGTGAAGACCACGCCCCATCTTTTTACAGTAGTTCGGCCACGTTTGGTTTCAAATGGTCCGGAATAGTCCATGCCTACGGTAGTGAACGGTGGTATGTCTGGTAACACTCTGTCCTGCGGAAGATCTGCCATCTTTTGCTCTCCAGCCGCAGATTGCATTCGCCGGCAATAAACGCAGTTTCTTCTAATGTTTGGTGCGGCAGCATTAGCAGAAGATATCCAGTACTTTTCATGTCATTCTGACACATGTGGTTTCGGCCAGTCTGACCAATTTGCTCGTGTATGTTTTTGAGTATCAGTTTAGATATATAGGACTTTTTAGGCACAATTATGGGATTTTTTATCTCTGTGGGCATTGATAGTTTGTTAATTCTGCCACCAATTCTTAACAGCCCATCTTGATCCAGCCTTGGGTCCATTTTGTAGAGTGGACTGTTCTTTTGGCAGAACTTTCCCTGATTAATGAGGTCGATTTCTTGTTTATAGTATTGTCTTTGTTCATATGTGAGAATGCATTGTTCTGCCTTTTCTATATCTTTCACTGTCAGCTTCTCATCTTTACTCAGTCTTTCATCTTTCGTTTCTTTTGTCTTTCTCATAAGCAGTCCCTTGAACTTCAACATCCAGGCAACACTTCTTTTTCATTTATTCCAATCTGAAAAGTACTCCATTAGTTTGCTGGTGGGACTCTTTTGTACAGTACTGACAGTGTTTACAGCTTTCTTAACCTCAGGGTCCTCATTTGATACGGGATATTGCATTGCCTCTGGAGCTGGTGGCCACTGTGTTTCATCATGTGACAAAAAATCAGGTCCATTAATCCACTTTTTAGATTTTAGGAAAGCCTCAATGTTCAAACCACGAGAGGCATCTGCAGGATTGAGCCTGGAATCCACATATCTGCACTGACCCACTGAAGACAGAGCCTGGATTAATGCAACTCCATTTGCAACAAAGGTTTGAAATCTTCGTGACGTTTCGAATGTATTTCAATACAGACTGACTGTCCAATAAACAGATTCCTGTAAATCAAACTTCAGCTCTGATTTAACATGAGATCAACACATCAACAGTGAGCTCCAGTCTGGGGACAGTCATGTTACTCTTGATTTGCCCATTATTAAAGTCACGTGACTGTGTCCTGAGCTGTTGGTTAACCTCAGCTGTGCCGTAGCTCTGCTCGCATCAGAAAAGTGATGTAACTGAGCTGTTGTTTTACCAAAGTTTTCTGGTTTCAGACTTCTGTTTATTTGAAAATGTTTTAGATGTTCCAGTTCAGAAAGACACTTTTCGTAACTTTGTGACAATTCACTGGGAATTATTGTATCCCATCCACTTTATTTGACAAAGATTTTGTAGAATGAGTTTTGCTTTTAGCACGAATGGGGCTACGAGGCCCAAGGGGTCATAGACAGAACTTACAGTGGACAGAACAGCTCTTCTGGGAAGTGATTTAGTTTGGATAGAAATCTGGAATCCAAATGTATCATTTTCTATATTCCATATCAGGCCCAGAGCTCTGGTACTTTATCTCTGTCTAAATCAAGTTCTTTGCTCTGTTTTGCTTTGTTTTCCTCTGAAATGGTGGACAAAACGGCACGACTATTACTGACCCATTTAGTCCGTTTGAATCCTCCTGTTGCACACAGTGTACTCAGCTCTTTGACTCGCTGAACAGCTGCTTTTGCTGTGGGAACAGATTTGAGACAATCATCTACATAGAAGTTTGATTTTATGGTCTCACCTGCTGCTGCTGTGAAACTGCTTGTTGTCCTCTGCTGCCCTTTCCAGTGCAGAATTGGTGCAGGTCGGTGATGAGATGGCACCAAATAAATGCACTTTCATTCTGTGTTGCTGCAGTGGTTGGTTCACGTCTCCATTTGGGCACCATAGAAATCTCAGCAGATTTGAGTCTTCTTCATTCACTCTCACCTGGTGAAACATTCCTTCAATATCTGCCATTAAAGCAGCCTGTTCTTCACGGAACCTGAGCAACACCCCAAGCAGTGAGTGGGTCAGATCAGGTCCTTGGAGCAGCTCTCTATTGAGGGACGTGCCCTGGAACGAGGAAGTACAATCAAATCCAACTGTGAGGGTCCTTTTGTGCTTATGGTACACACCGTGGTGGGGGATATACCACACTTTGCCCTTTTTTATGTGCAGATCTTGTAATGGCACCTTTTCTGCATAACCTTTAGCTATGATGTCCTCCATAAATGTTTTGTACTCATCTGCAAAACTGCCATTGTGTTTGAACTTTTTGGCCAGATATTGAGCTCTTTGTTATTTGGCCTCACAGTGTCTTTGTAGCCGAGTGGCAATGGTAATGGTAATGGTTGTAATGGCAATGGGAAGTAGTAATGGTTGTAATGGTAATGGTAATGGTAATGGTAATGGTAATGGTAATGGTTGTAATGGTAATGGTAATGGTAATGGTAATGGTAATGGTAATGGTTGTAATGGTAATGGTAATGGTAATGGTAATGGTAATGGTAATGGTAATGGTAATGGTAATGGTAATGGTTGTAATGGCAATGGGAAGTAGTAATGGTCGTCTTTTAATGTGGCCTCTTGTGACCTCATATTCATAAACTTTGTGTCTTCCACTGACATTTGGGGCCTTTCCCCATCTTCTTTTTCAGGAAAGTCATGACTGTACATGAGGTCTCTCTGTTGCTTCAGAATAGATTCAAGTTTTTCAATTGAAATGCGGTTTACTGATTCCACAGGTCTAAAATGTGTGTCCACGGCTGCAGAACTGAGCCGTCCATACACCACCCGTCCAAGTAACGTTCTTACACCACCCGTCCAAGTAACGTTCTTACACCACCCGTCCAAGTAACGTTCTTACACCACCCGTCCAAGTAACGTTCTTACACCACCCGTCCAAGTAACGTTCTTACACCACCCGTCCAAGTAACGTTCTTACACCACCCGTCCAAGTAACGTTCTTACACCACCCGTCCAAGTAACGTTCTTACACCACCCGTCAAGTAACGTTCTTACACCACCCGTCCAAGTAACGTTCTTACCCCACCCTGCCAAGTAACGTTCTTACACCACCCGTCCAAGTAACGTTCTTACACCACCCGTCCAAGTAACGTTCTTACACCACCCGTCCAAGTAACGTTCTTACACCACCCGTCCAAGTAACGTTCTTACACCACCCGTCCAAGTAACGTTCTTACACCACCCGTCCAAGTAACGTTCTTACAGCACCCGTCCAAGTAACGTTCTTACAGCACCCGTCCAAGTAACGTTCTTACAGCATAGGGGCCATTACCTTGGCTGTTTATAATCTGCCAGGGTTCCATTGCCTTTGGCACATCTGCTCCAGTCAGGAGTTCCACATCCGCATCAGTCTCTTTCATTTGAATGTCTTTCAGGTGAGGCCATTTATCAATGTCAGTTTGTGTGAATATGTTTGCTTTTGTCACAGGAATATTTGTCTGGGTATATGTCTTTTCCAGTTCAATAAAGTTATTGCCACTCACATCACCAACTTGTAAACCATTTATTTCATAACTGTTAACTGCCTCTTTGGCCCATTGTTTGCAATAAAACCTTTGTCTTTTTTCCATTGATGTTGAGCTGTCTCATAATATTTTCTGTACAAAATGTAGCTGTGCTTCCGGGGTCAAGGAAAGCAAATGTTAAGATTGTTTTGTCTCCTTTTGCTGCTTTTCGTTGGACAGGTGCTACTGACAATTTGCAGCCATTTCCAGCCCCAGTATCACAACTTGTCTTCTTTTCCACTGAGAATAATGTGCCACTGACCGATTGCTTCTGTTGCACATTTTGATTGTCAATTGCGTTGTGTATATGTAGCACACTGGGATGTGTGTGTTGTGTATATGTAGCACACTGGGATGTCTGTGTTGTGTATATGTAGCACACTGGGATGTCTGTGTTGTGTATATGTAGCACACTGGGATGTGTGTGTTGTGTATATGTAGCACACTGGGATGTGTGTGTTGTGTATATGTAGCACACTGGGATGTGTGTGTTGTGTATATGTAGCACACTGGGATGTGTGTGTTGTGTATATGTAGCACACTGGGATGTCTGTGTTGTGTATATGTAGCACACTGGGATGTCTGTGTTGTGTATATGTAGCACACTGGGATGTCTGTGTTGTGTATATGTAGCACACTGGGATGTCTGTGTTGTGTATATGTAGCACACTGGGATGTCTGTGTTGTGTATATGTAGCACACTGGGATGTCTGTGTTGTGTATATGTAGCACACTGGGATGTCTGTGTTGTGTATATGTAGCACACTGGGATGTCTGTGTTGTGTATATGTAGCACACTGGGATGTCTGTGTTGTGTATATGTAGCACACTGGGATGTCTGTGTTGTGTATATGTAGCACACTGGGATGTGTGTGTTGTGTATATGTAGCACACTGGGATGTCTGTGTTGTGTATATGTAGCACACTGGGATGTCTGTGTTGTGTATATGTAGCACACTGGGATGTCTGTGTTGTGTATATGTAGCACACTGGGATGTCTGTGTTGTGTATATGTAGCACACTGGGATGTCTGTGTTGTGTATATGTAGCACACTGGGATGTCTGTGTTGTGTATATGTAGCACACTGGGATGTGTGTGTTGTGTATATGTAGCACACTGGGATGTGTGTGTTGTGTATATGTAGCACACTGGGATGTGTGTGTTGTGTATATGTAGCACACTGGGATGTGTGTGTTGTGTATATGTAGCACACTGGGATGTCTGTGTTGTGTATATGTAGCACACTGGGATGTCTGTGTTGTGTATATGTAGCACACTGGGATGTCTGTGTTGTGTATATGTAGCACACTGGGATGTCTGTGTTGTGTATATGTAGCACACTGGGATGTCTGTGTTGTGTATATGTAGCACACTGGGATGTCTGTGTTGTGTATATGTAGCACACTGGGATGTCTGTGTTGTGTATATGTAGCACACTGGGATGTCTGTGTTGTGTATATGTAGCACACTGGGATGTCTGTGTTGTGTATATGTAGCACACTGGGATGTCTGTGTTGTGTATATGTAGCACACTGGGATGTGTGTGTTGTGTATATGTAGCACACTGGGATGTCTGTGTTGTGTATATGTAGCACACTGGGATGTCTGTGTTGTGTATATGTAGCACACTGGGATGTGTGTGTTGTGTATATGTAGCACACTGGGATGTCTGTGTTGTGTATATGTAGCACACTGGGATGTCTGTGTTGTGTATATGTAGCACACTGGGATGTCTGTGTTGTGTATATGTAGCACACTGGGATGTCTGTGTTGTGTATATGTAGCACACTGGGATGTGTGTGTTGTGTATATGTAGCACACTGGGATGTCTGTGTTGTGTATATGTAGCACACTGGGATGTCTGTGTTGTGTATATGTAGCACACTGGGATGTCTGTGTTGTGTATATGTAGCACACTGGGATGTCTGTGTTGTGTATATGTAGCACACTGGGATGTCTGTGTTGTGTATATGTAGCACACTGGGATGTCTGTGTTGTGTATATGTAGCACACACTGGGATGTCTGTGTTGTGTATATGTAGCACACTGGGATGTCTGTGTTGTGTATATGTAGCACACTGGGATGTCTGTGTTGTGTATATGTAGCACACTGGGATGTCTGTGTTGTGTATATGTAGCACACTGGGATGTCTGTGTTGTGTATATGTAGCACACTGGGATGTCTGTGTTGTGTATATGTAGCACACTGGGATGTCTGTGTTGTGTATATGTAGCACACTGGGATGTCTGTGTTGTGTATATGTAGCACACTGGGATGTCTGTGTTGTGTATATGTAGCACACTGGGATGTCTGTGTTGTGTATATGTAGCACACTGGGATGTCTGTGTTGTGTATATGTAGCACACTGGGATGTCTGTGTTGTGTATATGTAGCACACTGGGATGTCTGTGTTGTGTATATGTAGCACACTGGGATGTCTGTGTTGTGTATATGTAGCACACTGGGATGTCTGTGTTGTGTATATGTAGCACACTGGGATGTCTGTGTTGTGTATATGTAGCACACTGGGATGTCTGTGTTGTGTATATGTAGCACACTGGGATGTGTGTGTTGTGTATATGTAGCACACTGGGATGTCTGTGTTGTGTATATGTAGCACACTGGGATGTCTGTGTTGTGTATATGTAGCACACTGGGATGTGTGTGTTGTGTATATGTAGCACACTGGGATGTGTGTGTTGTGTATATGTAGCACACTGGGATGTGTGTGTTGTGTATATGTAGCACACTGGGATGTTTGCCTTGACAGTACTCACAAATCATCCTTCTTTTACATGATTTACTTAGATGACCCTTGTTTAAGCAGCCAAAGCAGATACCATTGTTTTTAAGCAGTTGTACTTTTACTTCATGTGTCTGTGATTTAAATTTTTCACATTGATCCAGAGAATGATTTGATTTTCCACAAATATAGCACAGTGTTTTACAGTTATTTATTGACATAGCAAAACTGCTGCTTTTGTTTTTCTGAGGGCGCAGCTGAGGCCTAGAGTCTACTGCCACTGTGGGTTTTGAATGGGCTTTTTTGAAGACATCCTGGATTTCACCAAACAGCGGGTCTTGCAAGATACTGGCCTGTTTTTCAATAAATGCCACAAGATCAGGAAAACCTGCTCGTTTATTGTTTGTCTCTAAAAAATCATATGCCTCTGTTCTCCACTTTTCTTTGAGTTTCTATCGGAGCTTGCGCTGCTTATAAGCACGGGAGCCTTTTTAAATGCTCCCGGGGTGGGAGCTCAGTTTATACTTCTGAGAATAATCCTATTGCTAATGTTTTATTGTTAACTAATTAGCCTTATTATAGGATTACCAGGGATGGAGTTTTTAGATTCTCGAAATACCTGTATGATAATTTAATTTGCCCTATGACCTCTTTTATCATGCCAAGTACTACGCCCTGTCCACCCTACGCTCACAATCTACTCACATAGGTCATTCGACAACATAAACCATGCTAATATTCTCACTGATAACTCTGATCTCTGTTACTTTTGGATCATATCCCCTTTTTTATATCCTGTACCTTTTATTATCACTGATTAAATTATTTTTAAATACCTTTGATTTCACCACTAATTACTCTAACCTTTTTTATTTTATATCATATTAAACTGATATTGATATTGCCACTTAATTAACCCTAATTAACACTGACAACCACTTTAACAGAATGAGTCTTGCTGAGATTACCACCAACCCCTGACCTTTCGATCATCTTAAAGTTACAGTTGCAATTATCTTAATCTTTCTCAATTCTGAATCATACCTGGCTTAATACCAATAAACAATTCAATACTTAAACCATAATCAGAATAACATCAACAATGATTCAAAGCTTAGACTACACAGTTAATCAGCATTAATATTGCTACTCTTTCATGTAAATTCATACTCACACTGTCTCAGATGTGACGACCACGAGGATGTGATGTGTGTGGCAACTCTGGACTTGAAGTCCCACCAGACAATGAACACAGATGAAATCAATTTCAGGGAACAATACTCATTTCAAGAAATATTTATTTCCCTTACACAAGATAAACATCTGGTCGTCTGAGAGGTCTTACCGATTTCTTAAGGTGTTCTAAAGGATGAAGTGAGAGTAAATGACCAAGTTTAGTTAAGAGATTTAGAGCTTTTTACGAAGCCCACAGCAAAACCTCAAGGTCCTCTGTCCACTACTCGGTTGCACCTAACCGTTAGGTTATTCAGACTAATTTAGGTTGTCCAGAAATGCAACTTTTCGTGAAAACACACTTCACCCAATAGAGCTCACCTAACCCCAAAAACCAAGAGCTATTACCTTACCGGGCACAATCACCTGTACATCAGAGGTACAAATGGCAAAAGGCCGAAGACTATTCTCAGACTCCAGCTTTTATTGAGCCCCGCGCCGGTAAACACCCACCGGTCCTTAGGCTCAACCAATTATTCTTTACAAATACAAATCAATGCCTTATTTGTCTTTTTAGACTCAACCAATCACAAATTAAACATCTTTCATGGCATTACATCATTAGTCACATGTCACAGGTTTCAGGTGGTTTTCTTCAACGGATTCAGTCTGGACTTCTTGTTGGTTTTCATTCAAGTAAGATTACTTTGTGGTTAACACCTCTGCTTATCTTTAGCTTATGCATGCAAAACTACAAAAGGGTTCAAAAGTTCAGTTACAATGTGCCTTATATAAAATCAGAAGATGAAATAAAAATGAATAATAAAAATTGAATAAAACAATAAAATGAATAATGAATTTAATTCATGAGTAATAAAATGAACAATAAAATGAATTACATCATGAGATCTCACAATTATCATTAATGGAATCAAAACAGAAAAATATAAAACTCAAAATAAAATAACTTTTCCCTTTTGGTCATTCGTCAGAAAGAAAGAAATATAAAAATCTCATTCACACCTCATAACAGTTTATATGGCAATTTGGACAGAATCAGCTTTAAATTAGCTGGTAGATTTAATTCTTGCATTGCCTTTAACTGTCCCATTGTGTTGCAGCTCCTCTCAGATAAAGTGCATATGCCTGCAGAGCATCGCCATCATCAGTTTTGATATTGTTCCAGTTAAGAGCCTTTTCAATGTTTGCATTTGCTATTTTGATCTCATCACCAAAGTGTGTTTTTAACAGGTTTGGTGCTTGTTTATAGCCCATATTTGCATCCATGTGAAAACAGCTCCTTACAAGCTCTCTGGCTTGGCCACTTGTATATTGTTCCAAATAATAAAGTCTGTCATCATCATTTGTTTTACTCTCAATGCCATGTTTAAAAGCTCTCACAAATGTCTGAAACTGTTGCCATCAAACACTTGTATGTGTCTGGAGGGGAGTGAGGACTGTTGCTGCTGTGACATTAGGAGACTTGTGATGTCATTTTGTTTTTGAATAACAGTCAGCAGCTCTTTAGAAAGAGATGATTTGTCTGTTCTTGTGTCACTTTCAGATTGAGGAGCTCTGACATGTACAGGTGTAGAGTTAACTGTGTGTCCTTTGGACGGTCCTGCATTGGCTGGTTCGTTTACAAAACGTTGAAGAGGAGTCTTAGGTATTGTACCTATATCAGGATATTTAGCAGATGAAGTTTGAGAAATACCCATGGACACATTGTATTCTTTGATACTGGTTATATTTTGATCATGTTTACTTTTACTACGTGCTTTGTGTGGAATTACATTTCCAGGGCTTTGAGCAAAGCCGTCCAGAACATTTAACCTGGCATCAGATGCAGCTATATTTGCTGCCAGCTCCATTTCTTCCAGTTTCGCAGTTATTCTGGCCTTTTCTATTTCCATTGCATGCTTCTCTGTTAAAACAGCCATACGAGCTTCCATAGCAGCCTTTTCAGAGGATCATCTCAAACGTTCTCTTGAGGCACTGGAGTTTTGAGATTTACCAGATTTTGTGCTCTTTTTAGACACATTTGATACACTGTCTTTTGGATCCACCAAGTCCTGTGGGTCTGGATCCATAATCCAAGTTTCCACGTCCATGATAAATACATTGAATATTTCCATTTTAGGTTCATACCAGTCAATTGTTTCATTTTCCTGTATTTCTTGGGGTAAAAGGTTTTGCACTGCTGCATGACATGCTTTAAATTCATTTAATGACACTTTAAATTGGTCAAAATTATTTGCAACATGATCCATATTTTGAGGATTTGACATGAGTGCTTTAATTTCATTCATTCGTCTTGTACATGCACCCAGCTTCCCTCTCCGACTGGCACTGAGCCTTTTTAGGTCATTTTCAGTTTCATTCTTTTCCGCAACGTCATCGCCGTCGTTTTGAGCATTTTCCTCCTCATTTTCTTGTTCTACCGTTTCATCCATTTTTTTTTTACAAATCAGTTCCACGTGTACTTGGTAATTCAGTGCATAATTGTTCACATTTCCAGGGCGCTCGATAGCGCTTTACTTTACTCACGGCACGCGAGCCTTGCGTCCTTACGCATCCAGCGGCGCGGCGCCTTTGATTCATTCATAATTCCAAACTTGCGTCGGCGTCGCAGCGTCTTTACTCCATTCTGCAGGCCCGGATTCCAGCGTAGCCGGGTCTTTGACTTTGTTATGGCTTCTAATTTGACTTTAGCTGTAAGACATGAATATCCGTCCTTGGGGCGTCGCTTCTTGACTCACACAAAAATGTTATACAAAAACTCACGTAGTCCGTTGTAGTTTGATTTCTTTTATTTGCAGATTATCATCATTTCGATGTTCGTGTGCGTGCGGTCACAGACCGTGCGGTCACAGACCGTGCGGTCACAGACCGTGTCGGTCGCCCTCCACAATAGCACAGCCCCTCCTCCCACACCTGTTTCCCTATTTGACCTAATTTCCTTAAACCCGCCCTCTTTCGTTCCAAACAAAAGGACCTAAATTGACTGAAATTAACTTAATTTAGGACACTGAAAACTCCACTTTTATAATTGTTTTTAAGAAAGAATGAATTAAATAACTTCTTTAAATAAATTAAATTATGGCTCTAACAATAATCTAATTATAATCTAATCTATAATCTAATCTATAAACTAATTATAATCTAATCTATAAACTAATTATAATCTAATTATAATCTAATTATAATCTAATTATAATCTAATCTATAATCTAATCTACAAACTAATTATAATCTAATTATAATCTAATTATAATCTAATCTATAATCTAATTATAATCTAACCTATAATCTAATCTATAAACTAATTATAATCTAATCTATAAACTAATTATAATCTAATCTATAAACTAATTATAATCTAATCTATAATCTAATTATAATCTAATTATAATCTAATCTATAATCTAATCTATAATCTAATCTATAATCTAATTATAATCTAATCTATAATCTAATTATAATCTAATTATAATCTAATCTATAAACTAATTATAATCTAATCTATAATCTAATCTATAATCTAATCTATAATCTAATTATAAACTAATTATAATCTAATCTATAATCTAATTATAATCTAATCTATAATCTAATTATAATCTAATTATAATCTAATCTATAATCTAATCTATAATCTAATCTATAATCTAATTATAAACTAATTATAATCTAATCTATAATCTAATTATAATCTAATCTATAATCTAATTATAATCTAATTATAATCTAATCTATAATCTAATTATAATCTAATCTATAATCTAATCTATAATCTAATCTATAATCTAATCTATAATCTAATTATAATCTAATCTATAATCTAATCTATAATCTAATCTATAATCTAATTATAAACTAATTATAATCTAATCTATAATCTAATCTATAATCTAATTATAATCTAATCTATAATCTAATCTATAATCTAATCTATAATCTAATTATAATCTAATCTATAATCTAATCTATAATCTAATCTATAATCTAATCTATAATCTAATCTATAATATAATCTATATGCTGGGAGTTGTAGTTTATGACGTTGAGGTGAGGAAGGAAATGGACCAATCACAGTGACGTTCACTTTATTTGATAGAAATCACCAAAAACATTTTACAGAAACTAAAGAAAAACATAATTTACCCCAAAAGTTCAGAAGAGAAACGTTTTCTCTGAGTCGCTCTTAAAGGCTGTTTCAGCGTCCAATCACCACGCAGCCCTGCCCCCCACAGCCAATCACAGCTCTCCTCACTCCCCACAGCCAATCACAGCTCTCCTCACTCCCCACAGCCAATCAGAGCTCTCCTCACTCCCCACAGCCAATCACAGCTCTCCTCACTCCCCACAGCCAATCACAGCTCTCCTCACTCCCCACAGCCAATCACAGCTCTCCTCACTCCCCACAGCCAATCACAGCTCTCCTCACTCCCCACAGCCAATCACAGCTCTCCTCACTCCCCACAGCCAATCACAGCTCTCCTCACTCCCCACAGCCAATCACAGCTCTCCTGGGCCCTGATCGTACAGATCAGGTCTGTGTCGGGGCGAGGTCTGGTCTAAACCAGCCTTTATAGACTCAGGGACAGGGGGCAGGTGCGGTCAGGGGGCAGGTGCGGTCAGGGGGCAGGTGCGGTCAGGGGGCAGGTGCGGTCAGGGGGCAGGTGCTCAGTGTGACAGGGGCAGTGTGGTGTTGAGCGTGAGCTGGGACACGTCTCGAGCGACGCGCTGCATCGGCTCAAAGCGGTTTCCATTTTCCAGAGTCTCCATCAAACCTGAGAACACAGGGAGGGCATCTGACTTAATCTGAACACAGGGAGGGCATCTGACTTAATCTGAACACAGGGAGGGCATCTGACTTAATCTGAACACAGGGAGGGCATCTGACTTAATCTGAACACAGGGAGGGCATCTGATTCTCTGACAATTCTCCCAGACTGGCTGAGGTTGTGTATGTCCCACGCACAAAAAGCACAAACAAAACATACCTAAACTCTGATAGGAAAGATATCAGATCTCCTAACTCAATAGAAATAAATACATGCATCGCAAATAAACAAAATAAATGTATAAAAAGCACAAATAAAACTCAACTAAAGTCTGATAGGAAAGGCGTCAGGTTTCATAACTTAATAAAAATAAATAATTGTGTTGCAAACAAACAATTTAAGCATGTAAAAAGCACAAATAAAAGTCAACTGAACTCTGATAGGAAAGGCGTCAGATCTCATAACTTAATAAAAATAAATACATGTGTCGCAAATAAACAAAATGATCAGTGTGTAAAATGTGGACTGCTAAACATCAGGTCCCTCTCTTCTAAATCTCTTTTAATAAATGAATTAATTGGCGACTTTAATATTGATCTTCTAGCTTTAACTGAAACATGGCTTCAGGAAAATGATTATGTTAGACTAAACGAATCTACACCTCCAAGTCACGTGAACTTTCAAAGTGCCAGGAGCACTGGTGGAGGTGGCGGTGTGGCCGTCATTTCTCACTCCAGCCTAATTCTCAGCCTCAAATCTAATTATACATTCCGCTCCTTTGAAAGCCTCGCACTATCGATTACGTGCACCAACTGGAAAAACCAAAAAGCTGTTATATTTATAACAATCTACCGACCTCCTGGTCCTTATGCCGAGTTTCTGACAGAGTTTTCTGACTTTATTTCAAGTTTAGTTTTGGAATGGGAAAGGATTGTTATAGTTGGAGATTTCAACATTCATGTTGATAACAGCAGTGAGCCTCAGCAGTGCTTTTGGTGCTCTCCTGGATGGGATCGGTTTTACCCAGAGTGTGAACAAGCCGACTCACTGTCACAATCACTTGATCTCGTCCTAACTTATGGTATTGAGATTAGTGATTTACTTGTAATTCCTCAAAACCTATACTCTCTGACCATTTTTAATAACCTTTCAATTCGTACTAAAAGACTATCCAGCTCAGCAGGAGAAAACTATAATGAAAAGAACAATATCAGAAAAATCGGTAGCCGAGTTCAAAGAAATAATCGAGCCAGTATTAAATGATATGCCATGTGACATTGAGAACAACTTTAATCCAATTATCATGGATCAGTTTGTGGATAGGACAATGGTCACCCTAAAAATCTGCTCTCGATGTTGCAGCTCAGCTAAAACAGAAAAGCATTAAACCAAGACCTCCGGCTCCTTGGTTTACTCTCCAGAACTGCGATCACTCAAACAACACGTGAGACGCACAGAGAAGCTCTGGCGCCGCTCTCGCCCGAGCAGTCTCTGAAGGCATGGAAGCTCTGCCTGCTCTCTTATAAGGCCGCTCTGCCAAAAGCACAAACCAGATACTATTCAAACCTAATAGAAGTAAACAAAAGCAACTCCCAGATTTCTGTTCAGCACTGTAGCCAGGCTGACAAACTCGCATACTGCCCCCTGAGTCTCTTCTCCTTAGAAGTTCAGTTGTGATGACTTTCTTGAATTCTTCGATTACAAAATTATAACCATTAGAGACAAGATCAACGGCTTACTCCAAAAATCAGCCCGAGCAAATTCAGCAAATCCAGTTTGTAACACCCAATATCCCACATAAATCTCTCTAATAGAATTAGACAAATTTACTCCTGTCGATGAGGCGAGATTACCTCAGTCATCATGTCGCCCAAACCATCAACTTGTTTGCTCGACCCTATTCCAGTCAAACTCCTCAAAGAAGCTCTCCACTTAATAATAGGTTCCATCCATAACATAATAAATATGTCATTAGAAAATGGCTTTGTTCCTCAGTCCTTTAAATATGCTGTAATTAAACCGCTTTTGAAAAAACCTAGCTTAAATCCTGATGAACTAGCCAACTACAGACCTATCTCGAATCTTCCATTTCTCTCAAAGATTCTGAACGAGTTGTGGTGAAACAGCTTTGTCACCATCTGCAGGGCAATAATTTATATGAAAAATTTCAGTCTGGTTTCAGAGCTCACCACAGCACAGAAACTGCTCTGCTTAAAGTGACAAATGATTTGCTACTAGCTGCTGATAACGGGCTGGCTTCAGTCCTGGTCCTACTGGACCTCAGTGCAGCGTTTGACACCATTGATCACAACATTCTACTGCAGAGGTCAGAATGTGACATAGGTGTCAGAGGGACCGCCTCAAATGGTTTAAATCCTCTCTATCAGATAGGTACCAGTTTGTTAGTGTAAACCAGTGCACCTCTCCCTGCTCTAAAGTAGCTTGTGGTGTTCCACAAGGATCTGTGCTTGGTCCAATCCTGTTTACTCTGTATATGTTGCCATTAGGTAACATTATCAGAAAACATGGCATTAATTTCCACTGCTATGCTGATGACACTCAGCTGTACTTATCAATGAAACCTAATCAGACCCGATCAAATCGATAAGCTCAGTGCCTGTGTGAAGGACATCAAAACCTGGATGACCCTGAATTACCTCCTTTTAAACCCTGAAAAACAGAGGTCATTGTTGTCGGTCCTAAAGGTCAGAGAGATTCTCTGTCAGACCAGATAATCTCACTTGACAATGTGAGTATAGCCTCTAGCTCTACTGTAAAAACCTTGGAGTAAGTATTTGACCAAAATCTCTCATTCACAGCTCATATAAACCAAGCCTGTAAAACTGCATATTTTCACCTGCGAAACATAACTAAAATCAGAAAATTTTGCCTAAAAATGATGCTGAAAAAACTTATCCATGCATTTGTTACATCCAGACTAGATTACTGTAATTCTCTGCTCACCGTCTGCACTAAGGTACTTTAAGAAGCTTCAGTTGGTCCAAAATGCAGCGGCCAGAGTCCTAACAGGAACTAAAAGGCGTGATCACATCAGTCCTGTGTTAAAATCACTTCACTGGCTTCCTGTCGAGTTTAGAATTAGATTCAAAGTTCTCCTCCTGACATACAAAGCCTTAAACAATATGGCCCCATCATATCTTCAGGATGCCATTGTCCCTATCAGCCAAATAGAGCACTTAGCTTCTCAGAATGCCAGGATTATTAGTGGTTCCTAGAGTGTCTAAAAGTACAGTGGGGGAGAGCCTTCAGTTACCAAGCTCCTGTGTTATGGAATCAACTCCTGTTGATGTTAAACAGGCACCCACAGTCTCTTTATTTAAGACCAGGCTTAAAACCTTCCTCTTCGAATAGCTTATGACCAGGTTACTTAGTTGATGTCACTAAGATAAGCTGCAGGAGATAACAAGCTGGGGAAGTGTGGCAACCTGAGCACTGTCCTCTGTTTCCTCCTTTTTCTCATCAGCATCACTCACTATGTTCTCATCTGTAGTTTGTTCATTGCTATTCACATGTTACCCTGTCCCACTCCCCTGTGGAGTGGAACTCTTTCAGACGCCTGATGGCAGCTGGACCTCGCTCCTCCTCTTCGCCTGGCTCCTCCTCCTCGCCTGGCTCCTCCTCCTCGCCCGGCTCCTCCTCCTCGCCCTCTTCTCCTCCTCCTCGCCTCGGCTCCTTCCCACCTGGGTAGCTGTGGTCATACTGAACTGGCCCACGGGCCTGGACATCTATAGCCTGTCCGTCCATGGGAGTGGATCCCTCCTTCACTGTAGTTCTCCCTGAGGTTTCTTCTTTTTCCCAGGACCCTGGGTTTTTTGGAGTTTTTCCTTGCTGAGAAGGAGGGTCTAAGGACAGGGGATGACTGGACAATGTTTCATTTGCTGCTTTACATGAATGTTGTTTATTCCTGTTTTGATATGTCTGTGTGTATGTTTTACTCATCCATATCTTGGAACGCCCTTAGAGGCTGCTGTTGTTGCGATTTTGGGCGCTACAAAATAAATTGAATTGAATTGAATTGAATTGATTAGTGTGTCACTGGTGTGCGGCAGGTGCGTGGCAGGTGCGGCAGGTGGTACTGACCCTGGACGATGCTGTGGTAGGAGAAGTGCAGGTAGAGCAGGAACAGAAGGTGAAGCGCCGCCACAGAACCACAAAGAACCAACCGCGGAGTCTGACCCACGGTGCGAGAGACCAGAACCAGCACCTGCAAACACAGAGTCTGTACCCGGACCCGGTCTGGACCCGGTCTGGACCCGGTCTGGACCCGGTCTGGACCCGGTCTGGACCCGGTCTGGACCCGGTCTGGACCCGGTCTGGACCCGGTCTGGACTCACCATGCGCAGCGTGGACATTCCTCCAATGAGGATCCAGAGGAAGAAGAAGAGGAAGTGGAAGTGAATGTTGTAGGTGATGAAGAGCACGATGCAGTGACCGAACAGACCGTAACCCTGGAAACCACAAGATATAAATGTATATAACAAGCTATATATACGACTTACTGTATATATACGACTTACTATATATAACATACTTTATATATAACAATCTATATATGACATACTGTATATGTAATATCTCTATAATAAATGTGTAATATCCGTGCAATAAATGTGTAATATCCGTGCAATAAATGTGTAATATCCGTGCAATAAATGTGTAATATCCGTGCAATAAATGTGTAATATCCGTGCAATAAATGTGTAATATCCGTGCAATAATTGTGTAATATCCGTGCAATAAATGTGTAATATCCGTGCAATAAATGTGTAATATCCGTTTAATAAATGTGTAATATCCGTGCAATAAATGTGTAATATCCGTGCAATAAATGTGTAATATCCGTGCAATAATTGTGTAATATCCGTGCAATAAATGTGTAATATCCGTGTAATAAATGTGTAATATCCGTGTAATAAATGTGTAATATCGGTGCAATAAATGTGTAATATCCGTGCAATAAATGTGTAATATCCGTGCAATAAATGTGTAATATCCGTGCAATAATTGTGTAATATCCGTGCAATAAATGTGTAATATCCGTGCAATAAATGTGTAATATCCGTGCAATAATTGTGTAATATCCGTGCAATAAATGTGTAATATCCGTGCAATAAATGTGTAATATCCGTGTAATAAATGTGTAATATCCGTGTAATAAATGTGTAATATCCGTGTAATAAATGTGTAATATCCGTGCAATAAATGTGTAATATCCGTGCAATAAATGTGTAATATCCGTGCAATAAATGTGTAATATCCGTGCAATAATTGTGTAATATCCGTGCAATAAATGTGTAATATCCGTGCAATAAATGTGTAATATCCGTGCAATAATTGTGTAATATCCGTGCAATAAATGTGTAATATCCGTGCAATAATTGTGTAATATCCGTGTAATAAATGTGTAATATCCGTGCAATAAATGTGTAATATCCGTGCAATAATTGTGTAATATCCGTGCAATAAATGTGTAATATCCGTGCAATAAATGTGTAATATCCGTGTAATAAATGTGTAATATCCGTGTAATAAATGTGTAATATCCGTGTAATAAATGTGTAATATCCGTGCAATAAATGTGTAATATCC
Source organism: Odontamblyopus lacepedii (assembly GCA_034769755.1). NCBI lineage: Eukaryota > Metazoa > Chordata > Actinopteri > Gobiiformes > Gobiidae > Odontamblyopus > Odontamblyopus lacepedii. The sequence continues at coordinate 43,320,776 of CM068354.1, read as the reverse complement.
GTGCAATAAATGTGTAATATCCGTGTAATAAATGTGTAATATCCGTGCAATAAATGTGTAATATCCGTGTAATAAATGTGTAATATCCGTGCAATAAATGTGTAATATCCGTGCAATAATTGTGTAATATCCGTGCAATAAATGTGTAATATCCGTGTAATAAATGTGTAATATCGTGTAATAAATGTGTAATATCGTGCAATAAATGTGTAATATCCGTGTAATAAATGTGTAATATCCGTGTAATAAATGTGTAATATCCGTGCAATAAATGTGTAATATCCGTGCAATAATTGTGTAATATCCGTGCAATAAATGTGTAATATCCGTGCAATAATTGTGTAATATCCGTGCAATAAATGTGTAATATCCGTTTAATAAATGTGTAATATCCGTGCAATAAATGTGTAATATCCGTGCAATAAATGTGTAATATCCGTGTAATAAATGTGTAATATCCGTGTAATAAATGTGTAATATCCGTGCAATAAATGTGTAATATCCGTGCAATAATTGTGTAATATCCGTGTAATAAATGTGTAATATCCGTGCAATAAATGTGTAATATCCGTGCAATAATTGTGTAATATCCGTGCAATAAATGTGTAATATCCGTGCAATAAATGTGTAATATCCGTGTAATAAATGTGTAATATCCGTGTAATAAATGTGTAATATCCGTGTAATAAATGTGTAATATCCGTGCAATAAATGTGTAATATCCGTGCAATAAATGTGTAATATCCGTGTAATAAATGTGTAATATCCGTGCAATAAATGTGTAATATCCGTGTAATAAATGTGTAATATCCGTGCAATAAATGTGTAATATCCGTGCAATAATTGTGTAATATCCGTGCAATAAATGTGTAATATCCGTGTAATAAATGTGTAATATCGTGTAATAAATGTGTAATATCGTGCAATAAATGTGTAATATCCGTGTAATAAATGTGTAATATCCGTGTAATAAATGTGTAATATCCGTGCAATAATTGTGTAATATCCGTGCAATAAATGTGTAATATCCGTGCAATAATTGTGTAATATCCGTGCAATAAATGTGTAATATCCGTTTAATAAATGTGTAATATCCGTGCAATAAATGTGTAATATCCGTGCAATAAATGTGTAATATCCGTGCAATAAATGTGTAATATCCGTGCAATAAATGTGTAATATCCGTGTAATAAATGTGTAATATCCGTGCAATAAATGTGTAATATCCGTGTAATAATTGTGTAATATCCGTGCAATAAATGTGTAATATCCGTGTAATAAATGTGTAATATCGTGTAATAAATGTGTAATATCCGTGCAATAAATGTGTAATATCCGTGCAATAAATGTGTAATATCCGTTTAATAAATGTGTAATATCCGTGCAATAAATGTGTAATATCCGTGTAATAAATGTGTAATATCCGTGCAATAATTGTGTAATATCCGTGCAATAGATGTGTAATATCCGTGTAATAAATGTGTAATATCCGTGTAATAGATGTGTAATATCCGTGTAATAAATGTGTAATATCCGTGCAATAAATGTGTAACATCCGTGCAATAAATGTGTAACATCCGTGTAATAAATGTGTAATATCCGTGCAATAAATGTGTAATATCCGTGTAATAATTGTGTAATATCCGTGCAATAAATGTGTAATATCCGTGTAATAAATGTGTAATATCGTGTAATAAATGTGTAATATCCGTGCAATAAATGTGTAATATCCGTGCAATAAATGTGTAATATCCGTTTAATAAATGTGTAATATCCGTGCAATAAATGTGTAATATCCGTGTAATAAATGTGTAATATCCGTGTAATAAATGTGTAATATCCGTGTAATATCCGTGGAATAAATGTGTAATATCCGTGTAATAGATGTGTAATATCCGTGTAATAAATGTGTAATATCCGTGCAATAAATGTGTAATATCCGTGTAATAAATGTGTAATATCCGTGAAATAAATGTGTAATATCCGTGTAATAAATGTGTAATATCCGTGTAATAAATGTGTAATATCCGTGTAATAAATGTGTAATATCCGTGTAATATCCGTGGAATAAATGTGTAATATCCGTGTAATATCCGTGGAATAAATGTGTAATATCCGTGCAATAAATGTGCAATATCGTGTAATATCCGTGTAATAAATGTGTAATATCCGTGTAATAAATGTGTAATATCCGTGCAATAAATGTGCAATATCGTGTAATAAATGTGTAATATCCGTGTAATAAATGTGTAATATCCGTGTAATAAATGTGTAATATCCGTGTAATATCCGTGTAATAAATGTGTAATATCCGTGCAATAAATGTTTAATATCCGTGTAATAAATGTGTAATATCCGTGTACTAAATGTGTAATATCCGTGTAATGTGTAATAAATGTGTAATATCGTGTAATATCCGTGTAATAAATGTAATATCCGTGTAATAAATGTGTAATATCCATGTAATAAATGTGTAATATCCGTGTAATAAATGTGTAATATCCGTGTAATAAATGTGTAATATCGTGTAATATCCGTGTAATAAATGTGTAATATCCGTGCAATAAATGTGCAATATCGTGTAATATCCGTGTAATAAATGTGTAATATCCGTGTAATAAATGTGTAATATCCATGTAATAAATGTGTAATATCCGTGTAATAAATGTGTAATATCCGTGTAATAAATGTGTAATAAATGTGTAATAAATGTGTAATATCCGTGTAATAAATGTGTAATATCCGTGTAATAAATGTGTAATATCCGTGTAATAAATGTGTAATATCGTGTAATAAATGTGTAATATCGTGTAATAAATGTGTAATATCGTGTAATAAATGTGTAATATCAGTGTAATAAATGTGTAATAAATGTGTAATATCGTGTAATAAATGTGTAATAAATGTGTAATATCGTGTAATAAATGTGTAATATCGTGTAATAAATGTGTAATAAATGTGTAATATCATGTAATAAATGTGTAATATCGTGTAATATCCGTGTAATAAATGTGTAATATCCGTGTAATAAATGTGTAATATCGTGTAATAAATGTGTAATATCCATGTAATAAATGTGTAATATCAGTGTAATAAATGTGTAATAAATGTGTAATATCGTGTAATAAATGTGTAATAAATGTGTAATAAATGTGTAATAAATGTAATATCCGTGCAATAAATGTGTAATATCCGTGCAATAAATGTGTAATATCCATGCAATAAATGTGTAATATCCGTGTAATAAATGTGTAATATCCGTGCAATAAATGTGTAATATCCATGTAATAAATGTGTAATATCGTGTAATGTGTAATAAATGTGTAATAAATGTGTAATATCAGTGTAATAAATGTGTAATATCCGTGTAATAAATGTGTAATATCCATGTAATAAATGTGTAATATCGTGTAATATCGTGTAATAAATGTGTAATAAATGTGTAATATCGTGTAATAAATGTGTAATATCGTGTAATAAATGTGTAATATCGTGTAATAAATGTGTAATATCGTGTAATAAATGTGTAATATCGTGTAATAAATGTGTAATAAATGTGTAATAAATGTGTAATAAATGTGTAATAAATGTGTAATAAAGTGGAGACTCACAAGCAGCGCCAGCGTCTGCAGCATCGTGATCTGAGCGTTCACCAGATACGCCAAGAAATACACGAGTCCCGACACACACAACCAGTACCCGAAACATGTGCCGATGGCCGTGCCCATGAGAGTGCCCCCGATCTGCAACACACACACACACACACGTGAACACACACGTGAACACACACACACACGTGAACACACACACACACGTGAACACACACACGTGAACACACACACGTGAACACACACACACACACGTGAACACACACACACACACACGTGAACACATACGTGAACACACACACACACGTGAACACACACACACGTGAACACACACACATGAACACACACACACATGTGAACACACACACACGTGAACACACACACGTGAACACACACACACGTGAACACACACACACGTGAACACACACACACACATGAACACACACACGTGAACACACACACACACACACACACATGAACACACACACACACGTGAACACACACACGTGAACACACACACACACGTGAACACACACACACGTGAACACACACACACACACATGAACACACACACGTGAACACACACACATGAACACACACACGTGAACACACACACACGTGAACACACACACGTGAACACACACACGTGAACACACACACGTGAACACACACACACACGTGAACACACACGTGAACACACACACACGTGAACATACACACACACACACACATGAACACACACACGTGAACACACACACGTGAACACACACACACGTGAACACACACACACGTGAACACACACACGTGAACACACACACGTGAACACACACACACGTGAACACACACACACGTGAACACACATGAACACACATGAACACACATGAACACACACACACACGTGAACACACACACACGTGAACACACATGAACACACGTGAACACACACACGTGAACACACACACACGTGAACACACATGAACACACACACACGTGAACACACACACATGTGAACACACACACACGTGAACACACACACACGTGAACACACATGAACACACACACACGTGAACACACACACACGTGAACACACATGAACACACACACACACGTGAACACACACACGTGAACACACATGAACACACACACACGTGAACACACACACATGTGAACACACACACACGTGAACACACATGAACACACACACACACATGAACACACACACGTGAACACACACACACGTGAACACACACACACGAACACACACGTGAACACACACACACACGTGAACACACACACACGTGAACACACACACACACACACACACATGAACACACACACGTGAACACACACACATGTGAACACACACACGTGAACACACACACGTGAACACACACACACGTGAACACACACACGTGAACACACACACGTGAACACACACACATGTGAACACACATGAACACACACACACACGTGAACACACACACGTGAACACACACACACGTGAACACACACACACGTGAACACACACACACGTGAACACACACACACGTGAACACACACACGTGAACACACATGAACACACACACACGTGAACACACACACACGTGAACACACACACACGTGAACACACATGAACACACACACACGTGAACACACACACACGTGAACACACACACGTGAACACACATGAACACACACACACACGTGAACACACACACGTGAACACACACACACGTGAACACACACACACGTGAACACACACACACACGTGAACACACACACACGTGAACACACACACACGTGAACACACATGAACACACACACACGTGAACACACACACACGTGAACACACACACACGTGAACACACATGAACACACACACACGTGAACACACACACACGTGAACACACGTGAACACACACACACGTGAACACACATGAACACACACACACGTGAACACACACACACGTGAACACACATGAACACACACACACGTGAACACACACACACGTGAACACACACACACACGTGAACACACATGAACACACACACACACGTGAACACACACACACGTGAACACACACACACGTGAACACACACACACGTGAACACACATGAACACACACACACACGTGAACACACACACACGTGAACACACACACACGTGAACACACATGAACACACACACACACGTGAACACACACACACGTGAACACACACACACGTGAACACACATGAACACACACGTGAACACACACGTGAACACACACACATGTGAACACACACACACACACACATGAACACACACACGTGAACACACACACGTGAACACACACACACGTGAACACACACACACGTGAACACACACACACGTGAACACACATGAACACACACACACACGTGAACACACACACACGTGAACACACATGAACACACACACACGTGAACACACACACACGAATAAACAGCACATTCTTGAGTGCGTTGGGTCCGGGCACATTGTACTCGTTTGATTTGAAATGAAAATCCAAAATCATTCACAATCTCAACGTGTGTCGTTAGCGTGTTGTCGTCGTGTCGTTGCTGTGTTGTCGTTGGGATGTTAGCATGTCGCTGCCGTGTTGTCGTCGTGTCGTTGCTGTGTTGTCGTTGTGTTGTTAGCATGTCGGTGCCGTGTTAGCGCGTCATTGCCTTGTTGTCGTTTTGGCGTGTTGTCGTTGGCGTGTTGTCGTCATGTCGTTAGCGTGTTGTCGTCATGTCGTTGCCGTGTTGTCGTCATGTCGTTAGCGTGTTGTCGTCGGCGTGTTGTTGCTGTGTTGTTGACGTGTGATTGTCATGTCATTGCCGTGTCGTTGGCGTGTCGCTGCCGTGTTGTTGACGTGTGATTGTCATGTCATTGCCGTGTTGTTGCCGTGTTGTTGTCGTGTCATTGCCGTGTCGTTGGCGTGTCGTTGGCGTGTTGTTGGCGTGTTGTTGGGTGTCGTTGGCGTGTCATTGCCGTGTCATTGCCGTGTTGTTGCCGTGTTGTTGACGTGTGATTGTCATGTCATTGCCGTGTCGTTGGCGTGTTGTTGGCGTGTCGTTGCCGTGTTGTTGACGTGTGATTGTCATGTCATTGCCGTGTTGTTGCCGTGTCATTGCCGTGTCGTTGGCCTGTCGCTGGCGTGTTGTTGGCGTGTCGTTGGCGTGTTGTTGGCGTGTTGTTGGGTGTCGTTGGCGTGTCATTGCCGTGTCATTGCCGTGTTGTTGCCGTGTGATTGTCATGTCATTGCCGTGTCATTGCCGTGTCGTTGGTGTGTCATTGTCATGTCGTTGGCGTGTCATTGCCGTGTCGTTGGCGTGTTGTTGGCGTGTCGTTGCCGTGTTGTTGCCGTGTGATTGTCATGTCATTGCCGTGTCATTGCCGTGTCGTTGGTGTGTCATTGTCATGTCGTGGGCGTGTCGTTGGCGTGTCATTGTCATGTCGTTGGCGTGTTCTTACGATCTGTGTGTTGGACGTCTTCATGCCCTGCAGTAAAATGGCGACTAAAGTGAAGACGAGCATCAGAGGCCCGTACAGCTCCCCGGCGATTTTCTGCACACAGCACATTTACATATCCATTTACATATCTATACCCTCATTTACATATTGATGCCCTCATTTACATATTGATGCCCCCATTGACATATTGATGCCCTCATTTACATATTGATGCCCCCATTTACATATTGATGCCCTCATTTACATATTGATGCCCCCATTGACATATTGATGCCCCCATTGACATATTGATGCCCCCATTGACATATTGATGCCCTCATTTACATATTGATGCCCTCATTTACATATTGATGCCCCCATTGACATATTGATGCCCCCATTTACATATTGATGCCCTCATTTACATATTGATGCCCTCATTTACATATTGATGCCCCCATTTACATATTGATGCCCTCATTTACATATTGATGCCCTCATTTACATATTGATGCCCCCATTGACATATTGATGCCCTCATTTACATATTGATGCACTCATTTACATATTGATGCCCTCATTTACATATTGATGCCCCAATTTACATATTGATGCCCTCGGGTGAATTTGCCCCGGGCTGAGGGAGGAGACTTGTACCTGGGGGAAGTTCACCATCCGCACAGGGATCAGGGACTCCAGCAACCTGCAGACAGAGACCGGCTTTAGACCGGGACCAGACCGGGACCAGACCGGGACCAGACCGGGACTAGACCAGGACTAGACCTGCTTTAAACCGGGACCAGGCCGGGACCAGACCGGGACCAGACCGGGACTAGACCGGGACCAGACCGGGACCAGACCGGGACCAGACCGGGACCAGACCGGGACTAGACCGGGACCAGACCGGGACTAGACCAGGACTAGACCAGGACCAGACCGGCTTTAGACCGGGACCAGACCGGGACTAGACCGGGACCAGACCGGGACTAGACCGGGACCAGACCGGGACTAGACCAGGACCAGACCGGCTTTAGACCGGGACCAGACCGGGACTAGACCGGGACCAGACCGGGACTAGACCGGGACCAGACCGGAACTAGACCTGCTTTAAACCGGGACCAGGCCGGGACCAGACCGGGACTAGACCGGGACCAGACCGGGACTAGACCGGGACCAGACCGGCTTTAGACCGGGACAAGACCAGGACCAGACCGAATTTAGACCGGGACCAGACCGGGACCAGACCGGGACCAGACCGGCTTTAGACCGGGACCAGACTGGCTTTAGACCGGGACCAGACCGGGACCAGACCGGGACCAGACCGGGACCAGACCGGGACCAGACTGGCTTTAGACCGGGACCAGACCGGGACCAGACCGGCTTTAGACCGGGACCAGACCGGGACCAGACCGGGACCAGACCGGGACCAGACCGGCTTTAGACCGGGACCAGACTGGCTTTAGACCGGGACCAGACCGGGACCAGACCGGGACCAGACCGGGACCAGACCGGGACCAGACTGGCTTTAGACCGGGACCAGACCGGGACCAGACCGGCTTTAGACCGGGACCAGACCGGGACCAGACCGGCTTTAGACCGGGACTAGACCGGGACCAGTCCAGGACTCGGGGCAGGACTGGGGGCAGGACTCGGGGCAGGACTCGGGGCAGGACTCGGACTCGGGGCAGGACTCGGGGCAGGACTCATGGAAGGACTGGGGGCAGGACTCGGGGCAGGACTCGGTGCAGGACTCGGGGCAGGACTCGGGGCAGGACTCGGGGCAGGACTCGGGGCAGGACTCGAGGCAGGACTCGGGGCAGGACTCGGGGCAGGACTCGGACTCGGGGCAGGACTCGAGGCAGGACTCGGGGCAGGACTGGGGGCAGGACTCGGGGCAGGACTCGGGGCAGGACTCGGGGCAGGACTGGGGGCAGGACTGGGGGCAGGACTCGGGGCAGGACTCGGGGCAGGACTCGGGGCAGGACTCGAGGCAGGACTCGCGGCAGGACTCGGGGCAGGACTGGGGGCAGGACTGGGGGCAGGACTCGAGGCAGGACTCGGGGCAGGACTCGGGGCAGGACTCGGGGCAGGACTCGGGGCAGGACTCGGGGCAGGACTGGGGGCAGGACTCGGGGCAGGACTCGGGGCAGGACTCGGGGCAGGACTGGGGCCAGGACTCGGGGGCAAGACTGGGGCAGGACTCGGGCAGGACTCGGGGCAGGACTCGGGCAGGACTCGGGCAGGACTGGGGGCAGGACTCGGGCAGGACTCGGGGCAGGACTCGGGGCAGGACTGGGGCAGGACTCGGGGCAGGACTGGGGCAGGACTGGGGGCAGGACTCGGGGCAGGACTGGGGGCAGGACTCGGGGCAGGACTCGGGGCAGGACTCGGGGCAGGACTCGGGGCAGGACTCGGGGCAGGACTCGGGGCAGGACTCGGGGCAGGACTCGGGGCAGGACTCGGGGCAGGACTCGGGGCAGGACTCGGGGCAGGACTCGGGGCAGGACTGGGGGCAGGACTCGGGGCAGGACTGGGGGCAGGACTGGGGGCAGGACTCGGGGCAGGACTCGGGGCAGGACTCGGGGCAGGACTCGGGGCAGGACTCGGGGCAGGACTCGGGGCAGGACTCGGGCAGGACTGGGGCAGGACTCGGGGCAGGACTGGGGGCAGGACTGGGGGCAGGACTCGGGGCAGGACTCGGGCAGGACTGGGGGCAGGGCTCGGGCAGGACTCGGGCAGGACTCGGGGCAGGACTCGGGCAGGACTCGGGGCAGGACTCGGACTCGGGGCAGGACTCGGGGCAGGACTCGGGGCAGGACTCGGGGCAGGACTCGGGGCAGGACTCGGACTCGGGGCAGGACTCGGGGCAGGACTCGGGGCAGGACTCGGGGCAGGACTCGGGGCAGGACTCGGACTCGGGGCAGGACTCGGGGCAGGACTCGGGGCAGGAGTCGGACTCGGGGCAGGACTCGGGCAGGACTCGGGGCAGGACTCGGGGCAGGACTCGGACTCGGGGCAGGACTCGGGGCAGGACTCGGGGCAGGACTCGGGGCAGGACTCGGACTCGGGGCAGGACTCGGACTCGGGGCAGGACTCGGGGCAGGACTCGGGGCAGGACTCGGACACGGAGCAGGACTCGGGGCAGGACTCGGGGCAGGACTCGGGGCAGGACTCGGACTCGGGGCAGGACTCGGGGCAGGACTCGGGGCAGGACTCGGGGCAGGACTCGGACTCGGGGCAGGACTCGGACTCGGGGCAGGACTCGGGGCAGGACTCGGGGCAGGACTCGGACTGGGGGCAGGACTCGGGGCAGGACTCGGGGCAGGACTCGGGGCAGGACTCGGGGCAGGACTCGGGGCAGGACTCGGGGCAGGACTCGGGGCAGGACTCGGGGCAGGACTCGGGGCAGGACTCGGGGCAGGACTCGGGGCAGTACCTGGTCCGGACTTGTCCCGGCTCCACGTCGAAATACGGCCTCAGGATGTCGATGTTGGCGTAAAGATTAAACGCCTTCGACGCCTGACGCTTCCCCGCCTGCCACACCTGCCGAGACACGAGTCAGATCTGTGTGTGAGCAGAACCGACCTTTTCCTGAACGTGCTTCCAACGACCTGCAGCTGCAGGACCTGGAGCTGCAGGACCTGGAGCTGCAGGACCTGGAGCTGCAGGACCTGGAGCTGCAGGACCTGGAGCTGCAGACTCTAGAGTAATGATGAGTAAAACCCACAGACCACTGAGGGATCACACACATATCAGGACATATGGACCAGGACTAAAGCAGGACTAAAGCAGGACTAAAGCAGGACTAAAGCAGGACTAAACCAGGTCTAAACCAGGTCTAAACCAGGACTAAAGCAGGACTAAAGCAGGACTAAAGCAGGACTAAACCAGGACTAAAGCAGGACTAAAGCAGGACTAAAGCAGGACTAAAGCAGGACTAAACCAGGTCTAAACCAGGTCTAAACCAGGACTAAACCAGGACTAAACCAGGACTAAACCAGGACTAAACCAGGACTAAATCAGGACTAAAGCAGGTCTAAACCAGGACTAAACCAGGACTAAAGCAGGTCTAAACCAGGACTAAACCAGGACTAAACCAGGACTAAAGCAGGACTAAAGCAGGACTAAAGCAGGACTGAACCAGGACTAAACCAGGTCTAAACCAGGTCTAAACCAGGACTAAACCAGGACTAAACCAGGACTAAACCAGGACTAAATCAGGACTAAAGCAGGTCTAAACCAGGACTAAACCAGGACTAAACCAGGACTAAATCAGGACTAAAGCAGGTCTAAACCAGGACTAAACCAGGACTAAAGCAGGTCTAAACCAGGACTAAACCAGGACTAAACCAGGACTAAACCAGGACTAAACCAGGTCTAAACCAGGACTAAACCAGGACTAAACCAGGACTAAACCAGGACTAAACCAGGACTAAAGCAGGTCTAAACCAGGACTAAACCAGGACTAAACCAGGACTAAACCAGGACTAAAGCAGGTCTAAAGCAGGACTAAAGCAGGACTAAAGCAGGACTAAAGCAGGACTAAACCAGGTCTAAACCAGGTCTAAACCAGGACTAAAGCAGGACTAAAGCAGGACTAAAGCAGGACTAAACCAGGACTAAAGCAGGACTAAAGCAGGACTAAAGCAGGACTAAAGCAGGACTAAACCAGGTCTAAACCAGGTCTAAACCAGGACTAAACCAGGACTAAACCAGGACTAAACCAGGACTAAACCAGGACTAAATCAGGACTAAAGCAGGTCTAAACCAGGACTAAACCAGGACTAAAGCAGGTCTAAACCAGGACTAAACCAGGACTAAACCAGGACTAAAGCAGGACTAAAGCAGGACTAAAGCAGGACTGAACCAGGACTAAACCAGGTCTAAACCAGGTCTAAACCAGGACTAAACCAGGACTAAACCAGGACTAAACCAGGACTAAATCAGGACTAAAGCAGGTCTAAACCAGGACTAAACCAGGACTAAACCAGGACTAAATCAGGACTAAAGCAGGTCTAAACCAGGACTAAACCAGGACTAAAGCAGGTCTAAACCAGGACTAAACCAGGACTAAACCAGGACTAAACCAGGACTAAACCAGGTCTAAACCAGGACTAAACCAGGACTAAACCAGGACTAAACCAGGACTAAACCAGGACTAAACCAGGACTAAAGCAGGTCTAAACCAGGACTAAACCAGGACTAAACCAGGACTAAACCAGGACTAAAGCAGGTCTAAACCAGGACTAAACCAGGACTAAACCAGGACTAAACCAGGACTAAACCAGGACTAAACCAGGACTAAATCAGGACTAAAGCAGGTCTAAACCAGGACTAAACCAGGACTAAAGCAGGTCTAAACCAGGACTAAAGCAGGACTGAACCAGGACTAAAGCAGGACTGAACCAGGACTAAACCAGGACTGAACCAGGACTAAACCAGGTCTAAACCAGGTCTAAACCAGGACTAAACCAGGACTAAACCAGGACTAAATCAGGACTAAAGCAGGTCTAAACCAGGACTAAACCAGGACTAAAGCAGGTCTAAACCAGGACTAAACCAGGACTAAACCAGGACTAAACCAGGACTAAAGCAGGTCTAAACCAGGACTAAACCAGGACTAAACCAGGACTAAACCAGGACTAAACCAGGACTAAACCAGGACTAAAGCAGGTCTAAACCAGGACTAAACCAGGACTAAACCAGGACTAAACCAGGTCTAAACCAGGACTAAACCAGGACTAAACCAGGACTAAACCAGGACTAAATCAGGACTAAAGCAGGTCTAAACCAGGACTAAACCAGGACTAAAGCAGGTCTAAACCAGGACTAAACCAGGACTAAAGCAGGACTGAACCAGGACTAAAGCAGGACTGAACCAGGACTAAACCAGGACTGAACCAGGACTAAACCAGGACTAAACCAGGACTAAACCAGGACTAAACCAGGACTAAACCAGGACTAAATCAGGACTAAACCAGGACTAAACCAGGACTAAACCAGGACTAAAGCAGGTCTAAACCAGGACTAAACCAGGACTAAACCAGGACTAAACCAGGTCTAAACCAGGACTAAACCAGGACTAAACCAGGACTAAACCAGGACTAAATCAGGACTAAAGCAGGTCTAAACCAGGACTAAACCAGGACTAAAGCAGGTCTAAACCAGGACTAAACCAGGACTAAACCAGGACTAAAGCAGGTCTAAACCAGGACTAAACCAGGTCTAAACCAGGACTAAACCAGGACTAAACCAGGTCTAAACCAGGACTAAAGCAGGTCTAAACCAGGACTAAACCAGGACTAAACCAGGACTAAATCAGGACTAAAGCAGGTCTAAACCAGGACTAAACCAGGACTAAAGCAGGTCTAAACCAGGACTGAACCAGGACTAAACCAGGACTAAACCAGGACTAAACCAGGACTAAACCAGGACTAAACCAGGACTGAAAAAGGACTGAACCAGGACTAAACCAGGTCCTCCCCTGACCCCCTGACCCGGCGGGGTGAAAGGTCGTACCTCGTCTGCGACCTGCCGGCCCAGTTGCCCTTTGAACCCCTTGAGGAAGTCCTGGTCCTGGTCGGGTTCTGGGTCCGGCTCTGGGTTTTCCTCCTCGTCCTTCAGCCTCTGGTGAATCTCGCCCATGTCCTCGAAACTGGAGCCCGACGTGTCGTCCATGTTTTCCATGTCGATGACGGCCGAGCCCCCGCCCTGCAGGCAAACATGTCAGATGCCCTCCCCCTGTGTCAGATGCCCTCCCTCCTCCTGTAGTGTGTCAGATGCCCTCCCTCCTCCTGCAGTGTGTCAGATGCCCTCCCTCCTTCTGCAGTGTGTCAGATGCCCTCCCTCCTTCTGCAGTGTGTCAGATGCCCTCCCTCCTCCTGCAGTGTGTCAGATGCCCTCCCCGTGTCAGATGCCCTCCCTCCTCCTGCAGTGTGTCAGATGCCCTCCCTCCTCCTGCAGTGTGTCAGATGCCCTCCCTCCTTCTGCAGTGTGTCAGATGCCCTCCCTCCTTCTGCAGTGTGTCAGATGCCCTCCCTCCTTCTGCAGTGTGTCAGATGCCCTCCCTCCTTCTGCAGTGTGTCAGATGCCCTCCCTCCTCCTGCAGTGTGTCAGATGCCCTCCCTCCTTCTGCAGTGTGTCAGATGCCCTTCCTGCTCCTCCTGCAGTGTGTCAGATGCCCTCCCTCCTCCTGCAGTGTGTCAGATGCCCTCCCTCCTCCTGCAGTGTGTCAGATGCCCTCCCTCCTCCTGCAGTGTGTCAGATGCCCTCCCTCCTCCTGCAGTGTGTCAGATGCCCTCCCTCCTCCTGCAGTGTGTCAGATGCCCTCCCTCCTCCTGCAGTGTGTCAGATGCCCTCCCTCCTCCTGCAGTGTGTCAGATGCCCTCCCTCCTCCTGCAGTGTGTCAGATGCCCTCCCTCCTCCTGCAGTGTGTCAGATGCCCTCCCTCCTCCTGCAGTGTGTCAGATGCCCTCCCTCCTCCTGCAGTGTGTCAGATGCCCTCCCTCCTCCTGCAGTGTGTCAGATGCCCTCCCCGTGTCAGATGCCCTCCCTCCTCCTGCAGTGTGTCAGATGCCCTCCCTCCTCCTGCAGTGTGTCAGATGCCCTCCCTCCTCCTGCAGTGTGTCAGATGCCCTCCCTCCTCCTGCAGTGTGTCAGATGCCCTTCCTGCTCCTCCTGCAGTGTGTCAGATGCCCTCCCTCCTCCTGCAGTGTGTCAGATGCCCTCCCTCCTCCTGCAGTGTGTCAGATGCCCTCCCTCCTCCTGCAGTGTGTCAGATGCCCTCCCTCCTCCTGCAGTGTGTCAGATGCCCTCCCCTGCAGTGGGAGCTCATTCCGCCGCTGTTCACAGAATAATTAGCGGGACCAGATTTTCTAAACTCTAAACTGTGCCTCGGGTTTAAAGTAAAGAAAATAGTGAAAGAGTGAGTGTGTTTGTGCTTTCCCAAATCTGAGGAGCTTCTGTCACTGCATTTTTTTTTAAACTTTATGCTCATTCACAAACACGATTTTCTGTATTTTGGCAAAACAAATGACAATTTATGCTTCTCTTTACCGTTGGCAGGGATCAGATGAGTCAAGAATTGTGACAGTCCTAGTTTAGATCAAATTGGTCACAAATAGGGGACATTTCTTGAATAAAACTGGGACAAATCACTGGTTTTGGATAAATCTGCTGGGACAGGGGACACAGGACGCCTGGTCAGCCTAATTACACTGTTTACAGCGTTAGCCGTTAGCCCGTTAGCCATTAGCCTGTTAGCCTGTTAGGCGGTGCGGGGCTCGGACCTGGATCACGCTCTCCTCGAAGCTTCCCCAGGGCTCGGAGCTCCTCTTGCCGGGCCCGGAGGACATGTCTGCGGCTCCGTGTGGCGCTGGTCAGAAACAGAAGCGGCACAAACCCGTGGAAACCTCCCGGGTCCTCGGTCCTCTGCTCCGGTTTGTTTTGGATCTGCTCCGCGTCACGTCACGGAGGGCGACGTGGCGCGGAAGTGTCGCGAGACTCGCCCTTCCTCCGCAGCGTAAAAACCACGGCGAGAATTTTTTTTTCTTCTCAAACGTTTAAAAGGTCTTTGTGACGTAACGTGTAAAATTAAAGTGTAAAACTAAAGTGTAAAACTAAAGTGTAAAACTAAAGTGTAAAACTAAAGTGTAAAACTAAAGCGTAAAACTAAAGTGTAAAACTAAAGCGTAAAACTAAAGCGTAAAACTAAAGCGTAAAACTAAAGTGTAAAACTAAAGCGTAAAACTAAAGCGTAAAACTAAAGTGTAAAACTAAAGCGTAAAACTAAAGCGTAAAACTAAAGTGTAAAACTAAAGCGTAAAACTAAAGCGTAAAACTAAAGCGTAAAACTAAAGTGTAAAACTAAAGCGTAAAACTAAAGCGTAAAACTAAAGCGTAAAACTAAAGCGTAAAACTAAAGCGTAAAACTAAAGCGTGCCACGGGGCTAACCACTCTGCCGCTGAGGGCGTCAGAACAGAGTGACAGATTCCTGCAGTTTAAAGTTTTTATTCAGTAAAAAAAAGACATTCAACAGTTTTACAAAAATAAAACATTATTATCAAAGCAGACGAGACCACACCAGGGTCCCAGGTCCAGACCAGGTCCAGACCAGGTCCAGACCAGGTCCAGACCAGGTCCAGACCAGGTCCAAACCAGGTCCAAACCAGGTCTAATTAATTCAGGTCTAATCCTGGTCTGGACCTGGTCTGGACCTGGTCTGGACCTGGTCTGGACCTGGTCTGGACCTGGGTCTGGACCTGGTCTGGACCTGGGTCTGGACCTGGTCTAGCCCTGGTCTGGACCTGGGTTTAGCCCTGGTCTGGACCTGGTCTGGACCTGGTCTGGACCTGGTCTGGACCTGGGTTTAGCCCTGGTCTGATCCCGTTGGAAGAGTGTGGAGCAGAAGGCACAGTGAGCTCATTAGTCCTCAGTCATTTTCAGTAGTTAGTTTGGTCCACTGCAAACTCCATGGTCCAGTCCTGGTCCAGTCCTGGTCCAGTCCTGGTCCAGTCCTGGTCCAGTCCTGGTCCAGTCCTGGTCCAGTCCTGGTCCAGTCCTCAGTAGACCGGGTTTCGGATGTGATTGATCTGGACTTTGTAAATGTCGGTGATTAAACTTCGGGCCAAATAAATCCCCAGCATCTGCAACAAGAGCACGAGAGGTTAGTCCTGGATAGTCCTGGTCCTGGTTTATCCCTGGTCCTGATCCCAGTCCTGGTCCCAGTCCTGGTCCCTGGCCTGGTCCCTGGCCCTGGTCTTGTCCCTGATTCCAGTCTAGTCCGTGGTCCTGGTCCGGGTCCGGGTCCAGGTCTAGTCCCAGTCCGTGGTCCTGATCTAGTCTTGGTCCCTGGTCTAGTTCCTGGTCTAGTCTCTGGTCTAGTCCCTGGTCTAGTCCCTGGTCTAGTCTCTGGTCCCTGGTTTAGTCCCTGGTCTAGTCCCTGGTCTAGTCCCTGGTCTAGTCCCTGGTCCCTGGTCTAGTCCCTGGTCTAGTCCCTGGTCTAGTCCCTGGTTTAGTCCCTGGTCTAGTTCCTGGTCTAGTCCCTGGTCCCTGGTCTAGTCCCTGGTCTAGTCCCTGGTCTAGTCCCTGGTCCCTGGTCTAGTCCCTGGTCTAGTCCCTGGTTTAGTCCCTGGTCTAGTTCCTGGTCTAGTCTCTGGTCTAGTCCCTGGTCTAGTCCCTGGTCTAGTCCCGGTCCCTGGTCTAGTCCCTGGTCCAGTCCGGGTCCAGACCTGCAGCACCGACACCGTCACAAACACCAGGGCCACGGTGTACAGGTTCCCGGGGACCCACTGCTCCAGCGCCGAGATACAACCACGAGTGTGGATCTGCTCCGACCAATCAGACTGCAGAGAGGAGGGGACGGCCAATCAGAGGAGAGGAGGGGACGGCCAATCAGAGGAGAGGAGGGGACGGCCAATCAGAGGAGAGGAGGGGACGGCCAATCAGAGGAGAGGAGGGGACGGCCAATCAGAGGAGAGGAGGGGACGGCCAATCAGAGGAGAGGAGGGGACGGCCAATCAGAGGAGAGGAGGGGACGGCCAATCAGAGGAGAGGAGGGGACGGCCAATCAGAGAAGAGGAAAGGACAGCCAATCAGAGGAGAGGAGAGGAGAGGAGGGGACGGCCAATCAGAGGAGGGCGTTGCGCTCACCTTTGACCTTTTGCGGACGTCATATCCACACTGAGAGTTCAGCACAGACTCCTGCAACAGACGAGACTAACGATTTACATCAAAACTTACCATTTAGAATGAGTACAGGTGTAGTACAGGTGCAGTACAGGTGCAGTACAGGTGCAGTACAGGTGTAGTACAGGTGTAGTACAGGTGTAGTACAGGTGTAGTACAGGTGTAGTACAGGTGCAGTACAGGTGTAGTACAGGTGCAGTACAGGTGCAGTACAGGTGTAGTACAGGTGTAGTACAGGTGTAGTACAGGTGTAGTACAGGTGTAGTACAGGTGCAGTACAGGTGCAGTACAGGTGCAGTACAGGTGAGTACAGGTGCAGTACAGGTGTAGTACAGGTGCAGTACAGGTGTGTACAGGTGCAGTACAGGTGCAGTACAGGTGTAGTACAGGTGTAGTACAGGTGTAGTACAGGTGCAGTACAGGTGCAGTACAGGTGCAGTACAGGTGAGTACAGGTGCAGTACAGGTGTAGTACAGGTGCAGTACAGGTGTGTACAGGTGCAGTACAGGTGCAGTACAGGTAAAGTACAAGTGTAGTACAGGTGTAGTACAGGTGTAGTACAGGTGAGTACAGGTGCAGTACAGGTGCAGTACAGGTGCAGTACAGGTGCAGTACAGGTGCAGTACAGGTGCAGTACAGGTGAAGTACAGGTGCAGTACAGGTGTAGTACAGGTGAAGTACAGGTGAGTACAGGTGCAGTACAGGTGCAGTACAGGTGAAGTACAGGTGCAGTACAGGTGTAGTACAGGTGTAGTACAGGTGAGTACAGGTGCAGTGCAGGTGCAGTGCAGGTGAAGTACAGGTGAAGTACAGGTGTAGTACAGGTGCAGTACAGGTGTGTACAGGTGTAGTACAGGTGTGTACAGGTGCAGTACAGGTGTAGTACAGGTGTAGTACAGGTGAGTACAGGTGCAGTACAGGTGCAGTACAGGTGAAGTACAGGTGCAGTACAGGTGCAGTACAGGTGTAGTACAGGTGAGTACAGGTGCAGTACAGGTGCAGTGCAGGTGAAGTACAGGTGAAGTACAGGTGTAGTACAGGTGCAGTACAGGTGCAGTACAGGTGTGTACAGGTGTAGTACAGGTGTGTACAGGTGCAGTACAGGTGTAGTACAGGTGTAGTACAGGTGCAGTACAGGTGCAGTACAGGTGCAGTACAGGTGCAGTACAGGTGCAGTACAGGTGCAGTACAGGTGCAGTACAGGTGCAGTACAGGTGCAGTACAGGTGCAGTACAGGTGCAGTACAGGTGCAGTACAGGTGAAGTACAGGTGAAGTACAGGTGTAGTACAGGTGCAGTACAGGTGCAGTACAGGTGCAGTACAGGTGAAGTACAGGTGCAGTACAGGTGCAGTACAGGTGCAGTACAGGTGCAGTACAGGTGCAGTACAGGTGCAGTACAGGTGCAGTACAGGTGAAGTACAGGTGAAGTACAGGTGCAGTACAGGTGCAGTACAGGTGCAGTACAGGTGAGTACAGGTGAAGTACAGGTGTAGTACAGGTGCAGTACAGGTGCAGTACAGGTGAGTACAGGTGAGTACAGGTGCAGTACAGGTGCAGTACAGGTGCAGTACAGGTGCAGTACAGGTGCAGTACAGGTGCAGTACAGGTGCAGTACAGGTGCAGTACAGGTGCAGTACAGGTGCAGTACAGGTGCAGTACAGGTGCAGTACAGGTGAAGTACAGGTGCAGTACAGGTGCAGTACAGGTGCAGTACAGGTGCAGTACAGGTGCAGTACAGGTGCAGTACAGGTGCAGTACAGGTGCAGTACAGGTGCAGTACAGGTGAAGTACAGGTGCAGTACAGGTGTAGTACAGGTGCAGTACAGGTGCAGTACAGGTGTAGTACAGGTGTGTACAGGTGCAGTACAGGTGCAGTACAGGTGCAGTACAGGTGCAGTACAGGTGCAGTACAGGTGCAGTACAGGTGCAGTACAGGTGCAGTACAGGTGCAGTACAGGTGCAGTACAGGTGAAGTACAGGTGCAGTACAGGTGAAGTACAGGTGCAGTACAGGTGCAGTACAGGTGCAGTACAGGTGCAGTACAGGTGCAGTACAGGTGCAGTACAGGTGCAGTACAGGTGTGTACAGGTGCAGTACAGGTGCAGTACAGGTGCAGTACAGGTGCAGTACAGGTGCAGTACAGGTGCAGTACAGGTGCAGTACAGGTGTATACAGGTGCAGTACAGGTGAGTACAGGTGCAGTACAGGTGCAGTACAGGTGTAGTACAGGTGCAGTACAGGTGTAGTACAGGTGTGTACAGATGCAGTACAGGTGAGTACAGGTGTGTACAGGTGTAGTACAGGTGTAATACAGGTGCAGTACAGGTGAGTACAGGTGGAGTACAGGTGTGTACAGGTGTGTACAGGTGTGTACAGGTGTGTACAGGTGCAGTACAGGTGTGTACAGGTGTGTACAGGTGCAGTACAGGTGTAATACAGGTGTGTACAGGTGTGTACAGGTGCAGTACAGGTGTGTACAGGTGTGTACAGGTGTGTACAGGTGCAGTACAGGTGCAGTACAGGTGTAATACAGGTGTGTACAGGTGTGTACAGGTGCAGTACAGGTGTGTACAGGTGTGTACAGGTGTAATACAGGTGTGTACAGGTGTGTACAGGTGTGTACAGGTACAGTACAGGTGCAGTACAGGTGTGTACAGGTGTGTACAGGTGTGTACAGGTGCAGTACAGGTGTAATACAGGTGTAATACAGGTGTGTACAGGTGTGTACAGGTGCAGTACAGGTGTGTACAGGTGTGTACAGGTGTGTACAGGTGCAGTACAGGTGTAATACAGGTGTAATACAGGTGTGTACAGGTGTGTACAGGTGCAGTACAGGTGTAATACAGGTGTGTACAGGTGCAGTACAGGTGCAGTACAGGTGTAGTACAGGTGCAGTACAGGTGCAGTACAGGTGCAGTACAGGTGCAGTACAGGTGCAGTACAGGTGTAGTACAGGTGCAGTACAGGTGCAGTACAGGTGCAGTACAGGTGCAGTACAGGTGCAGTACAGGTGTAGTACAGGTGCAGTACAGGTGCAGTACAGGTGCAGTACAGGTGCAGTACAGGTGCAGTACAGGTGCAGTACAGGTGTAGGACTCACGGCAGGGTCCAGGACGCAGCAGGAGAACGGGACTCCACAGCGCTCTCTGGAGGCGTTTGTGGAATTACAGGAAAAATAAGGATTCTGCTCCCAGTCCTCAGGGCCCTGAGCCCCACAGCACCACGTCTGAGGAGGAGAACATACTGAGAGGAGGAGGCACAGAGGAGGAGAACATACTGAGAGGATGAGGCACAGAGGAGGAGAACATACTGAGAGGAGGAGGCGCAGAGGAGGAGAACATACTGAGAGGATGAGGCACAGAGGAGGAGAACATACTGAGAGGAGGAGGCGCAGAGGAGGAGAACATACTGAGAGGAGGAGGCACAGAGGAGGAGAACATACTGAGAGGAGGAGGGGCAGAGAAGGAGAACATACTGAGAGGAGGAGGCGCAGAGGAGGAGAACATACTGAGAGGAGGAGGCGCAGAGGAGAACATACTGAGAGGAGGAGGCACAGAGGAGGAGAACATACTGAGAGGAGGAGGCACAGAGGAGGAGAACATACTGAGAGGAGGAGGCGCAAAGGAGGAGAACATACTGAGAGGAGGAGGCGCAGAGGAGGAGAACATACTGAGAGGAGGAGAACATACTGAGAGGAGGAGGCGCAGAGGAGGAGAACATACTGAGAGCAGGAGGAGCAGAGGAGAGAGGAGAACATACTGACAGGAGGAGGCGGCGCAGAGGAGGCGCAGAGGAGGAGAACATACTGACAGGAGGAGGCGCAGAGAAGGAGAACATACTGAGAGGAGGAGGTGCAGAGGAGAAGAACATACTGACAGGAGGAGGCGCAGAGGAGGAGAACATACTGAGAGGAGGAGGCGCAGAGGAGGAGAACATTCTGAGAGGAGGAGGCGCAGAGGAGGAGAACATACTGAGAGGAGGAGGCGCAGAGGAGGAGAACATACTGAGAGGAGGAGGCGCAGAGGAGGAGAGAGGCGCAGAGGAGGAGAACATACTGAGAGGAGGAGGCGCAGAGGAGGAGAACATACTGAGAGGAGGAGGCGCAGAGGAGGAGAACATACTGAGAGGAGGCGGCGCAGAGGAGGCGCAGAGGAGGAGAACATACTGACAGGAGGAGGCGCAGAGAAGGAGAACATACTGAGAGGAGGAGGCGCAGAGGAGGAGAACATACTGAGAGGAGGAGGCGCAGAGGAGGAGAACATTCTGAGAGGAGGAGGCGCAGAGGAGGAGAACATACTGAGAGGAGGAGGCGCAGAGGAGGAGAACATACTGAGAGGAGGAGGCGCAGAGGAGGAGAACATACTGAGAGGAGGAGGCGCAGAGGAGGAGAACATACTGAGAGGAGGAGGCGCAGAGGAGGCGTACCGAGGTCTGCAGTGAGTCGATGAGGTTCTGCAGGTCGATGTCATCTCTGTAGGCTCGGATGTTCTTCAGGAAGAACGTCTGGATCCAGTCGAACACCTGACCCTGAAACACCAGAACCAGCACCACGGCCAGCACCTCCAGCAGGAAGATCAGACCCACCATGGACGAGAACTACAACCAGAACCAGAACCACACGATCAGAGCCAAACAGACCCACCATGGACGAGAACTACAACCAGAACCAGAACCAGAGGATCAGAACCACAGGATCAGAACCACAGGATCAGAACCAGAGGATCAGAACCAGAGGATCAGAACCACACAATTAGAACCAGAGGATCAGAACCACAGGATCAGAACCACACAATTAGAACCAGAGGATCAGAACCGGAACCAGAGGTCGGGGAGCAGAGACTCGAGGTTCTTTCAGTCTCACAGAATCGGGCTGGTTCTGGTTCTGGTTCTGGTTCTGGTTCCTGCTCCTGATCTCAACCCGACGAGGTCACGCCCCAAAATGAGAACGTTCAGAACCTGAGTGGAGTCACAGAGGAGTCACAGAGGAGCAGAGGAGTCACAGAGGAGTCACAGAGGAGTCACAGAGGAGCAGAGGAGTCACAGAGGAGTCACAGAGGAGTCACAGAGGAGCAGAGGATTCACAGAGGAGCAGAGGAGTCACAGAGGAGTCACAGAGGAGCAGAAGAGTCACAGAGGAGCAGAGGAGTCACAGAGGAGTCAGAGGAGTCAGAGGAGAAGAGGATTCACAGAGGAGCAGAGGATTCACAGAGGAGCAGAGGAGTCACAGAGGAGCAGAGGAGTCACAGAGGAGCAGAGGATTCAGAGGAGCAGAGGAGTCACAGAGGATTCACAGAGGAGCAGAGGATTCACAGAGGAGCAGAGGATTCACAGAGGAGTCACAGAGGAGTCACAGAGGATTCACAGAGGAGTCACAGAGGAGTCACAGAGGAGCAGAGGAGTCACAGAGGAGTCACAGAGGAGCAGAGGAGTCACAGTGGAGCAGAGGATTCACAGAGGAGCAGAGGAGTCACAGAGGAGCAGAGGATTCACAGAGGAGCAGAGGAGTCACAGAGGAGCAGAGGAGTCACAGAGGAGTCAGAGGAGTCAGAGGAGAAGAGGATTCACAGAGGAGCAGAGGATTCACAGAGGAGCAGAGGAGTCACAGAGGAGCAGAGGAGTCACAGAGGAGCAGAGGATTCACAGAGGAGCAGAGGAGTCACAGAGGATTCACAGAGGAGCAGAGGATTCACAGAGGAGCAGAGGATTCACAGAGGAGTCACAGAGGAGTCACAGAGGATTCACAGAGGAGTCACAGAGGAGTCACAGAGGAGCAGAGGAGTCACAGAGGAGTCACAGAGGAGCAGAGGAGTCACAGTGGAGCAGAGGATTCACAGAGGAGCAGAGGAGTCACAGAGGAGTCACAGAGGAGTCACAGAGGAGTCACAGAGGAGTCACAGAGGAGCAGAGGAGTCACAGAGGAGTCACAGAGGAGTCAGAGGAGCAGAGGAGTCACAGAGGAGTCACAGAGGAGTCATAGAGGAGCAGAGGAGTCACAGAGGAGCAGAGGAGTCACAGAGGAGTCACAGAGGAGTCACAGAGGAGTCATAGAGGAGCAGAGGAGTCACAGAGGAGCAGAGGAGTCACAGAGGAGTCACAGAGGAGCAGAGGAGTCACAGAGGAGCAGAGGAGTCACAGAGGAGCAGAGGATTCACAGAGGAGTCACAGAGGAGCAGGGGAGTCACAGGGGAGTCACAGAGGAGCAGAGGAGTCACAGAGGAGTCACAGAGGAGTCATAGAGGAGCAGAGGAGTCACAGAGGAGTCATAGAGGAGCAGAGGAGTCACAGAGGAGCAGAGGAGTCGCAGAGGAGTCGCAGAGGAGTCACAGAGGAGTCACAGAGGAGTCACAGTGGAGCAGAGGAGTCACAGTGGAGCAGAGGAGTCACAGAGGAGTCACAGAGGAGCAGAGGAGTCACAGAGGAGTCACAGTGGAGCAGAGGATTCACAGAGGAGCAGAGGATTCACAGAGGAGCAGAGGAGTCACAGAGGAGCAGAGGATTCACAGAGGAGCAGAGGAGTCACAGAGGAGCAGAGGAGTCACAGAGGAGTCACAGAGGAGCAGAGGAGTCACAGAGGAGTCACAGAGGAGTCACAGAGGAGCAGAGGAGTCACAGAGGAGCAGAGGAGTCACAGAGGAGTCACAGAGGAGCAGAGGAGTCACAGTGGAGCAGAGGATTCACAGAGGAGCAGAGGAGTCACAGAGGAGCAGAGGATTCACAGAGGAGCAGAGGAGTCACAGAGGAGTCACAGAGGAGCAGAGGAGTCACAGAGGAGCAGAGGAGTCACAGAGGAGTCACAGAGGAGCAGAAGAGTCACAGAGGAGTCACAGAGGAGTCACAGAGGAGTCATAGAGGAGCAGAGGAGTCACAGAGGAGTCACAGAGGAGTCACAGAGGAGTCACAGAGGAGCAGAGGATTCACAGAGGAGCAGAGGAGTCACAGAGGAGCAGAGGATTCACAGAGGAGCAGAGGAGTCACAGATCAGTCACAGAGGAGTCACAGAGGAGCAGAGGAGTCACAGAGGAGTCACAGAGGAGTCACAGAGGAGTCACAGAGGAGTCACAGAGGAGTCACAGAGGAGCAGAGGAGTCACAGAGGAGCAGAAGAGTCACAGTGGAGCAGAGGATTCACAGAGGAGCAGAGGAGTCACAGAGGAGTCACAGAGGAGTCACAGAGGAGCAGAGGAGTCACAGAGGAGCAGAGGAGTCACAGAGGAGCAGAGGAGTCACAGAGGAGTCACAGAGGAGCAGAAGAGTCACAGAGGAGTCACAGAGGAGTCACAGAGGAGTCATAGAGGCGCAGAGGAGTCACAGAGGAGCAGAGGATTCACAGAGGAGCAGAGGAGTCACAGAGGAGTCACAGAGGAGCAGAAGAGTCACAGAGGAGTCACAGAGGAGTCACAGAGGAGTCACAGAGGAGCAGAGGAGTCACAGAGGAGCAGAGGATTCACAGAGGAGCAGAGGAGTCACAGAGGAGTCACAGAGGAGCAGAGGAGTCACAGAGGAGTCACAGAGGAGCAGAGGAGTCACAGAGGAGTCACAGAGGAGTCACAGAGGAGTCACAGAGGAGTCACAGAGGAGTCACAGAGGAGCAGAGGAGTCACAGAGGAGCAGAGGATTCACAGAGGAGCAGAGGAGTCACAGAGGAGTCACAGAGGAGCAGAAGAGTCACAGAGGAGTCATAGAGGAGCAGAGGAGTCACAGAGGAGCAGAGGATTCACAGAGGAGCAGAGGAGTCACAGAGGAGTCACAGAGGAGCAGAAGAGTCACAGAGGAGTCACAGAGGAGCAGAGGAGTCACAGAGGAGCAGAGGATTCACAGAGGAGCAGAGGAGTCACAGAGGAGTCACAGAGGAGCAGAGGAGTCACAGAGGAGTCACAGAGGAGTCACAGAGGAGTCACAGAGGAGCAGAAGAGTCACAGAGGAGCAGAGGAGTCACAGAGGAGCAGAGGAGTCACAGAGGAGTCACAGAGGAGTCATAGAGGAGCAGAGGAGTCATAGAGGAGCAGAGGAGTCACAGAGGAGTCACAGAGGAGCAGAAGAGTCACAGAGGAGCAGAGGAGTCACAGAGGAGCAGAGGAGCAGCAGGAGGCGCAGCAGGAGTCACAGAGGAGTCACAGAGGAGCAGAGGATTCACAGAGGAGTCACAGAGGAGCAGAGGAGTCATAGAGGAGCAGAGGAGTCACAGAGGAGTCACAGAGGAGTCACAGAGGAGCAGAGGAGCAGCAGGAGGCGCAGCAGGAGGCGCAGAGGAGGCGCAGACTCACGGCCTTCAGCAGGCACAGGTTCTCCCTCAGGGCTCCCACGCAGCCGGCGAATCCCAGCACGAACATGACGCCTCCCGACACCAGCAGAGCCCAGACCGGGTCAAAGCCGTGGATCCGGGTCAGAACACTCAGGTCCTGCAGAACCCCCTGGAACACAGGATGGGACTGGACCAGGACGGGACTGGACCAGGACCGGGACCGGACCAGGACTGGGACCGGACCAGGACCGGACCAGGACCGGGACCGGGACTGACCAGGACCGGGACTGACCAGGACCGGGATTGGACCAGGACCGGGATTGGACCAGGACGGGACTGGACCAGGACGGGACTGGACCAGGACGGGACTGGACCAGGACAGGACTGACCAGGACCGGGACTGGACCAGGACCGGGACTGGACCAGGACCGGGACTGGACCAGGATGGGACTGACCAGGACCGGGACTGGACCAGGACGGACCAGGACCGGGATTGGACCAGGACCAGGACGGACCAGGACCGGGACCGGACCAGGACCAGGACCGGACTAGAACCGGGACCGGACCAGGACGGGACTGACCAGGAACGGGACTGGACCAGGACTGGACCAGGACTGGACCAGGACCGGTACCGGACCAGGACGGGACTGACCAGGACCGGGACCGGGACCGGGACCGGACCGGGACCAAGACCGGACCAGGACTAAACCAGGACCGGACCAGGACCAAGACCGGACCAGGACCAAGACCGGACCAGGACTAAACCAGGACTGGACCAGGACTAAACAGGACTAAACCGGGACTAAACTGGGACTAAACCAGGACCGGACCAGGACCAAGACCGGACCAGGACCAAGACCGGACCAGGACCGGGACTGGACCAGGACTAAACCAGGACTGGACCAGGACTAAACAGGACTAAACCGGGACTAAACTGGGACTAAACCAGGACCGGACCAGGACCAAGACCGGACCAGGACCAAGACCGGACCAGGACCAAGACCGGACCAGGACCAGGACCGGGACTGGACCAGGACTAAACAGGACTAAACCAGAACTAAACCAGGACTAAACCGGGACTAAACCGGGACTAAACCGGGACTAAACCGGGACTAAATCGGGACTAAACCAGAACTAAACCAGGACTAAACCAGGACTAAACCGGGACTAAACCAGGACTAAACCAGGACTAAACCAGGACTAAACCAGGACTGAACCAGGACTAAACCAGGACTGAACCAGGACTAAACCAGGTCTAAACCAGGACTAAACCAGGACCGGACCAGGACCAAGACCGGACCAGGACCAAGACCGGACCAGGACCAAGACCGGACCAGGACCGGGACTGGACCAGGACTAAACAGGTCTAAACCAGGACTAAACCAGGACTGTACCTTCTCGCTCCAGGCCCAGAGTCCTGCTGCGATCAGTGCCGCTCCCAGAAACTGAAAAACACCGCATGAGCTCATTAATATAAGAACATCACATTTAAATCCAAATAAAAATCATTTAAACCTGAAAAAATAAAAATAATTCCTCTTTAAAAAGTCCATGTGACACTTAATAATGAAAAATTATTCTTGTGAATTGAACTTATTCTTGAAGTGGGTTAATTCTTCAAAATAATCCCGGTGAGATCGAGTCCAAACTCTACTTCCCCGAGACGAGAGACGAGATCGAGTCCAAACTCTACTTCCCCGAGACGAGAGACGAGATCGAGTCTAAACTCTACTTCCCCGAGACGAGAGACGAGATCGAGTCTAAACTCTACTTCCCCAAGACACGAGATCGAGTCCAAACTCTACTTCCCCAAGACGAGAGACGAGATCGAGTCCAAACTCTACTTCCCCGAGACGAGAGACGAGATCGAGTCCAAACTCTACTTCCCCGAGACGAGAGACGAGATCGAGTCCAAACTCTACTTCCCCAAGACGAGAGACAAGATCGAGTCCAAACTCTACTTCCCCGAGACGAGAGACGAGATCGAGTCCAAACTCTACTTCCCCAAGACACGAGATCGAGTCCAAACTCTACTTCCCCGAGACGAGAGACGAGATCGAGTCCAAACTCTACTTCCCCGAGACGAGATCGAGTCCAAACTCTACTTCCCCGAGACGAGAGACGAGATCGAGTCCAAACTCTACTTCCCCAAGACACGAGATCGAGTCCAAACTCTACTTCCCCGAGACGAGAGACGAGATCGAGTCCAAACTCTACTTCCCCAAGAGACGAGATCGAGTCCAAACTCTACTTCCCCGAGACGAGAGACGAGATCGAGTCCAAACTCTACTTCCCCGAGACGAGAGACGAGATCGAGTCCAAACTCTACTTCCCCAAGACACGAGATCGAGTCCAAACTCTAATTCCCCGAGACGAGAGACGAGATCGAGTCCAAACTCTACTTCCCCAAGAGACGAGATCGAGTCCAAACTCTACTTCCCCGAGACGAGAGACGAGATCGAGTCCAAACTCTACTTCCCCAAGACGAGAGACGAGATCGAGTCCAAACTCTACTTCCCCGAGACGAGAGACGAGATCGAGTCCAAACTCTACTTCCCCGAGACGAGAGACGAGATCGAGTCCAAACTCTACTTCCCCAAGACACGAGATCGAGTCCAAACTCTACTTCCCCGAGACGAGACGAGACCGAGTCCAAACTCTACTTCCCCAAGACACGAGATCGAGTCCAAACTCTAATTCCCCGAGACGAGAGACGAGATCGAGTCCAAACTCTACTTCCCCAAGAGACGAGATCGAGTCCAAACTCTACTTCCCCGAGACGAGAGACGAGATCGAGTCCAAACTCTACTTCCCCAAGACGAGAGACGAGATCGAGTCCAAACTCTACTTCCCCGAGACGAGAGACGAGATCGAGTCCAAACTCTACTTCCCCAAGAGACGAGATCGAGTCCAAACTCTACTTCCCCGAGACGAGAGACGAGATCGAGTCCAAACTCTACTTCCCCAAGAGACGAGATCGAGTCCAAACACTACTACACCGAGACGAGAGACGAGATCGAGTCCAAACTCTACTTCCCCAAGACACGAGATCGAGTCCAAACTCTACTTCCCCAAGACACGAGATCGAGTCCAAACTCTACTTCCCCGAGACGAGAGACGAGATCGAGTCCAAACTCTACTTCCCCGAGACGAGAGACGAGATCGAGTCCAAACTCTACTTCCCCGAGACGAGAGACGAGATCGAGTCCAAACTCTACTTCCCCAAGACACGAGATCGAGTCCAAACTCTACTTCCCCGAGACGAGAGACGAGATCGAGTCCAAACTCTACTTCCCCGAGATGAGAGACGAGATCGAGTCCAAACTCTACTTCCCCGAGACGAGATCGAGTCTAAACTCTACTTCCGAGACGAGAGACGAGATCGAGTCCAAACTCTACTTCCCCGAGATGAGAGACGAGATTGAGTCCAAACTCTACTTCCCCGAGACGAGAGACGAGATCGAGTCTAAACTCTACTTCCCCAAGAGACAAGATCGAGTCCAAACTCTACTTCCCCGAGACGAGAGACGAGATCGAGTCCAAACTCTTCTTCCCCAAGAGACGAGATCGAGTCCAAACTCTACTTCCCCGAGACGAGAGACGAGATCGAGTCCAAACTCTACTTCCCCGAGACGAGATAGAGTCTAAACTCTACTTCCCCAAGAGACAAGATCGAGTCCAAACTCTACTTCCCCGAGACGAGAGACGAGATCGAGTCCAAACTCTACTTCCCCAAGACGAGAGACGAGATCGAGTCCAAACTCTACTTCCCCGAGACGAGAGACGAGATCGAGTCCAAACTCTACTTCCCCAAGACACGAGATCGAGTCCAAACTCTACTTCCCCGAGACGAGAGACGAGATCGAGTCCAAACTCTACTTCCCCGAGATGAGAGACGAGATCGAGTCCAAACTCTACTTCCCCGAGACGAGATCGAGTCTAAACTCTACTTCTGAGACGAGAGACGAGATCGAGTCCAAACTCTACTTCCCCGAGACGAGAGACGAGATCGAGTCCAAACTCTACTTCCCCAAGACACGAGATCGAGTCCAAACTCTACTTCCCCGAGACGAGACGAGACCGAGTCCAAACTCTACTTCCCCGAGACGAGATCGAGTCTAAACTCTACTTCCCCGAGACGAGAGACGAGATCGAGTCCAAACTCTACTTCCCCGAGATGAGAAACGAGATCGAGTCCAAACTCTACTTCCCCGAGACGAGATCGAGTCTAAACTCTACTTCCCCAAGACACGAGATCGAGTCCAAACTCTACTTCCCCAAGACGAGAGACGAGATTGAGTCTAAACTCTACTTCCCCAAGACACGAGATCGAGTCCAAACTCTACTTCCCCGAGACGAGAGACGAGATCGAGTCCAAACTCTACTTCCCCAAGACGAGAGACGAGATCGAGTCCAAACTCTACTTCCCCGAGACGAGAGACGAGATCGAGTCCAAACTCTACTTCCCCGAGACGAGACACGAGATAGAGTCCAAACTCTACTTCCCCAAGACACGAGATCGAGTCCAAACTCTACTTCCCCGAGACACGAGATCGAGTTCTGGTGTGTGGTTCTGGTGTGTGATTCTGGTTCTGGTTCTAGTGTGTGGTTCTGGTTCTGGTTCTAGTGTGTGGTTCTGGTTCTGGTTCTAGTGTGTGGTTCTGGTTGTGGTTCTGGTTCTAGTGTGTGGTTCTGGTTGTGGTTGTGGTTCTGGTTGTGGTTCTGGTGTGTGGTTCTGGTTGTGGTTCTGGTGTGTGGTTCTGGTTCTGGTGTGTTCAGGTTCTGGTGTGTTCAGGTTCTGGTGTGTTCTGGTTCTGGTGTGTTCAGGTTCTGGTTCTGGTGTGTTCTGGTTCTGGTGTGTTCAGGTTCTGGTTCTGGTGTGTTCAGGTTCTGGTGTGTTCTGGTTCTGGTGTGTTCAGGTTCTGGTGTGTTCAGGTTCTGGTTCTGGTGTGTGGTTCTGGTCTGGTTGTGGTTGTGGTGTGTGGTTCTGGTGTGTGGTTGTGGTTCTGGTTTTGGTTCTGGTGTGTGGTTGTGGTTCTGGTGTGTGGTTGTGGTTCTGGTTGTGGTTCTGGTGTGTGGTTCTGGTTCTGGTGTGTGGTTCTGGTGTGTGGTTGTGGTTCTGGTTGTGGGTCTGGTGTGTGGTTCTGGTTGTGGTTCTGGTGTGTGGTTCTGGTCTGGTTGTGGTTCTGGTTGTGGTTCTGGTGTGTGGTTCAGGTTCTGGTTGTGGTTCTGGTTGTGGTTCTGGTTGTGGTTCTGGTTGTGGTTCTGGTGTGTGGTTCTGGTGTGTGGCTCTGGTTGTGGTTCTGGTGTGTGGTTCTGGTGTGTGGTTGTGGTTCTGGGTGTGGTTCTGGTGTGTGGTTCGGGTGTGTGGTTCTGGTTGTGGTTCTGGTTGTGATTCTGATGTGTGGTTCTGGTTCTGGTGTGTGGTTCTGGTGTGCGGTTCTGGTTGTGATTCTGGTGTGTGATTCTGGTTCTAGTGTGTGGTTCTGGTGTGTGGTTCTGGTTGTGGTTCTGGTGTGTGGTTGTGGTGTGTGGTTCTGGTGTGTGGTTGTGGTTCTGGTTTTGGTTCTGGTGTGTGGTTCTGGTGTGTGGTTGTGGTTCTGGTGTGTGGTTCTGGTTGTGGTTCTGGTCTGGTTCTGGTTGTGGTTCTGGTGTGTGGTTCAGGTTCTGGTTCTGGTTCTGGTTCGGGTTGTGGTTCTGGTGTGTGGTTCTGGTTGTGGTTCTGGTTGTGGTGTGTGGTTGTGGTGTGTGGTTCGGGTGTGTGGTTGTGGTTCTGGTTGTGGTTCTGGTGTGTGGTTGTAATTGTGGTTCTGGTGTGTGGTTGTGGTTCTGGTGTGTAGTTCTGGTGTGTGGTTGTGGTTCTGGTTGTGGTTCTGGTGTGTGGTTCTGGTTCTGGTGTGTGGTTCTGGTTCTGGTTGTGGTTCTGGTTGTGGTTCTGGTGTGTGGTTTTGGTTGTGGTTCTGGTGTGTGGTTCTGGTGTGTGGTTCTGGTGTGTGGTTCTGGTCGTGGTTCTGGTGTGTGGTTCTGGTGTGTGGTTCTGGTTGTGGTTCTGGTTGTGGTTCTGTTGTGTGGTTCTGGTTCTGGTGTGTGGTTGTGGTTCTGGTGTGTGGTTCTGGTGTGTGGTTCTGGTTGTGGCTGTGGTTCTGGTGTGTGGTTCTGGTTGTGGTTCTGGTGTGTGGTTCTGGTTGTGGTTGTGGTTCTGGTTGTGGTTCTGGTGTGTGGTTCCGGTTGTGGTTCTGGTGTGTGGTTGTGGTTCTGGTTGTGGTTCTGGTTGTGGTTCTGGTTGTGGTGTGTGGTTCTGGTTGTGGTTCTGGTTGTGGTTCTGGTTGTGGTTGTGGTTCTGGTGTGTGGTTCTGGTCGTGGTTCTGGTCGTGGTTCTGGTTGTGGTTCTGGTGTGTGGTTCTGGCGTGTGGTTCTGGTTGTGGTTCTGGTTGTGGTTCTGGTTGTGGTTCTGGTGTGTGGTTGTGGTGTGTGGTTCTGGTGTGTGGTTGTGGTTCTGGTTTTGGTTCTGGTGTGTGGTTCTGGTGTGTGGTTGTGGTTCTGGTGTGTGGTTCTGGTTGTGGTTCTGGTCTGGTTCTGGTTGTGGTTCTGGTGTGTGGTTCAGGTTCTGGTTCTGGTTGTGGTTCTGGTTCGGGTTGTGGTTCTGGTGTGTGGTTCTGGTTGTGGTTCTGGTTGTGGTGTGTGGTTGTGGTGTGTGGTTCGGGTGTGTGGTTGTGGTTCTGGTTGTGGTTCTGGTGTGTGGTTGTAATTGTGGTTCTGGTGTGTGGTTGTGGTTCTGGTGTGTAGTTCTGGTGTGTGGTTGTGGTTCTGGTTGTGGTTCTGGTGTGTGGTTCTGGTTCTGGTGTGTGGTTCTGGTTCTGGTTGTGGTTCTGGTTGTGGTTCTGGTGTGTGGTTTTGGTTGTGGTTCTGGTGTGTGGTTCTGGTGTGTGGTTCTGGTGTGTGGTTCTGGTGTGTGGTTCTGGTTGTGGCTGTGGTTCTGGTCGTGGTTCTGGTGTGTGGTTCTGGTGTGTGGTTCTGGTGTGTGGTTGTGGTTCTGGTTGTGGTTCTGTTGTGTGGTTCTGGTTCTGGTGTGTGGTTGTGGTTCTGGTGTGTGGTTCTGGTGTGTGGTTCTGGTTGTGGCTGTGGTTCTGGTGTGTGGTTCTGGTTGTGGTTCTGGTGTGTGGTTCTGGTTGTGGTTGTGGTTCTGGTTGTGGTTCTGGTGTGTGGTTCCGGTTGTGGTTCTGGTGTGTGGTTGTGGTTCTGGTTGTGGTTCTGGTTGTGGTTCTGGTTGTGGTGTGTGGTTCTGGTTGTGGTTCTGGTCGTGGTTCTGGTCGTGGTTCTGGTGTGTGGTTCTGGTCGTGGTTCTGGTTGTGGTTCTGGTTGTGGTTCTGGTCGTGGTTCTGGTTGTGGTTCTGGTCGTGGTTCTGGTTGTGGTGTGTGGTTCTGGTTGTGGTTCTGGTCGTGGTTCTGGTTCTGGTTCTGGTCGTGGTTCTGGTCGTGGTTCTGGTGTGTGGTTCTGGTCGTGGTTCTGGTTGTGGTTCTGGTTGTGGTTCTGGTTCTGGTCGTGGTTCTGGTTGTGGTTCTGGTCGTGGTTCTGGTTGTGGTGTGTGGTTCTGGTTGTGGTTCTGGTCGTGGTTCTGGTTCTGTTGTGGTTCTGGTTGTGGTTCTGGTTCTGGTCGTGGTTCTGGTGTGTGGTTCTGGTTGTGGTTCTGGTCGTGGTTCTGGTTGTGGTTCTGGTTGTGGTTCTGGTCGTGGTTCTGGTCGTGGTTCTGGTTGTGGTTCTGGTTGTGGTTCTGGTCGTGGTTCTGGTTGTGGTTCTGGTCGTGGTTCTGGTCGTGGTTCTGTTGTGGTTGTGGTTCTGGTCGTGGTTCTGTTGTGTGGTTCTGGTTGTGGTTCTGGTCGTGGTTCTGGTTGTGGTTGTGGTTCTGGTCGTGGTTCTGGTCGTGGTTCTGTTGTGGTTGTGGTTCTGGTCGTGGTTCTGGTGTGTGGTTCTGGTTCTGGTTGTGGTTCTGGTTGTGGTTCTGGTGTGTGGTTCTGGTTCTGGTTCTGGTCGTGGTTCTGGTGTGTGGTTCTGGTCGTGGTTCTGGTCGTGGTTCTGTTGTGGTTGTGGTTCTGGTCGTGGTTCTGGTCGTGGTTCTGGTCGTGGTTCTGGTCGTGGGTCTGGTCGTGGGTCTGGTCGTGGTTCTGGTTGTGGTTCTGGTGTGTGGTTCTGGTTGTGGTTCTGGTTGTGGTTCTGGTCGTGGTTCTGGTTCTGGTCGTGGTTCTGGTTCTGGTTCTGGTTGTGGTTCTGGTTCTGGTCGTGGTTCTGGTTCTGGTTCTGGTCGTGGTTCTGGTCGTGGTTCTGTTGTGGTTCTGGTTGTGGTTGTGGTTCTGGTTCTGGTCGTGGTTCTGGTCGTGGTTCTGGTCGTGGTTCTGGTTCTGGTCGTGGTTCTGGTCGTGGTTCTGTTGTGGTTGTGGTTCTGGTCGTGGTTCTGGTGTGTGGTTCTGGTTCTGGTCGTGGTCGTGGTTCTGTTGTGGTTCTGGTTGTGGTTCTGGTCGTGGTTCTGGTTCTGGTTGTGGTTCTGGTTCTGGTTGTGGTTCTGGTTGTGGTTCTGGTTCTGGTCGTGGTTCTGGTTCTGGTCGTGGTTCTGGTCGTGGTTCTGGTCGTAGTTCTGGTGTGTGGTTCTGGTTCTGGTCGTGGTTCTGGTCGTGGTTCTGTTGTGGTTCTGGTTCTGGTTCTGGTCGTGGTTCTGGTCGTGGTCGTGGTTCTGGTTCTGGTCGTGGTTCTGGTCGTGGTTCTGGTTGTGGTTCTGGTTGTGGTTCTGGTTCTGGTCGTGGTTCTGGTCGTGGTTCTGGTCGTGGTTCTGGTTCTGGTCGTGGTTCTGGTTGTGGTTCTGGTGTGTGGTTCTGGTCGTGGTTGTGGTTGTGGTTCTGGTCGTGGTTCTGGTGCGTGGTTCTGGTGTGTGGTTGTGGTTCTGGTTGTGGTTCTGGTCGTGGTTCTGGTCGTGGTTCTGGTCGTGGTTCTGGTTGTGGTTCTGGTCGTGGTTCTGGTTCTGGTTGTGGTTCTGGTTCTGGTCGTGGTTCTGGTCGTGGTTCTGGTTGTGGTTCTGGTTGTGGTTCTGGTCGTGGTTCTGGTCGTGGTTCTGGTTCTGGTCGTGGTTCTGGTTCTGGTGTGTGGTTCTGGTCGTGGTTGTGGTTCTGGTCGTGGTTCTGGTGTGTGGTTGTGGTTCTGGTTGTGGTTCTGGTCGTGGTTCTGGTCGTGGTTCTGGTCGTGGTTCTGGTTGTGGTTCTGGTCGTGGTTCTGGTTCTGGTTGTGGTTCTGGTTCTGGTCGTGGTTCTGGTCGTGGTTCTGGTCGTAGTTCTGGTTCTGGTTCTGGTCGTGGTTCTGGTTCTGGTCGTGGTTCTGGTCGTGGTTCTGGTCGTGGTTCTGGTTCTGGTCGTGGTTCTGGTCGTGGTTCTGGTGTGTGGTTGTGGTTCTGGTTGTGGTTCTGGTTGTGGTTCTGGTTCTGGTCGTGGTTCTGGTTCTGGTCGTGGTTCTGGTCGTGGTTCTGGTTGTGGTTCTGGTCGTGGTTCTGGTTCTGGTTGTGGTTCTGGTCGTGGTTCTGGTCGTGGTTCTGGTTGTGGTTCTGGTCGTGGTTCTGGTTCTGGTTGTGGTTCTGGTCGTGGTTCTGGTCGTGGTTCTGGTCGTGGTTCTGGTTCTGGTCGTGGTTCTGGTTCTGGTTCTGGTCGTGGTTCTGGTGTGTGGTTCTGGTCGTGGTTCTGGTCGTGGTTCTGGTCGTGGTTCTGGTTCTGGTCGTGGTTCTGGTCGTGGTTCTGGTCGTGGTTCTGGTCGTGGTTCTGGTCGTGGTTCTGGTTCTGGTCGTGGTTCTGGTTCTGGTCGTGGTTCTGGTCGTGGTTCTGGTGTGTGGTTCTGTTGTGGTTCTGGTTCTGGTCGTGGTTCTGGTCGTAGTTCTGGTTCTGGTCGTGGTTCTGGTCGTGGTTCTGGTCGTGGTTCTGGTCGTGGTTCTGGTTGTGGTTCTGGTTGTGGTTCTGTTGTGGTTCTGGTGTGTGGTTGTGGTTCTGGTGTGTGGTTCTGGTTCTGGTTCTGGTTCTGGTGTGGGACTGACCCAGAAGACGATGTTGTAGCTGAACATGAGGTATTTGTAACAGCAGCTGACCTCAGCGTTTTCATACCGATAATAGTACATCTGAAAAAGAGAAGAACAAGAGTCAGAGGAGAGGAGGAGGAGAGGAGGAGGAGAGGAGGAGAGGAGGAGGAGAGGAGGAGGAGAGGAGAGAGGAGGAGGAGAGGAGGAGGAGAGAAGAGGAGAGGACAGAGGAGAGGAGAGGAGGAGTAGGAGAGAGGAGGAGAGAGGAGGAGAGGAGAGAGGAGAGAGGAGGAGAGGAGAGGAGAGAGGAGGAGAGAAGGAGAGGAGAGAGGAGAGAGGAGAGGAGAGAGGAGGAGAGAAGGAGAGGAGAGAGGAGAGAGGAGAGGAGAGAGGAGGAGAGAAGGAGAGGAGAGAGGAGAGAGGAGAGGAGAGAGGAGGAGAGGACAGAGGAGAGGAGAGGAGGAGTAGGAGAGAGGAGGAGAGAGGAGGAGAGGAGAGAGGAGAGAGGAGGAGAGGAGAGAGGAGAGAGGAGTAGAGAAGGAGAGGAGAGAGGAGAGAGGAGAGGAGAGAGGAGGAGAGAAGGAGAGGAGAGAGGAGAGAGGAGAGGAGAGAGGAGGAGAGAAGGAGAGGAGAGAGGAGAGAGGAGAGGAGAGAGGAGGAGAGAAGGAGAGGAGAGAGGAGGAGAGGAGAGAGGAGAGAGGAGGAGAGGAGAGAGGAGAGGAGAGAGGAGGAGAGAAGGAGAGGAGAGAGGAGAGGAGAGAGGAGGAGAGAAGGAGAGGAGAGAGGAGAGAGGAGAGGAGAGAGGAGGAGAGAAGGAGAGGAGAGAGGAGAGGAGAGAGGAGAGAGGAGAGGAGAGAGGAGGAGAGGAGAGAGGAGAGGAGAGAGGAGGAGAGGAGGATCTGTATAATCTGTATCATTTTAGGGCTGGGCGATATGGACCAAAAAATATATCTCGATATATTTTGCTATATCTCGATATCCGATATATATCTCGATATCCGATATATATCTCGATATCCGATATATATCTCGATATCCGATATATATCTCGATATCCGATATATATCTCGATATCCGATATATATCTCGATATCCGATATATATCTCGATATCCGATATATATCTCGATATCCGATATATATCTCGATATCCGATATATATCTCGATATCCGATATATATCTGGATATCTTATACGCCCGGACTGTGAATTATTGTATATAGAATTAAGTTAGAATTTGTCAAAGCAGCAGCAGAACTTAAAGACTCCAGAGCTCTGAAGTGTCCACAGACGGACAGCGCCACCATCATACGCCCGTCTGATTACAGACGGACAGCGCCACCATCATACACCCGTCTGATTACAGACGGACAGCGCCACCATCATACGCCCGTCTGATTACAGACGGACAGCGCCACCATCATACGCCCGTCTGATTACAGACGGACAGCGCCACCATCATACACCCGTCTGATTACAGACGGACAGCGCCACCATCATACGCCCCGTCTTACTACAACAGGAGTATAACATACACATTTGATCTGATTAATCTTCATGTAGTTCTGCACTGAAACACTCTGTGGCCCTTTGTGGACCCTCACCACAGTTTGAGAACCTCTTCTTTAAGAGAACTTCCACTGACACAGAACTGCTTCAAAGTGAAGAAAGTGCAGATTTAAACCTGTATTTCCACATTCCAAACTGGAGTTCTTCTCTGGTTTTAAAGTGTTTAGTCTCTGCACATTTACCAAACCAAACACACTGTGACAAACGGATTTATCTGGCATGGCTCAGGCTGCAGAGAGAAGCCCCCGAGGCCCCCCCAGGCCCCCGCAGGGCCCCCCAGGCCCCCCAGGCCCCCACAGGCCCCCGCACACCCCCGCAGGCCCCCGCAGGCCCCCCCAGGCCCCCGCAGGCCCCCGCAGGCCCCCCCAGGCCCCCGCAGGGCCCCCAGGCCCCCCCAGGCCCCCGCACACCCCCCCAGGCCCCCGCACACCCCCCCAGGCCCCCGCAGGCCCCCACAGGCCCCCGCACACCCCCACAGGCCCCCGCACACCCCCACAGGCCCCCACAGGCCCCCGCAGGCCCCCGCACGCCCCCACAGGCCCCCACAGGCCCCCCAGGCCCCCACAGGCCCCCGCACACCCCCACAGGCCCCCGCACAGGCTCCCACAGGCCCCCGCACACCTTCACACACCGGGATGAGTTTATTGCCAACAGCAGCGGCCTTAATGAAAATGACCTCACTCAGTATTCAGACCTGAGTCCGTGACGAGACCAAGACTAAAGCTCTGACTTTGTCCAGCGGCACGGGGGTGTCTGTGAGGGGTGGGGCAGGTGTGGGTCCTGCTGTGGTGAGGCAGGTGTGGGTCCTGCTGTGGTGAGGCAGGTGTGGGTCCTGCTGTGGTGGGGCAGGTGTGGGTCCTGCTGTGGTGGGGCAGGTGTGGGTCCTGCTGTGGTGGGGCAGGTGTGGGTCCTGCTGTGGTGGGGCAGGTGTGGGTCCTGCTGTGGTGAGGCAGGTGTGGGTCCTGCTGTGGTGGGGCAGGTGTGGGTCCTGCTGTGGTGGGGCAGGTGTGGGTCCTGCTGTGGTGAGGCAGGTGTGGGTCCTGCTGTGGTGGGGCAGGTGTGGGTCCTGCTGTGGTGGGGCAGGTGTGGGTCCTGCTGTGGTGGGGCAGGTGTGGGTCCTGCTGTGGTGAGGCAGGTGTGGGTCCTGCTGTGGTGGGGCAGGTGTGGGTCCTGCTGTGGTGGGGCAGGTGTGGGTCCTGCTGTGGTGGGGCAGGTGTGGGTCCTGCTGTGGTGGGGCAGGTGTGGGTCCTGCTGTGGTGGGGCAGGTGTGGGTCCTGCTGTGGTGGGGCAGGTGTGGGTCCTGCTGTGGTGAGGCAGGTGTGGGTCCTGCTGTGGTGGGGCAGGTGTGGGTCCTGCTGTGGTGGGGCAGGTGTGGGTCCTGCTGTGGTGAGGCAGGTGTGGGTCCTGCTGTGGTGGGGCAGGTGTGGGTCCTGCTGTGGTGGGGCAGGTGTGGGTCCTGCTGTGGTGGGGCAGGTGTGGGTCCTGCTGTGGTGGGGCAGGTGTGGGTCCTGCTGTGGTGAGGCAGGTGTGGGTCCTGCTGTGGTGGGGCAGGTGTGGGTCCTGCTGTGGTGGGGCAGGTGTGGGTCCTGCTGTGGTGAGGCAGGTGTGGGTCCTGCTGTGGTGGGGCAGGTGTGGGTCCTGCTGTGGTGGGGCAGGTGTGGGTCCTGCTGTGGTGGGGCAGGTGTGGGTCCTGCTGTGGTGAGGCAGGTGTGGGTCCTGCTGTGGTGGGGCAGGTGTGGGTCCTGCTGTGGTGAGGCAGGTGTGGGTCCTGCTGTGGTGGGGCAGGTGTGGGTCCTGCTGTGGTGGGGCAGGTGTGGGTCCTGCTGTGGTGGGGCAGGTGTGGGTCCTGCTGTGGTGGGGCAGGTGTGGGTCCTGCTGTGGTGAGGCAGGTGTGGGTCCTGCTGTGGTGGGGCAGGTGTGGGTCCTGCTGTGGTGGGGCAGGTGTGGGTCCTGCTGTGGTGAGGCAGGTGTGGGTCCTGCTGTGGTGGGGCAGGTGTGGGTCCTGCTGTGGTGGGGCAGGTGTGGGTCCTGCTGTGGTGAGGAAGGTGTGGGTCCTGCTGTGGTGGGGCAGGTGTGGGTCCTGCTGTGGTGGGGCAGGTGTGGGTCCTGCTGTGGTGGGGCAGGTGTGGGTCCTGCTGTGGTGGGGCAGGTGTGGGTCCTGCTGTGGTGGGGCAGGTGTGGGTCCTGCTGTGGTGGGGCAGGTGTGGGTCCTGCTGTGGTGGGGCAGGTGTGGGTCCTGCTGTGGTGAGGCAGGTGTGGGTCCTGCTGTGGTGGGGCAGGTGTGGGTCCTGCTGTGGTGGGGCAGGTGTGGGTCCTGCTGTGGTGGGGCAGGTGTGGGTCCTGCTGTGGTGGGGCAGGTGTGGGTCCTGCTGTGGTGAGGCAGGTGTGGGTCCTGCTGTGGTGGGGCAGGTGTGGGTCCTGCTGTGGTGGGGCAGGTGTGGGTCCTGCTGTGGTGGGGCAGGTGTGGGTCCTGCTGTGGTGGGGCAGGTGTGGGTCCTGCTGTGGTGGGGCAGGTGTGGGTCCTGCTGTGGTGAGGCAGGTGTGGGTCCTGCTGTGGTGGGGCAGGTGTGGGTCCTGCTGTGGTGGGGCAGGTGTGGGTCCTGCTGTGGTGGGGCAGGTGTGGGTCCTGCTGTGGTGGGGCAGGTGTGGGTCCTGCTGTGGTGGGGCAGGTGTGGGTCCTGCTGTGGTGGGGCAGGTGTGGGTCCTGCTGTGGTGAGGCAGGTGTGGGTCCTGCTGTGGTGGGGCAGGTGTGGGTCCTGCTGTGGTGGGGCAGGTGTGGGTCCTGCTGTGGTGGGGCAGGTGTGGGTCCTGCTGTGGTGGGGCAGGTGTGGGTCCTGCTGTGGTGAGGCAGGTGTGGGTCCTGCTGTGGTGGGGCAGGTGTGGGTCCTGCTGTGGTGGGGCAGGTGTGGGTCCTGCTGTGGTGGGGCAGGTGTGGGTCCTGCTGTGGTGGGGCAGGTGTGGGTCCTGCTGTGGTGAGGCAGGTGTGGGTCCTGCTGTGGTGGGGCAGGTGTGGGTCCTGCTGTGGTGGGGCAGGTGTGGGTCCTGCTGTGGTGGGACAGGTGTGGGTCCTGCTGCAGGGCTCCTCGGTTAAGGGGGTGTGGGTGTGTTTTGAAGCGGAGTTTGTTCATCTGCACACACGTGGAGCTCGTGTGCTGGGGTCGTGCACGGTCACAGGTGTCGTGCCCGGGCACAGGTGTCCTGTGGCTGCACTCGCACTGGGAAACGTGCATTTAGAAAGTTTAACTCGTCACGTTGCATCTGTGCAGCTCCTTATTGTGCTGCAGAAGCATCGCACAGAGGAGCCTGTTTGTTTTCCACGTTCGCACGACGAAATATTTGCTCGCAAATGCAAATGAAATGAGCGCACTGTAGAGCCCAGGTCCTAGTCCTGGTTTAGTCCTAGTCCTGGTTTAGTCCGAGCCCAGCTCCGGGCTCTGCGGAGGAGCTCGGGGGACAAACGCAGGAGGCGGAGGCGAGCGCGGCACAGAGAAGGCAAAACAAGCGAAGCGGCGAAACCAGAAGTAAACATAAGCATTATAGCGATATATCGATATGTCACAATTCATATCGAGTTTCAAAAATATCTCGATATATTTTAAATATCGAGATATCATCTATATAATCTATATCATCTATATAATCTATATCATCTATATAATCTATATCATCTATATAATCTATATAATGAGCCAAAACGCGCAGGAGGAAACTGCTTCATGTTTTTCAGTTTGTGAAACAAAGGCTCAGTTCTGCTTTTCCTGCAGATTAGAGAAGAACAAACTCACCTGCCTCCCCCAGCACGAGACCATATATAACACGATATATAATTACTTATATATAACTACTATGAGGTATATAACACTAAAGGTGTATAACATTAAAGAGTAAACCGTATATATGAGTGTATAACGCTACAGGAGTGTTTATAAGAGGGTTCTGTTCAGTTTGAGTATGAAATACTCGCGTGTTTTCCTTTGATTACAGTAAAGTAACTAAAGTAAAGATTACAGTAAAGTAACTGCAGTCTGAACACGCCCCAATGAAAGAGTAAAAGTACTCGAGTAAGAGTGAATACTCCTTTACTTCCTGCTAACGGTGCACTGTTTACAGGCTAATGCTAACACCGAGCTAACGCTAATGCTAACGCGGCTAACGGCGGGGCTAACCGTGTCCCCGAACCCTCCCGCCGGTACCGGACCGTCCCTCCCGCTGCCCCCGGTCCCGGACTCTCACCTGTGTCCCGCAGCGGAACCGAACCGACAAAAAAACACACACAAAAAACAAATGAAAAACAGAAACTCAAAACCCGCAGCTTCCTCCAACGGCCACTTCCGCCTCTGTCACAACACTTCCGGCCGACTTTCACAACAAAAGATTTCAGCAAACACACCCCGGACAACCCAGAGCACCCGGACAACCCAGAGCACCCGGATAACCCCACAGAGCACCCGGATAACCCCACAGAGCACCCGGATAACCCCACAGAGCACCCGGATAACCCACAGAGCACCCGGATAACCCACAGAGCACCCGGATAACCCCACAGAGCACCCGGATAACCCCACAGAGTACCCGGATAACCCACAGAGCACCCGGATAACCCCACAGAGTACCCGGATAACCCCACAGAGTACCCGGATAACCCACAGAGCACCCGGATAACCCACAGAGCACCCGGATAACCCCACAGAGTACCCGGATAACCCACAGAGCACCCGGATAACCCCACAGAGCACCCGGATAACCCACAGAGCACCCGGATAACCCCACAGAGCACCCGGATAACCCCACAGAGCACACGGATAACCCACAGAGCACCCGGATAACCCACAGAGCACCCGGATAACCCACAGAGCACCCGGATAACCCCACAGAGCACCCGGATAACCCACAGAGCACCCGGATAACCCACAGGGCACCCGGATAACCCACAGGGCACCCGGATAACCCCACAGAGCACCCGGATAACCCACAGAGCACCCGGATAACCCCACAGAGCACCCGGATAACCCCACAGAGCACCCGGATAACCCACAGAGCACCCGGATAACCCACAGAGTACCCGGATAACCCCACAGAGCACCCGGATAACCCCACAGAGCACCCGGATAACCCACAGAGCACCCGGATAACCCACAGAGCACCCGGATAACCCACAGAGCACCCGGATTACCCCACAGAGCACCCGGATAACCCACAGAGCACCCGGATAACCCCACAGAATACCCGGATAACCCCACAGAGCACCCGGATAACCCACAGAGCACCCGGATAACCCCACAGAGCACCCAGATTACCCCACAGAGCACCCGGATAACCCACAGAGTACCCGGATAACCCACAGAATACCCGGATAACCCCACAGAGTACCCGGATAACCCACAGAATACCCGGATAACCCACAGAGCACCCAGATTACCCCACAGAGCACCCGGATAACCCACAGAGTACCCGGATAACCCACAGAATACCCGGATAACCCCACAGAGTACCCGGATAACCCCACAGAGTACCCGGATAACCCCACAGAGCACCCAGATTACCCCACAGAGCACCCGGATAACCCACAGAGTACCCGGATAACCCACAGAATACCCGGATAACCCCACAGAGTACCCGGATAACCCCACAGAGTACCCAGATAACCCACAGAATACCCGGATAACCCACAGAGCACCCGGATAACCCACAGAGCACCTGGATAACCCCACAGAGCACCCGGATAACCCACAGAGTACCCGGATAACCCACAGAGCACCCGGATAACCCACAGAGCACCCGGATAACCCACAGAGCACCCGGATAACCCACAGAGTACCCGGATAACCCACAGAGCACCCGGATTACCCCACAGAGCACCCAGATAACCCACAGAGTACCCAGATAACCCACAGAGCACCCGGATAACCCACAGAGCACCCGGATTACCCCACAGAGTACCCGGATAACCCACAGAGCACCCGGATAACCCCACAGAGCACCCGGATAACCCCACAGAGCACCCGGATAACCCACAGAGTACCCGGATAACCCACAGAGCACCCAGATTACACCACAGAGTACCCGGATAACCCACAGAGCACCCAGATTACACCACAGAGTAAACTCTTTTCTATCACTGCAGATAGACTCTATATGGTTCTCACCGCATTGATTTATTTGAATTTATTTGAACAGAATTCACAAACAGGAAGTTGCCGCGGTGATGAAACAAAACGAGATAAACTGAACCCCGCAGAACCCTGCAGAACCCTGCAGAACTCCCCAGAACCCTGCAGAACCCTCCAGAATCCTGCAGAACTCCCCAGAACCCTGCAGAACCCTCCAGAACCCCCCAGAACCCTCCAGAATCCTGCATGACCCTCCAGAACCCCCCAGAACCCTGCATGACCCTCCAGAACCCTCGCAGAACCCTCCAGAACCCCTCAGAACCCTCTCACACGCAGCCTGAGCCCGTGCATGGACCGGACCAGGTCCAGGTGCAGGTCCGGGTCCAGATCTCGCCCTGTGCCTGAACTCTCGCGGGACTTGCCTGTGTGTGCCTGAAGTCTCGCGGTGTTTGGGCGCGTGCTGCAGCTCAGAGGCGGAGTCGGAAGCTCGTGCGGTCTGCAGCGGGTCCTGCTTTGGTCCTGGTTTAGTCCTGGTTTGCTCCTAGTTTAGTCCCGGTTTAGTCCCGGTCCAGTCCCGGTCCAGAGCCCGTTTAAATCCGGGTCAGCCCGGCCCGGTTCGCTTCGGTCCGGTCTCCAGCGGCGGGACCGAGGGGGAAGTCCGTGCTCGCGCCGCGCTCGTGTCCGCTGTCGGCGCGCGCTCGCGGCTCGGCGGGAAACAACAGGCCTCAGTCACGCGCAAGGGGCTGGGTCACGCGCACCATGGACGGCTCTTTAGGTGAGTCCTGCACGCGCACACACGGAGCACGCACGGACGCACGCGCACGGACCGCTGCGGCTTTCCACGTGTCACCCCCACGCCCCGCCCCCCGCGAGCCCGCGCCCCGAGCGCGTGCGTGAGCCAGAACAAAGCCACCGGAAGTGGTCCAGACTACTTCCGGCCGGTCTGGACCAGGTTCACTCCTGGTTCAGTCCAGGTTTAGTCCTGGTTCAGTCCTGGTTTAGTCCTG
The DNA here is from genome assembly GCA_034769755.1 of Odontamblyopus lacepedii. Taxonomy (NCBI): domain Eukaryota; kingdom Metazoa; phylum Chordata; class Actinopteri; order Gobiiformes; family Gobiidae; genus Odontamblyopus; species Odontamblyopus lacepedii. The sequence goes on along the minus strand of CM068354.1, from coordinate 43,276,048 downwards.
GTTCAGTCATGGTTTAGTCCTGGTTTAGTCCTGGTTCAGTCCTGGTTCAGTCCTGGTTCAGTCCTGGTTCAGTCCTGGTTTAGACCTGGTTCAGTCCAGGTTTAGTCCTGGTTCAGTCCTGGTTTAGTCCTGGTTCAGTCCTGGTTTAGTCCTGGTTTAGTCCTGGTTTAGTCCTGGTTTAGTCCTGGTTCAGTCCTGGTTCAGTCCTGGTTTAGTCCTGGTTCAGTCCTGGTTTAGTCATGGTTTAGTCCTGGTTTAGTCCTGGTTTAGTCCTGATTCACTCCTGGTTCAGTCCAGGTTTAGTCCTGGTTCAGTCCTGGTTTAGTCCTGGTTCAGTCCTGGTTTAGTCCTGGTTTAGTCCTGGTTTAGTCCTGGTTTAGTCCTGGTTCAGTCCTGGTTCAGTCCTGGTTTAGTCCTGATTCACTCCTGGTTTAGTCCTGGTTCAGTCCTGGTTTAGTCCTGGTTCAGTCCTGGTTCAGTCCTGGTTTAGTCCTGGTTTAGTCATGGTTTAGTCCTGGTTTAGTCCTGGTTCAGTCCTGGTTTAGTCCTGGTTTAGTCCTGGTTCAGTCCTGGTTTAGTCCTGGTTCAGTCCTGGTTCAGTCCTGGTTTAGTCCTGGTTCAGTCCTGGTTTAGTCATGGTTTAGTCCTGGTTTAGTCCTGGTTTAGTCCTGATTTAGTCCTGGTTTATACCTTGTTTATACCTTGTTTAGTCCTGATTCACTCCTGGTTTAGTCCTGATTCACTCCTGGTTTAGTCCTGGTTCAGTCCTGGTTTAGTCCTGGTTTAGTCCTGGTTTAGTCCTGGTTCAGTCCTGGTTTAGTCATGGTTTAGTCCTGGTTTAGTCCTGGTTTAGTCCTGATTTAGTCCTGGTTTATACCTTGTTTATACCTTGTTTAGTCCTGATTCACTCCTGGTTTAGTCCTGATTCACTCCTGGTTTAGTCCTGGTTCAGTCCTGGTTCAGTCCTGGTTTAGTCCTGGTTCAGTCCTGGTTTAGTCCTGGTTCAGTCCTGGTTCAGTCCTGGTTTAGTCCTGGTTCAGTCCTGGTTTAGTCCTGGTTCAGTCCTGGTTCACTCCTGGTTCAGTCCTGGTTCAGTCCTGGTTTAGTCCTGGTTTAGTCCTGATTCACTCCTGGTTCAGTCCTGGTTCAGTCCTGGTTCAGTCCTGGTTTAGTCCTGGTTCAGTCCTGGTTCACTCCTGGTTCAGTCCTGGTTCAGTCCTGATTCACTCCTGGTTTAGTCCTGATTCACTCCTGGTTTAGTCCTGGTTCAGTCCTGGTTCAGTCCTGGTTTAGTCCTGGTTCAGTCCTGGTTTAGTCCTGGTTCAGTCCTGGTTCAGTCCTGGTTTAGTCCTGGTTCAGTCCTGGTTTAGTCCTGGTTCAGTCCTGGTTCAGTCCTGGTTTAGTCCTGGTTCAGTCCTGGTTTAGTCCTGGTTCAGTCCTGGTTCAGTCCTGGTTTAGTCCTGGTTCAGTCCTGGTTTAGTCCTGGTTCAGTCCTGGTTCAGTCCTGGTTTAGTCCTGGTTTAGTCCTGATTTAGTCCTGGTTCAGTCCTGGTTCAGTCCTGGTTCAGTCCTGGTTTAGTCCTGGTTCAGTTTCTTTTTGTCTGTGGTTTCGTCAGAAGTTTCACTCTGACACTTTCCATTTCTTGTGACGGTTTTTCAGAATCGAACATCTGCAGAACCCAGAAGACGGGTCAAATACACAGACAGGATGGGTCAAATACACAGACAGGATGGGTCAAATACACAGACAGGATGGGTCAAATACACAGACAGGATGGGTCAAATACACAGACAGGATGGGTCAAATACACAGACAGGATGGGTCAAATACACAGACAGGATGGGTCAAATACACAGACAGGATGGGTCAAATACACAGACAGGATGGGTCAAATACACAGACAGGATGGGTCAAATACACAGACAGGATGGGTCAAATACACAGACAGGACGGGTCAAATACAGAGACAGGACGGGTCAAATACAGAGACAGGACGGGTCAAATACAGAGACAGGACGGGTCAAATACAGAGACAGGACGGGTCAAATACAGATCTGAGTGTTTGTTTCCTTCATGTTTGACTCTTTATTATTCGTCTGTTTCATCTGCAACGCTCTGTTCCACCCTGTGATGTCATCAAGTGAACAGCTCCTTTAGTTCAGTCGAGGCGACTCCAGGACTGAAATGATCCAGGTGATTCTAGTGAAGGTGTGTGGAGTTTAAAAACACAGTGGAGCACTTCCTGTATCACCACACGATGACATCACCAGGTGGAACAGAGTGTTTTCAGTCTGAGAGAAGAACTCGTGCTAAATGTGCAGGTTTGAGTGAAACATGTGAATGGAACAAACACGACTCCAGGAAACGACATCAGAGCAGCAGAGGATTATGGGACATGGAGTCTCAGGATAAACTACATTAGAGCAGAGGATTATGGGACATGGAGTCTCAGGATAAACTACATTAGAGCAGAGGATTATGGGACATGGAGTCTCAGGATAAACTACATTAGAGCAGAGGATTATGGGACATGGAGTCTCAGGATAAACTACATTAGAGCAGAGGATTATGGGACATGGAGTCTCAGGATAAACTACATTAGAGCAGAGGATTATGGGACATGGAGTCTCAGGATAAACTACATTAGAGCAGAGGATTATGGGACATGGAGTCTCAGGATAAACTACATTAGAGCAGAGGATTATGGGACATGGAGTCTCAGGATAAACTACATTAGAGCAGAGGATTATGGGACATGGAGTCTCAGGATAAACTACATTAGAGCAGAGGATTATGGGACATGGAGTCTCAGGATAAACTACATTAGAGCAGAGGATTATGGGACATGGAGTCTCAGGATAAACTACATTAGAGCAGAGGATTATGGGACATGGAGTCTCAGGATAAACTACATTAGAGCAGAGGATTATGGGACATGGAGTCTCAGGATAAACTACATTAGAGCAGAGGATTATGGGACATGGAGTCACAGGATAAACTACATTAGAGCAGAGGATTATGGGACATGGAGTCTCAGGATAAACTACATCAGAGCAGAGGATTATGGGACATGGAGTCTCAGGATAAACTACATTAGAGCAGAGGATTATGGGACATGGAGTCTTAGGATAAACTACATTAGAGCAGAGGATTATGGGACATGGAGTCTCAGGATAAACTACATTAGAGCAGAGGATTATGGGACATGGAGTCTCAGGATAAACTACATTAGAGCAGAGGATTATGGGACATGGAGTCACAGGATAAACTACATTAGAGCAGAGGATTATGGGACATGGAGTCTCAGGATAAACTACATTAGAGCAGAGGATTATGGGACATGGAGTCTCAGGATAAACTACATTAGAGCAGAGGATTATGGGACATGGAGTCTCAGGATAAACTACATTAGAGCAGAGGATTATGGGACATGGAGTCACAGGATAAACTACATTAGAGCAGAGGATTATGGGACATGGAGTCTCAGGATAAACTACATCAGAGCAGAGGATTATGGGACATGGAGTCTCAGGATAAACTACATTAGAGCAGAGGATTATGGGACATGGAGTCTCAGGATAAACTACATTAGAGCAGAGGATTATGGGACATGGAGTCTTAGGATAAACTACATTAGAGCAGAGGATTATGGGACATGGAGTCACAGGATAAACTACATTAGAGCAGAGGATTATGGGACATGGAGTCTCAGGATAAACTACAGTAGAGCAGAGGATTATGGGACATGGAGTCTCAGGATAAACTACATTAGAGCAGAGGATTATGGGACATGGAGTCTCAGGATAAACTACATTAGAGCAGAGGATTATGGGACATGGAGTCTCAGGATAAACTACATTAGAGCAGAGGATTATGGGACATGGAGTCTCAGGATAAACTACATTAGAGCAGAGGATTATGGGACATGGAGTCACAGGATAAACTACATTAGAGCAGAGGATTATGGGACATGGAGTCTCAGGATAAACTACATTAGAGCAGAGGATTATGGGACATGGAGTCTCAGGATAAACTACATTAGAGCAGAGGATTATGGGACATGGAGTCACAGGATAAACTACATTAGAGCAGAGGATTATGGGACATGGAGTCTCAGGATAAACTACATTAGAGCAGAGGATTATGGGACATGGAGTCTTAGGATAAACTACATTAGAGCAGAGGATTATGGGACATGGAGTCACAGGATAAACTACATTAGAGCAGAGGATTATGGGACATGGAGTCTCAGGATAAACTACAGTAGAGCAGAGGATTATGGGACATGGAGTCTCAGGATAAACTACATTAGAGCAGAGGATTATGGGACATGGAGTCTCAGGATAAACTACATTAGAGCAGAGGATTATGGGACATGGAGTCTCAGGATAAACTACATTAGAGCAGAGGATTATGGGACATGGAGTCTCAGGATAAACTACATTAGAGCAGAGGATTATGGGACATGGAGTCTCAGGATAAACTACATTAGAGCAGAGGATTATGGGACATGGAGTCTCAGGATAAACTACATTAGAGCAGAGGATTATGGGACATGGAGTCTCAGGATAAACTACATTAGAGCAGAGGATTATGGGACATGGAGTCTCAGGATAAACTACATTAGAGCAGAGGATTATGGGACATGGAGTCACAGGATAAACTACATTAGAGCAGAGGATTATGGGACATGGAGTCTCAGGATAAACTACATTAGAGCAGAGGATTATGGGACATGGAGTCTCAGGATAAACTACATTAGAGCAGAGGATTATGGGACATGGAGTCTCAGGATAAACTACATTAGAGCAGAGGATTATGGGACATGGAGTCTCAGGATAAACTACATTAGAGCAGAGGATTATGGGAGCTTTCACCTTAAGCCTACTGCCTGTACGTGCGCGCTCCTGCCTGTACGTGTGCGCTCCTGTACGTGCGCGCTCCTGCCTGTACGTGCGCGCTCCTGCCTGTACGTGCGTGCTCCTGTACGTGCGCGCTCCTGACTCTCTCTCTGAACAGATGAGGATGTGCATGAGGACAGCGTGCATGCTCACGTGTGCACGTTGGAGAGTGACGAGCATGTGCACGCTCGTGTGTGCGCGCTGGAGCTGCGCGTGCAGACGCAGGAGGACGAGCTCACCGTACTGAAGGCGGCGCTCGCTGATGTCATCCGCCGCCTCAACCAATCAGAGGAGAGCAAGAGGCAGAGCAAAGGTACGTGGCCAATCAGAGCGGGGGAGCGGGTCAGAGGGGGCGGGGTCTCTGCTGTGAGGGGGCGGTGCCAGAGGGGACAGGGTCAGAGGGGTCAGGGTGGGGTCAGAGGGGGTGGGGTCAGAGCGGGTGGGGTCAGAGCGGGTGGGGTCAAAGGGGGCGGGGCAGTGCTGTGAGGGGGTGGGGGCAGGAGCAGGGTCTCTGCAGTGAGGGGGCGGGGTCTCTGCTGTGAGGGGGGCGGTGCCAGAGGGGACAGGGTCAGAGGTGTCAGGGTGGGGTCAGAGCGGGTGGGGTTAAAGGGGACGGGGCAGTGCTGTGAGGGGGTGGGGTCAGGGGCGGGGTCTCTGCAGTGAAGGGGTGCGGTCGGAGGGGGCGGGGTCTGCTGTGAGGGGGTGGGGTCAGAGGGGGCAGGGCAGTGCTGTGAGGGGGCGGGGTCAGGGGCAGGGTCTCTGCAGTGAGGGGGTGGGGTCGGAGGGGGCGGGGTCTCTGCTGTGAGCTCACTCTCTGCGCTTTGCAGGCTCCATGCGTGAGGCCTTTTCTCTGTCCTGTTTGCCGAACGGCGGCTCCTCGGGGCCCTCGGGGCCCGGGCGCCGCAGAGACCGAGACCGAGACTCGGGGTCCGTGACGCGCAAAGAGACGCTGTCGTCAGCCGCCAAGAGGTCAGAGAGAGAATTACACCTGAAATATTAAATCCTTTGAACCTCAGTGTTTACGCCTTTAAGTGTTGCCATGGAGACGTGTTTACAGGTTTTATCGCGATTATTCTGAATGAACAAGAAAAACTTCCTCACCACAGGATCGGCCCTCACATCCTCCCTGCTCTCCTCTCCACAGACCTGCTCTCCTCTCCACAGACCTGCTCTCCTCTCCACAGACCTGCTCTCCTCTCCACAGACCTGCTATCCTCTCCACAGACCTGCTCTCTGCTCTCCTCTCCACAGACCTGCTATCCTCTCCACAGACCTGCTCTCCTCTCCACAGACCTGCTCTCCTCTCCACAGACCTGCTCTCTGCTCTCCTCTCCACAGACCTGCTCTCCTCTCCACAGACCTGCTCTCTGCTCTCCTCTCCACAGACCTGCTCTCCTCTCCACAGACCTGCTCTCCTCTCCACAGACCTGCTCTCTGCTCTCCTCTCCACAGACCTGCTCTCCTCTCCACAGACCTGCTCTCCTCTCCACAGACCTGCTCTCTGCTCTCCTCTCCACAGACCTGCTCTCCTCTCCACAGACCTGCTCTCCTCTCCACAGACCTGCTCTCTGCTCTCCTCTCCACAGACCTGCTCTCTGCTCTCCTCTCCACAGACCTGCTCTCCTCTCCACAGACCTGCTCTCTGCTCTCCTCTCCACAGACCTGCTCTCTGCTCTCCTCTCCACAGACCTGCTCTCTGCTCTCCTCTCCACAGACCTGCTCTCCTCTCCACAGACCTGCTGTCCTCTCCACAGACCTGCTCTCTGCTCTCCTCTCCACAGACCTGCTCTCTGCTCTCCTCTCCACAGACCTGCTCTCCTCTCCACAGACCTGCTCTCTGCTCTCCTCTCCACAGACCTGCTCTCTGCTCTCCTCTCCACAGACCTGCTCTCCTCTCCACAGACCTACTCTCCTCTCCACAGACCTGCTCTCTGCTCTCCTCTCCACAGACCTGCTCTCTGCTCTCCTCTCCACAGACCTGCTCTCTGCTCTCCTCTCCACAGACCTGCTCTCCTCTCCACAGACCTGCTCTCTGCTCTCCTCTCCACAGACCTGCTCTCTGCTCTCCTCTCCACAGACCTGCTCTCCTCTCCACAGACCTGCTCTCCTCTCCACAGACCTGCTCTCTGCTCTCCTCTCCACAGACCTGCTCTCCTCTCCACAGACCTGCTCTCTGCTCTCCTCTCCACAGACCTGCTCTCTGCTCTCCTCTCCACAGACCTGCTCTCTGCTCTCCTCTCCACAGACCTGCTCTCTGCTCTCCTCTCCACAGACCTGCTCTCCTCTCCACAGACCTGCTCTCTGCTCTCCTCTCCACAGACCTGCTCTCCTCTCCACAGACCTGCTCTCCTCTCCACAGACCTGCTCTCTGCTCTCCTCTCCACAGACCTGCTCTCTGCTCTCCTCTCCACAGACCTGCTCTCCTCTCCACAGACCTGCTCTCTGCTCTCCTCTCCACAGACCTGCTCTCTGCTCTCCTCTCCACAGACCTGCTCTCTGCTCTCCTCTCCACAGACCTGCTCTCCTCTCCACAGACCTACTCTCCTCTCCACAGACCTGCTCTCTGCTCTCCTCTCCACAGACCTGCTCTCTGCTCTCCTCTCCACAGACCTGCTCTCTGCTCTCCTCTCCACAGACCTGCTCTCCTCTCCACAGACCTGCTCTCTGCTCTCCTCTCCACAGACCTGCTCTCCTCTCCACAGACCTGCTCTCTGCTCTCCTCTCCACAGACCTGCTCTCTGCTCTCCTCTCCACAGACCTGCTCTCCTCTCCACAGACCTGCTCTCCTCTCCACAGACCTGCTCTCCTCTCCACAGACCTGCTCTCTGCTCTCCTCTCCACAGACCTGCTCTCTGCTCTCCTCTCCACAGACCTGCTCTCCTCTCCACAGACCTGCTCTCTGCTCTCCTCTCCACAGACCTGCTCTCCTCTCCACAGACCTGCTCTCCTCTCCACAGACCTGCTCTCTGCTCTCCTCTCCACAGACCTGCTCTCTGCTCTCCTCTCCACAGACCTGCTCTCTGCTCTCCTCTCCACAGACCTGCTCTCCTCTCCACAGACCTGCTCTCTGCTCTCCTCTCCACAGACCTGCTCTCTGCTCTCCTCTCCACAGACCTGCTCTCTGCTCTCCTCTCCACAGACCTGCTCTCTGCTCTCCTCTCCACAGACCTGCTCTCCTCTCCACAGACCTGCTCTCCTCTCCACAGACCTGCTCTCCTCTCCACAGACCTGCTCTCTGCTCTCCTCTCCACAGACCTGCTCTCCTCTCCACAGACCTGCTCTCTGCTCTCCTCTCCACAGACCTGCTCTCTGCTCTCCTCTCCACAGACCTGCTCTCCTCTCCACAGACCTGCTCTCCTCTCCACAGACCTGCTCTCTGCTCTCCTCTCCACAGACCTGCTCTCTGCTCTCCTCTCCACAGACCTGCTCTCCTCTCCACAGACCTGCTCTCCTCTCCACAGATGTGGCTTTAAAGTTTAAACTGTTTTTACTCAGTGGGCCGGAGAAGAAGAAGGAGGCTCCACAGAAGTCTCAGTCCAGATCCGACCTGGGCGAGATCCAAGAAGAGACTCAGAACCAGACCGGGTCCCAGACCGGGTCCCAGACCGGGTCCCAGACCGGGTCCCAGACCCCGACCCTGCAAAGGTCCCAGTCCTCAGAGTCCCGCTCCACAGAACCCAGGACCGAGACCAAAGTCCAGACCGGAGCCAAAAGGTCTCCTCTGAACCGGTTCTGGTCCGGTTTAAAGCCTGGTTTTCTCTCAGACTAACCCAGACCGGGTCCAGGCCAGGTCCAGACTGGATCCAGACCGGGTCCAGACCCGGTCCAGACCCGGTCCAGGCCCGGTCCAGACCTGGTCCTTTCCTGGTTTAACCCTTTGTTTGCATCTGTCATTTTCTCCTCAGAGTCCTGAGTCTGACCTCTGACCTCTAACTGCCCCTCCCCCTCCTGCTGTAGCCCCTCCCCCTAAAGCTGTAGCCCCTCCCCCTCCTGCTTTAGCTCCTCCCCCTCCAGACTCCTCCAGCTGTAGCCCCTCCCCCTCCTGCTGTAGCCCCTCCAGGCCCCTCCCCTCCTGTAGCCCCTCCCCTTCCAGGCCCCTCCCCTTCCTTCAGTAGCCCCTCCAGCTTTAGCCCCTCCCCCTCCAACTGTAGCCCCTTCTCCTGTAGTCCCTCCCCCTCCAGGCCCCTCCCCCTGTAGCCCCTCCCCCAGCGCTGGGAGCCTGGCCCTGGTGCATTGTGGGAATCGGAGTCTTTCAGTCGCACTAACCACTTCCTGCTTCTCTTCTGTTTCAGTCTGACTCGTGTTTGTGCTTCAGAGAAGCCCCGATACCAAACCGATACCGACCGATACCGAGCCATATCACATACCAGTGCCGTCCCGGGCAGGTGCTGTCCCGGGCAGGTGCTGTCCCGGGCAGGTGCTGTCCCGGGCAGGTGCTGTCTCGGGCAGGTGCTGTCCCGGGCAGGTGCTGTCCCGGGCAGGTGCTGTCCCGGGCAGGTGCTGTCTCGGGCAGGTGCTGTCCCGGGCAGGTGCTGTCCCGGGCAGGTGCCGATCTATCATTAATACATGAGACTCAAATGAACCGATACCTGAAGCGATATCGGTGTGAGGTTTGGTATTGGCGCCTCTGTGTGTGCCGATATTTAAATGAGGTGTGTGTGAAAGGAACAGTTTGAACACTTCAGATCTGGAACGTTCAGTCGTGAGGGACGTTCAGTCGTGAGGGACGTTCAGTCGTGAGGGATGTTCAGTCGTGAGGGACGTTCAGTCGTGTGGGATGTTCAGTCGTGTGGGATGTTCAGTCGTGTGGGATGTTCAGTCGTGAGGGATGTTCAGTCGTGAGGGACGTTCAGTCGTGTGGGACGTTCAGTCCTGCGGGATGTTCAGTCCTGTGGGATGTTCAGTCCTGCGGGATGTTCAGTCGTGAGGGACATTCAGTTGTGAGGGACATTCAGTTGTGAGGGACATTCAGTCGTGAGGGACGTTCAGTCGTGAGGGACGTTCAGTCGTGTGGGATGTTCAGTCGTGAGGGATGTTCAGTCATGAGGGACGTTCAGTCGTGTGGGATGTTCAGTCCTGCGGGATGTTCAGTCGTGTGGGACGTTCAGTCGTGTGGGATGTTCAGTCCTGTGGGATGTTCAGTCGTGAGGGACGTTCAGTCGTGTGGGACGTTCAGTCCTGCGGGATGTTCAGTCGTGTGGGACGTTCAGTCCTGCGGGATGTTCAGTCCTGCGGGATGTTCAGTCGTGAGGGACATTCAGTTGTGAGGGACATTCAGTCGTGAGGGACGTTCAGTCGTGAGGGACGTTCAGTCGTGTGGGATGTTCAGTCGTGAGGGATGTTCAGTCGTGAGGGACGTTCAGTCGTGTGGGATGTTCAGTCCTGCGGGATGTTCAGTCCTGCGGGACGTTCAGTCGTGAGGGACGTTCAGTCGTGAGGGACGTTCAGTCGTGAGGGATGTTCAGTCGTGAGGGACGTTCAGTCGTGTGGGATGTTCAGTCGTGAGGGATGTTCAGTCGTGAGGGATGTTCAGTCGTGAGGGACGTTCAGTCGTGTGGGACGTTCAGTCCTGCGGGATGTTCAGTCGTGTGGGATGTTCAGTCGTGAGGGATGTTCAGTCGTGAGGGACATTCAGTTGTGAGGGACATTCAGTCGTGAGGGACGTTCAGTCGTGAGGGACGTTCAGTCGTGTGGGATGTTCAGTCGTGAGGGATGTTCAGTCGTGAGGGACGTTCAGTCGTGTGGGATGTTCAGTCCTGCGGGATGTTCAGTCGTGTGGGATGTTCAGTCGTGTGGGATGTTCAGTCGTGTGGGATGTTCAGTCGTGAGGGACGTTCAGTCGTGTGGGATGTTCAGTCCTGCGGGATGTTCAGTCGTGTGGGATGTTCAGTCGTGAGGGACGTTCAGTCGTGTGGGATGTTCAGTCGTGAGGGACGTTCAGTCGTGAGGGACGTTCAGTCGTGAGGGATGTTCAGTCGTGAGGGACGTTCAGTCGTGTGGGATGTTCAGTCGTGTGGGATGTTCAGTCGTGTGGGATGTTCAGTCGTGAGGGATGTTCAGTCGTGAGGGACGTTCAGTCCTGCGGGATGTTCAGTCGTGTGGGATGTTCAGTCGTGAGGGATGTTCAGTCGTGAGGGACGTTCAGTCCTGCGGGATGTTCAGTCGTGTGGGATGTTCAGTCGTGTGGGATGTTCAGTCGTGTGGGATGTTCAGTCGTGAGGGATGTTCAGTCGTGAGGGATGTTCAGTCGTGAGGGACGTTCAGTCGTGTGGGATGTTCAGTCGTGTGGGATGTTCAGTCGTGTGGGATGTTCAGTCGTGAGGGATGTTCAGTCGTGAGGGACGTTCAGTCGTGAGGGACGTTCAGTCGTGTGGGATGTTCAGTCGTGAGGGATGTTCAGTCGTGAGGGACGTTCAGTCGTGTGGGATGTTCAGTCGTGAGGGACGTTCAGTCCTGTGGGATGTTCAGTCGTGTGGGATGTTCAGTCCTGTGGGATGTTCAGTCGTGAGGGACGTTCAGTCGTGTGGGATGTTCAGTCGTGAGGGATGTTCAGTCGTGAGGGATGTTCAGTCGTGAGGGACGTTCAGTCGTGAGGGACGTTCAGTCGTGAGGGATGTTCAGTCATGCGGGACGTTCAGTCGTGAGGGATGTTCAGTCGTGAGGGATGTTCAGTCGTGTGGGATGTTCAGTCGTGAGGGATGTTCAGTCGTGAGGGACGTTCAGTCCTGTGGGATGTTCAGTCGTGCGGGACGTTCAGTCGTGTGGGATGTTCAGTCATGCGGGACGTTCAGTCCTGCGGGACGTTCAGTCGTGAGGGATGTTCAGTCGTGTGGGATGTTCAGTCGTGTGGGATGTTCAGTCGTGAGGGATGTTCAGTCGTGTGGGATGTTCAGTCGTGAGGGATGTTCAGTCGTGAGGGACGTTCAGTCGTGTGGGACGTTCAGTCCTGCGGGATGTTCAGTCGTGTGGGATGTTCAGTCGTGAGGGACGTTCAGTCGTGTGGGATGTTCAGTCGTGAGGGATGTTCAGTCGTGAGGGATGTTCAGTCGTGAGGGACGTTCAGTCGTGTGGGACGTTCAGTCCTGCGGGATGTTCAGTCGTGTGGGATGTTCAGTCGTGTGGGATGTTCAGTCGTGAGGGACGTTCAGTCGTGTGGGACGTTCAGTCGTGTGGGATGTTCAGTCCTGCGGGATGTTCAGTCCTGCGGGATGTTCAGTCGTGTGGGATGTTCAGTCGTGTGGGATGTTCAGTCGTGTGGGATGTTCAGTCGTGTGGGATGTTCAGTCGTGTGGGATGTTCAGTCGTGAGGGACGTTCAGTCGTGTGGGACGTTCAGTCGTGAGGGACGTTCAGTCGTGTGGGACGTTCAGTCATGGGGGACGTTCAGTCATGAGGGATGTTCAGTCGTGTGGGATGTTCAGTCATGCGGGACGTTCAGTCGTGTGGGATGTTCAGTCGTGAGGGACATTCAGTCGTGTGGGATGTTCAGTCATGCGGGACGTTCAGTCATGCGGGACGTTCAGTCGTGTGGGATGTTCAGTCGTGAGGGACGTTCAGTCGTGTGGGATGTTCAGTCGTGAGGGACATTCAGTCGTGTGGGATGTTCAGTCGTGTGGGATGTTCAGTCGTGAGGGACATTCAGTCGTGAGGGATGTTCAGTCGTGTGGGATGTTCAGTCATGCGGGACGTTCAGTCGTGTGGGATGTTCAGTCGTGAGGGACATTCAGTCGTGTGGGACGTTCAGTCGTGAGGGATGTTCAGTCGTGTGGGATGTTCAGTCGTGAGGGATGTTCAGTCGTGAGGGACATTCAGTCGTGAGGGATGTTCAGTCGTGTGGGATGTTCAGTCGTGTGGGATGTTCAGTCGTGAGGGACATTCAGTCGTGAGGGATGTTCAGTCGTGTGGGATGTTCAGTCATGCGGGACGTTCAGTCGTGTGGGATGTTCAGTCGTGAGGGATGTTCAGTCGTGTGGGATGTTCAGTCATGCGGGACGTTCAGTCCTGTGGGATGTTCAGTCATGCGGGACGTTCAGTCGTGTGGGATGTTCAGTCGTGAGGGACATTCAGTCGTGTGGGACGTTCAGTCGTGAGGGACATTCAGTCGTGTGGGACGTTCAGTCGTGAGGAATGTTCAGTCGTGTGGGATGTTCAGTCGTGAGGGATGTTCAGTCGTGTGGGATGTTCAGTCGTGTGGGATGTTCAGTCGTGTGGGATGTTCAGTCGTGAGGGATGTTCAGTCGTGAGGGACGTTCAGTCGTGTGGGATGTTCAGTCATGCGGGACGTTCAGTCGTGTGGGATGTTCAGTCATGCGGGACGTTCAGTCGTGTGGGATGTTCAGTCGTGAGGGACATTCAGTCGTGTGGGATGTTCAGTCGTGTGGGATGTTCAGTCGTGAGGGACGTTCAGTCGTGTGGGATGTTCAGTCGTGTGGGATGTTCAGTCGTGAGGGATGTTCAGTCGTGAGGGACGTTCAGTCGTGTGGGACGTTCAGTCCTGCGGGATGTTCAGTCGTGTGGGATGTTCAGTCGTGTGGGATGTTCAGTCGTGAGGGACGTTCAGTCGTGTGGGATGTTCAGTCGTGAGGGATGTTCAGTCGTGAGGGACGTTCAGTCGTGTGGGATGTTCAGTCCTGCGGGATGTTCAGTCGTGTGGGATGTTCAGTCGTGAGGGACGTTCAGTCGTGTGGGATGTTCAGTCGTGAGGGATGTTCAGTCGTGAGGGACGTTCAGTCGTGAGGGACGTTCAGTCGTGTGGGATGTTCAGTCGTGAGGGATGTTCAGTCCTGCGGGATGTTCAGTCCTGCGGGATGTTCAGTCGTGTGGGATGTTCAGTCGTGAGGGATGTTCAGTCGTGAGGGACGTTCAGTAGTGAGGGACATTCAGTCGTGAGGGACGTTCAGTCGTGAGGGACGTTCAGTCGTGTGGGATGTTCAGTCGTGAGGGATGTTCAGTCGTGAGGGACGTTCAGTCGTGTGGGACGTTCAGTCCTGCGGGATGTTCAGTCGTGCGGGATGTTCAGTCGTGTGGGATGTTCAGTCGTGTGGGATGTTCAGTCGTGAGGGACGTTCAGTCGTGTGGGATGTTCAGTCCTGTGGGATGTTCAGTCGTGTGGGATGTTCAGTCGTGAGGGACGTTCAGTCGTGTGGGATGTTCAGTCGTGAGGGATGTTCAGTCGTGAGGGATGTTCAGTCGTGAGGGATGTTCAGTCGTGAGGGACGTTCAGTCGTGAGGGACGTTCAGTCGTGTGGGATGTTCAGTCGTGTGGGATGTTCAGTCCTGTGGGATGTTCAGTCGTGAGGGACGTTCAGTCGTGTGGGATGTTCAGTCCTGTGGGATGTTCAGTCGTGTGGGATGTTCAGTCGTGAGGGATGTTCAGTCGTGAGGGACATTCAGTCGTGAGGGACATTCAGTCGTGAGGGATGTTCAGTCGTGAGGGACGTTCAGTCGTGAGGGATGTTCAGTCGTGAGGGATGTTCAGTCGTGAGGGACGTTCAGTCCTGTGGGATGTTCAGTCGTGCGGGACGTTCAGTCGTGTGGGATGTTCAGTCGTGAGGGATGTTCAGTCGTGAGGGATGTTCAGTCGTGAGGGATGTTCAGTCGTGAGGGATGTTCAGTCGTGAGGGACATTCAGTCGTGTGGGATGTTCAGTCATGCGGGACGTTCAGTCATGCGGGACGTTCAGTCGTGTGGGATGTTCAGTCGTGTGGGATGTTCAGTCGTGTGGGATGTTCAGTCGTGAGGGACATTCAGTCGTGTGGGATGTTCAGTCATGGGGGACGTTCAGTCGTGAGGGATGTTCAGTCGTGTGGGATGTTCAGTCATGCGGGACGTTCAGTCGTGTGGGATGTTCAGTCGTGAGGGACATTCAGTCGTGTGGGATGTTCAGTCGTGAGGGACGTTCAGTCATGCGGGACGTTCAGTCGTGTGGGATGTTCAGTCGTGAGGGACGTTCAGTCGTGTGGGATGTTCAGTCGTGAGGGACATTCAGTCGTGTGGGATGTTCAGTCGTGAGGGACGTTCAGTCCTGTGGGATGTTCAGTCGTGAGGGACATTCAGTCGTGAGGGATGTTCAGTCGTGTGGGATGTTCAGTCATGCGGGACGTTCAGTCGTGTGGGATGTTCAGTCGTGAGGGACATTCAGTCGTGTGGGACGTTCAGTCGTGAGGGATGTTCAGTCGTGTGGGATGTTCAGTCGTGTGGGATGTTCAGTCGTGTGGGATGTTCAGTCGTGAGGGATGTTCAGTCGTGAGGGACGTTCAGTCGTGTGGGATGTTCAGTCATGCGGGACGTTCAGTCGTGTGGGATGTTCAGTCATGCGGGACGTTCAGTCGTGTGGGATGTTCAGTCGTGAGGGACATTCAGTCGTGTGGGATGTTCAGTCGTGTGGGATGTTCAGTCGTGAGGGACGTTCAGTCGTGTGGGATGTTCAGTCGTGTGGGATGTTCAGTCGTGAGGGATGTTCAGTCCTGCGGGATGTTCAGTCGTGAGGGATGTTCAGTCGTGAGGGACATTCAGTCCTGTGGGATGTTCAGTCGTGAGGGATGTTCAGTCGTGAGGGACGTTCAGTCGTGTGGGATGTTCAGTCATGCGGGACGTTCAGTCCTGCGGGACGTTCAGTCGTGAGGGACGTTCAGTCGTGTGGGACGTTCAGTCGTGCAGGACGTTCAGACGTATCATGTGGGATGTTCAGTCGTGTGGGACGTTCAGTTGTGCGGGACATTCAGTCGTGTGGGGCATTCAGTCGTGTGGGACGTTCAGTCGTGCAGGACGTTCAGTCGTGAGGGACGTTCAGTCGTGCGGGACGTTCAGTCGTATCATGTGGGACGTTCAGTCATGCGGGACGTTCAGTCGTGTGGGACGTTCAGTTGTGCGGGACGTTTAGTCATATCATGTGGGACGTTCAGTCTTGCGGGACGTTCAGTCATATGTGGGACATTCAATCGTACGGGACAATCAGTCGTGTGGGACGTTCAGTCGTGCGGGACGTTCAGTCATATGTGGGACATTCAGTCATGCGGGACGTTCAATCGGGAGGGACGTTCAGTCGTGCGGGACGTTCTGTCGTGTGGGACGTTCAGTCATATCATGTGGGACGTTCAGTCGTGTGGGACGTTCAATTGTGAGGGACGTTCAGTCATGTGGGACGTTCAGTTTGAACAGAAACTCTGATGGGTTCAACAGTTACTTTAAAGTTTTGAGGATTTAAATGTTCCACAAAATTCTTACCTGTCCTAATGTGTCTGTTGTGCGTCTGTTGTGCGTCTGTTGTGTCTGTTTTGCGTCTGTTGTGTGTCTGTTGTGCGTCTGTTGTGCGTCTGTTGTGCATCTTTTGTGCGTCTGTTGTGTGTCTGTTGTGTGTCTGTTGTGCGTCTGTTGTGCGTCTCTTGTGCGTCTCTTGTGCGTCTGTTGTGTCTGTTGTGCATCTGTTGTGTCTGTTGTGCGTCTGTTTTGCGTCTGTTGTGCGTCTGTTGTGCGTCTGTTGTGCGTCTGTTGTGTCTGTTGTGCATCTGTTGTGTCTGTTGTGTGTTGTGCATTTGTTTTGCGTCTGTTGTGCGTCTCTTGTGTGTCTGTTGTGCGTCTGTTGTGCATCTTTTGTGCGTCTCTTGTGTGTCTGTTGTGCGTCTATTGTGCGTCTGTTGTGTCTGTTGTGCGTCTCGTGTGTCTGTTGTGTGTCTGTTGTGTGTCTGTTGTGCGTCTATTGTGCGTCTGTTGTGTCTGTTGTGCGTCTCGTGTGTCTGTTGTGTGTCTGTTGTGCGTCTGTTGTGCGTCTCTTGTGCGTCTGTTGTGCGTGTGTTGTGCGTCTGTTGTGCCTCTGTTGTGTCTGTTGTGCGTGTGTTGTGCGTCTGTTGTGCCTCTGTTGTGTCTGTTGTGCGTGTGTTGTGTGTCTGTTGTGCGTGTGTTGTGCGTCTGTTGTGTGTCTGTTGTGCGTGTGTTGTGCGTCTGTTGTGCGTCTGTTGTCTGTTGTGCGTGTGTTGTGTGTCTGTTGTGCGTCTGTTGTGCGTCTGTTATGTCTGTTGTGCGTCTGTTGTGTGTTGTGCGTCTGTTGTGCGTCTCTTGTGCGTCTGTTGTGCGTCTCTTGTGTGTCTGTTGTGCGTGTGTTGTGCGTCTCTTGTGTGTCTGTTGTGCGTGTGTTGTGTGTCTGTTGTGCGTGTGTTGTGCGTCTGTTGTGCGTGTGTTGTGTGTCTGTTGTGCGTCTGTTGTGTGTCTGTTGTGTGTCTGTTATGTCTGTTGTGCGTGTGTTGTGCATCTGTTGTGTCTGTTGTGTGTCTCTTGTGTGTCTGTTGTGCGTCTGTTATGTCTGTTGTGCGTCTGTTGTGCGTCTGTTGTGCGTCTCTTGTGCGTCTGTTGTGCGTGTGTTGTGTGTCTGTTGTGCGTGTGTTGTGCGTCTGTTGTGCGTCTGTTGTGCGTCTGTTGTGCGTGTGTTGTGCGTCTGTTGTGCCTCTGTTGTGTCTGTTGTGCGTGTGTTGTGTGTCTGTTGTGCGTGTGTTGTGTGTCTGTTGTGCGTGTTTTGTGCGTCTGTTGTGTGTCTGTTGTGCGTCTGTTGTCTGTTGTGTGTCTGTTGTGCGTCTGTTGTGCGTGTGTTGTGCGTCTGTTGTGCGTCTGTTGTGTGTCTGTTGTGCGTGTGTTGTGCGTCTGTTGTGCGTGTTTTGTGCGTCTGTTGTGTGTCTGTTGTGCGTCTGTTGTCTGTTGTGTGTCTGTTGTGCGTGTGTTGTGTGTCTGTTGTGCGTGTGTTGTGCGTCTGTTGTCTGTTGTGTGTCTGTTGTGCGTGTGTTGTGTGTCTGTTGTGCGTGTGTTGTGTGTCTGTTGTGCGTCTGTTGTCTGTTGTGTGTCTGTTGTGCGTGTGTTGTGCGTCTGTTGTGCGTCTGTTGTGTGTCTGTTGTGCGTGTGTTGTGTGTCTGTTGTGCGTGTTTTGTGCGTCTGTTGTGTGTCTGTTGTGCGTCTGTTGTCTGTTGTGTGTCTGTTGTGCGTGTGTTGTGTGTCTGTTGTGCGTGTGTTGTGCGTCTGCTGTGCGTCTGTTGTGCGTCTGTTATGTCTGTTGTGCGTCTGTTGTGTCTGTTGTGCGTGTGTTGTGTGTCTGTTGTGCATGTGTTGTGCGTCTGTTGTGCGTCTGTTGTGCGTCTGTTGTGTGTCTGTTGTGCGTGTGTTGTGTGTCTGTTGTGCGTGTTTTGTGCGTCTGTTGTGTGTCTGTTGTGCGTCTGTTGTCTGTTGTGTGTCTGTTGTGCGTGTGTTGTGTGTCTGTTGTGCGTGTGTTGTGCGTCTGCTGTGCGTCTGTTGTGCGTCTGTTATGTCTGTTGTGCGTCTGTTGTGTCTGTTGTGCGTGTGTTGTGTGTCTGTTGTGCATGTGTTGTGTGTCTGTTGTGCGTCTGTTGTGTGTCTGTTGTGCGTCTGTTGTCTGTTGTGTGTCTGTTGTGCGTGTGTTGTGTGTCTGTTGTGCGTGTGTTGTGTGTGTGTTGTGTCTGTTGTGTGTCTGTTGTGTGTCTGTTGTGCATCTGTTGTGCGTCTGTAGGGGTGGCAGTTCCAGACGTTCTCTCGATCGTGATGACGACCGTCTCCACAGAGCCGCCTCGACCTCCAAAGTGTTAGCGCGCGTCGCTAAACAGGCACACAGGTGAGGCCACCTGACTCCTCCCCCTCCTGACTCCTCCCCCTCCTGACTCCTCCCCTTCCTGACTCCTCCCTCTTGACTTCTCCCTCCTGACTCCTCCCCCTCCTGACTCCTCCCCCTCCTGACTCCTCCTCTCTCTTGACTTCTCCCTCCTGACTCCTCCCCCTCCTGACTCCTCCCCCTCCTGACTCCTCCTCCCTCTTGACTTCTCCCTCTTGACTTCTCCCTCCTGACTCCTCCCCCTCCTGACTCCTCCCTCTTGACTCCTCCCTCCTGACTCCTCGTGACCTTTGACCTCATGTGTTTTGTGTTTCAGGAGTAAAGATCCTGTGGTGAGTCCAGGTGAGTCCAGAACTTCAGAACCCACAAGAAAAGGGTTTGTGTTTAGTCCTGGTCCGGTCCTGGTCCAGTCCTGGTCTGGTCCTGGTCCAGTCCTGGTCTGGTCCTGGTCCAGTCCTGGTCTGGTCCTGGTCCGGTCCTGGTCCAGTCCTGGTCTGGTCCTGGTCCAGTCCTGGTTTAGTCCCTGGTAGTGGATTTGCTGACCCGGTTTTTGCGGTCCACAGATGGTGTTAGGGGCGCTGTGGTGAGTCTGTAGTTTCCCATAGAGTCCAGTTAAAAGGATCTGCCCTCGTGCCTCGTAGCAAGACACTTCTGTAGCTCTGAGTCTGTCCCGTCACATCCCCGTCTGTAGAGCAGTGGCCTCAGAGCGTCTGTACGGGTCTGGACCTGGTCTAGTCCTGATCCAGTCCTGGTTCAGACACTTTGAGGCTCGTTCATGTTTTAGTTTCATTTTGTCATATTTTTATTTGTTTATTTTGTGATTTTTTTTTCATGTGTCTCATTCAGCCAAAATGTCCACGCGAGAAAAGACCAAAGAGACGCAGGCAGGTGAGTCGCAGAACGAGTCCAAGATCTGGTCCAGGTCCGGTCTGACTCCGGTCTGACTCCGGTCTGACTGCGGTCTGACTCCGGTCTGACTCCGGTCTGACTCCGGTCTGACTCCGGTCTGACTCCGGTTTGACTCCGGTCTGACTCCGGTTTGACTCCGGTCTGACTCCGGTCTGACTCCGGTCTGACTGCGGTCTGACTGCGGTCTGACTGCGGTCTGACTCCGGTCTGACTCCGGTCTGACTCCGGTCTGACTCCGGTCTGACTCCGGTCTGACTCCGGTCTGACTCCGGTCTGACTCCGGTCTGACTCCGGTCTGACTCCGGTCTGACTGCGGTCTGACTCCGGTCTGACTCCGGTCTGACTCCGGTCTGACTCCGGTCTGACTGCGGTCTGACTGCGGTCTGACTCCGGTCTGACTCCGGTCTGACTCCGGTCTGACTGCGGTCTGACTCCGGTCTGACTCCGGTCTGACTGCGGTCTGACTGCGGTCTGACTGCGGTCTGACTGCGGTCTGACTCCGGTCTGACTCCGGTCTGACTCCGGTCTGACTCCGGTCTGACTGCGGTCTGACTCCGGTCTGACTGCGGTCTGACTCCGGTCTGACTCCGGTCTGACTGCGGTCTGACTCCGGTCTGACTCCGGTCTGACTCCGGTCTGACTCCGGTCTGACTGCGGTCTGACTCCGGTCTGACTCCGGTCTGACTCCGGTCTGACTCCGGTCTGACTCCGGTCTGACTCTGGTCTGACTCCGGTCTGACTCCGGTCTGACTCCGGTCTGACTCCGGTCTGACTCCGGTCTGACTCCGGTCTGACTCCGGTCTGACTCCGGTCTGACTCCGGTCTGACTCCGGTCTGACTCCGGTCTGACTCCGGTCTGATTGCGGTCTGACTCCGGTCTGATTGCGGTCTGACTCCGGTCTGATTGCGGTCTGACTCCGGTCTGACTCCGGTCTGACTCCGGTCTGACTGCGGTCTGACTCCGGTCTGACTCCGGTCTGACTCCGGTCTGATTGCGGTCTGACTCCGGTCTGATTGCGGTCTGACTCCGGTCTGATTGCGGTCTGACTCCGGTCTGACTGCGGTCTGACTGCGGTCTGACTGCGGTCTGACTCCGGTCTGATTGCGGTCTGACTGCGGTCTGACTGCGGTCTGACTCCGGTCTGACTCCGGTCTGACTGCGGTCTGACTCCGGTCTGACTCCGGTCTGACTCCGGTCTGACTGCGGTCTGACTCCGGTCTGACTCCGGTCTGACTCCGGTCTGATTGCGGTCTGACTCCGGTCTGACTCTGGTCTGACTCCGGTCTGACTCCGGTCTGACTCCGGTCTGACTCTGGTCTAACTTCCTCTGCCCCTTTCATACTTTTAGCTAACACCGCTCATGCTAATGCCGCTTATGCTAATGTCGCTCATGCTAATGCTAACGCTAACGCCGCTCATGCTAACGCTAACGCCGCTCAAGCTAACGCTGCTCAAGCTAATGCTAACGGTAACGCCGCTCATGCTAACGCTAACGCCGCTCATGCTAACGTCGTAAACGCTAAAGTCGATGTTTGTCAATGTAAAGGAAAAATAAAACATCACTCTGAAGGTCGCTGCAGCACCTGTACTTGTACCTGTACTTGTACCTGTACTTGTATCTGTACTTGTACCTGTACTTGTACCTGTACTTGTATCTGTACTTGTATCTGTACTTGTACCTGTACTTGTATCTGTACTTGTACCTGTACTTGTACCTGTACTTGTACCTGTACTTGTACCTGTACTTGTACCTGTACCTGTACTTGTATCTGTACTTGTACCTGTACATATATCTGTACTTGTACCTGTACTTGTACCTGTACTTGTACCTGTACTAGGGCTGGGTGATATGGACCAAAAATATCTTGATATACGATATATATCTCGATATCTTTACAGGAAAAATACCCCCTCCCCCCCCCCCCCCCCAAACTACTGCAAAAACAACAAACAAATGATCTGATTAATATTCATTTAGTTCTGCACTGAAACACTCTGTGGCCCTTTGTGGACCCTCACCACAGTTTGAGAACCTCTTCTCTAAGAGAACTTCCACTGACACAGAACTGCTTCAAAGTGAAGAAAGTGCAGGATTTAAACCTGTATTTCCACATTCCAAACTGGAGTTCTTCTCTTGTTTTAAAGTGTTTAGTCTCTGCACATTTACCAAAGCAAACACACTGTGACAAACGGATTTATTTGGCATGGCTCAGGCTGCAGAGAGAAGCCCCCCAGGCCCCCGCAGGCCCCCGCAGGCCCCCCCAGGCCCCCGCAGGCTCCCGCAGGCCCCCGCACGCTCCCGCAGGCCCCCGCAGGCCCCCGCAGGCTCCCGCACGCCCCCGCAGGCCCCCGCAGGCCCCCGCAGGCCCCCGCAGGCTCCCGCAGGCTCCCGCAGGCCCCCGCACGCTCCCGCAGGCCCCCGCAGGCCCCCGCAGGCTCCCGCAGGCCCTCGCAGGCTCCCGCAGGCCCCCGCAGGCCCCCGCAGGCTCCCGCAGGCCCCCGCAGGCCCCCGCAGGCCCTCGCAGGCTCCCGCAGGCCCCCCCGCAGGCCCCCGCACGCCCCCGCAGGCCCCCGCAGGCTCCCGCAGGCCCCCGCAGGCCCCCGCAGGCTCCCGCAGGCCCCCGCAGGCCCCCCGCAGGCCCCCGCAGGCTCCCGCAGGCTCCCGCAGGCCCCCCGCAGGCCCCCCGCAGGCCCCCGCAGGCTCCCGCAGGCCCCCGCAGGCCCCCGCAGGCCCCCGCAGGCTCCCGCACACCGGGATGAGTTTATTGCCAACAGCAGCGGCCTTAATGAAAATGACCTCACTCAGTATTCAGACCTGAGTCCGAGACAAGAACGAGTCTAAAGCTCTGGCTTTGGTGGAGGAGGAAGTCCAGGCGTGGGGGTGTCTGTGAGTGGGACAGGTGTGGGTCCTGTGGTGGGACAGGTGTGGGTCCTGTGGTGGGACAGGTGTGGGTCCTGTGGTGGGACAGGTGTGGGTCCTGTGGTGGGACAGGTGTGGGTCCTGTGGTGGGACAGGTGTGGGTCCTGTGGTGGGACAGGTGTGGGTCCTGTGGTGGGGCAGGTGTGGGTCCTGCTCGGGTGGTGGAGTCGTGCGCGGTCGGAGGTGTCGTGGTTGCTCTCGCATTGGGAAACGTGCAGCTCCTTATTGTGCTGCAGAAGCATCGCACAGAGGAGCCTGTTTGTTTTCCACGTTCACACCGAAATATTTACTCTCAAATGTGAGTGAAATGAGCCACTGTAGAGCCCTGGTCCTAGTCCTGGTTTAGTCCTAGTCCTGGTTTAGTCCTAGTCCTGGTTTAGTCCTAGTCCTGGTTTAGTCCTAGTCCTGGTTTAGTCCTAGTCCAGGTTTAGTCCTAGTCCTGGTTTAGTCCTAGTCCAGGTTTAGTCCTAGTCCAGGTTTAGTCCTAGTCCAGGTTTAGTCCTAGTCCTGGTTTAGTCCTAGTCCAGGTTTAGTCCTAGTCCAGGTTTAGTCCTAGTCCTGGTTTAGTCCTAGTCCAGGTTTAGTCCTAGTCCAGGTTTAGTCCTAGTCCTGGTTTAGTCCTAGTCCTGGTTTAGTCCTAGTCCTGGTTTAGTCCTAGTCCAGGTTTAGTCCTAGTCCTGGTTTAGTCCTAGTCCTGGTTTAGTCCTAGTCCTGGTTTAGTCCTAGTCCAGGTTTAGTCCTAGTCCAGGTTTAGTCCTAGTCCTGGTTTAGTCCTAGTCCAGGTTTAGTCCTAGTCCAGGTTTAGTCCTGGTTTAGTCCTAGTCCAGGTTTAGTCCTAGTCCAGGTTTAGTCCTAGTCCTGGTTTAGTCCTAGTCCAGGTTTAGTCCTAGTCCAGGTTTAGTCCTAGTCCTGGTTTAGTCCTAGTCCAGGTTTAGTCCTAGTCCAGGTTTAGTCCTAGTCCTGGTTTAGTCCTAGTCCTGGTTTAGTCCTAGTCCTGGTTTAGTCCTAGTCCTGGTTTAGTCCTAGTCCAGGTTTAGTCCTAGTCCTGGTTTAGTCCTAGTCCAGGTTTAGTCCTAGTCCAGGTTTAGTCCTAGTCCTGGTTTAGTCCTAGTCCAGGTTTAGTCCTAGTCCAGGTTTAGTCCTAGTCCTGGTTTAGTCCTAGTCCTGGTTTAGTCCTAGTCCTGGTTTAGTCCTAGTCCAGGTTTAGTCCTAGTCCTGGTTTAGTCCTAGTCCTGGTTTAGTCCTAGTCCTGGTTTAGTCCTAGTCCAGGTTTAGTCCTAGTCCAGGTTTAGTCCTAGTCCTGGTTTAGTCCTAGTCCAGGTTTAGTCCTAGTCCAGGTTTAGTCCTAGTCCTGGTTTAGTCCTAGTCCAGGTTTAGTCCTAGTCCAGGTTTAGTCCTAGTCCAGGTTTAGTCCTAGTCCTGGTTTAGTCCTAGTCCAGGTTTAGTCCTAGTCCTGGTTTAGTCCTAGTCCAGGTTTAGTCCTAGTCCAGGTTTAGTCCTAGTCCAGGTTTAGTCCTAGTCCAGGTTTAGTCCTAGTCCTGGTTTAGTCCTAGTCCTGGTCTGGGCTCCGGGGACATAAGCAGAAGGCAAAACAAGCGAAGCGGCGAAACCAGAAGTAAACAAACATTATATCGATATATCGATATGTCACAATTCATATCGAGTTTCAAAAATATCTCGATATATTTTAAATATCGAGATATCGCCCACCCCTACCTGTACTTGTACCTGTACTTGTACCTGTACTTGTACTTGTACCTGTACTTGTACTTGTACCTGTACTTGTACCTGTACTTGTACCTGTACTTGTACCTGTACTTGTACTTGTACTTGTACTTGTACTTGTACCTGTACTTGTACTTGTACCTGTACTTGTACCTGTACTTGTACCTGTACTTGTACCTGTACCTGTACTTGTACTTGTACTTGTACCTGTACTTGTACCTGTACCTGTACTTGTACCTGTACCTGTACTTGTACCTGTACTTGTACCTGTACCTGTACCTGTACCTGTACCTGTACTTGTACCTGTACTTGTACTTGTACCTGTACTTGTACCTGTGCATTATTTCATTTCAGACTCTTTCTTTTCTTTGTTTTTGTTTCCGATACTGATCCGATACTGATCTGATACTGATCTGATACTGGTTCTGTAGTTTTGAGTCTCAGATGATCAGAGTTCAGTTTGTACATTTATTAGTGTGTGTGTGTGTGTGTGTGTGTGTGTGTGTGTGTAACAGTTGTGCGTTTGTGTGTGTGTAACAGTTGTGCGTTTGTGTGTTGCAGAGGGGAACAGTATAAAGATGTGTGTGTGTAACAGTTGTGCGTTTGTGTGTGTGTAACAGTTGTGCGTTTGTGTGTTGCAGAGGGGAACAGTATAAAGATGTGTGTGTGTAACACTTGTGCGTTTGTGTGTGTGTAACACTTGTGCGTTTGTGTGTTGCAGAGGGGAACAGTATAAAGATGTGTGTGTGTAACACTTGTGCGTTTGTGTGTGTGTAACACTTGTGCGTTTGTGTGTTGCAGAGGGGAACAGTATAAAGATGTGTGTGTAACACTTGTGCGTTTGTGTGTGTGTAACACTTGTGCGTCTGTGTGTTGCAGAGGGGAACAGTATAAAGATGTGTGTGTGTAACACTTGTGCGTTTGTGTGTGTGTAACAGTTGTGCGTTTGTGTGTTGCAGAGGGGAACAGTATAAAGATGTGTGTGTGTAACACTTGTGCGTTTGTGTGTGTGTAACAGTTGTGCGTTTGTGTGTTGCAGAGGGGAACAGTATAAAGATGTGTGTGTAACAGTTGTGCGTTTGTGTGTGTGTAACAGTTGTGCGTTTGTGTGTTGCAGAGGGGAACAGTATAAAGATGTGTGTGTAACAGTTGTGCGTTTGTGTGTGTGTGTGTAACAGTTAAAAGGCCTGTGTGTTGCAGAGGGGAACAGTATAAAGATGTGTGTGTAACAGTTGTGCGTTTGTGTGTGTGTAACAGTTGTGCGTCTGTGTGTTGCAGAGGGGAACAGTATAAAGATGTGTGTGTAACAGTTGTGCGTTTGTGTGTGTGTAACAGTTGTGCGTCTGTGTGTTGCAGAGGGGAACAGTATAAAGATGTGTGTGTAACAGTTGTGCGTTTGTGTGTGTGTAACAGTTGTGCGTCTGTGTGTTGCAGAGGGGAACAGTATAAAGATGTGTGTGTAACAGTTGTGCGTTTGTGTGTGTAACAGTTGTGCGTCTGTGTGTTGCAGAGGGGAACAGTATAAAGATGTGTGTGTAACAGTTGTGCGTTTGTGTGTGTAACAGTTGTGCGTCTGTGTGTTGCAGAGGGGAACAGTATAAAGATGTTCATCCGCGGTCGCCCCATCACGATGTTCAAACCGTCGGACGTGGAAAATTACAACGACATGAAAACAGAGCTGCCCCCAGAGCGGCTCAAACTGGAGTGGGTGTATCCTTTACACACACGACGCACAACTGTGCACACAAATATACACACACATACAACTGTACACACAAATATACACACACACACAACTGTGCACACAAATATACACACACATACAGCTGTACACACAGATATACACACACACAACTGTGCACACAAATATACACACACATACAACTGTACACACAGATATACACACACACAACTGTGCACACAAATATACACACACACAACTGTGCACACAGATATACACACACACAACTGTGCACACAAATATATACACACATACAACTGTACACACAGATATACACACACACAACTGTGCACACAAATATACACACACATACAACTGTGCACACAAATATACACACACATACAACTGTACACACAGATATACACACACACAACTGTGCACACAAATATACACACACACAACTGTGCACACAGATATACACACACACAACTGTGCACACAAATATATACACACATACAACTGTACACACAGATATACACACACACAACTGTGCACACAAATATATACACACATACAACTGTACACACAGATATACACACACATACAACTGTGCACACAAATATACACACACATACAACTGTACACACAGATATACACACACACACAACTGTGCACACAAATATACACACACACAACTGTGCACACAAATATACACACACACACAACTGTACACACAAATATACACACACACAACTGTGCACACAAATATACACACACACAACTGTGCACACAAATATACACACACACACAACTGTGCACACAAATATACACACACACAACTGTGCACACAAATATACACACACATACAACTGTGCACACAAATATACACACACATACAACTGTACACACAAATATACACACACACAACTGTGCACACAAATATACACACACATACAACTGTACACACAAATATACACACACATACAACTGTACACACAGATATACACACACACACAACTGTGCACACAAATATACACACACACAACTGTGCACACAAATATACACACACATACAACTGTACACACAAATATACACACACACAACTGTGCACACAGATATACACAGATATACACACACAACTGTACGCACAACTGTGCACACAGATATACACAGATATACACACACAACTGTACGCACAAATATACACACACATACAACTGTGCACACAGATATACACAGATATACACACACAACTGTACGCACAAATATACACACACATACAACTGTGCACACAGATATACACAGATATACACACACACAACTGTACGCACAAATATACACACACAACTGTACACACAGATATACACACACATACAGCTGTACGCACAAATATACACACGCACAACTGTGCACACAAATATACACACACACAACTGTGCACACAGATATACACACACACAACTGTGCACACAGATATACACACATACAACTGTACACACAGATATACACACATACAACTGTACACACAGATATACACACACATACAACTGTACACACAGATATACACACATACAACTGTACACACAGATATACACACATACAACTGTACACACAGATATACACACACATACAACTGTACACACAGATATACACACATACAACTGTACACACAGATATACACACACACAACTGTGCACACAGATATACACACACACAACTGTGCACACAGATATACACACATACAACTGTACACACAGATATACACACATACAACTGTACACACAGATATACACACACACAACTCTGCACACAAATATACACACACACAACTGTACACACAGATATACACACACACAACTGTGCACACAGATATACACACACACAACTGTGCACACAGATATACACACACAACTGTGCACACAGATATACACACATACAACTGTACACACAGATATACACACACACAACTGTGCACACAAATATACACACATACAACTGTACACACAGATATACACACACACAACTGTGCACACAAATATACACACATACAACTGTACACACAGATATACACACACACAACTGTGCACACAAATATACACACATACAACTGTACACACAGATATACACACATACAACTGTGCACACAAATATACACACACACAACTGTGCACACAGATATACACACATACAACTGTGCACACAGATATACACACACACAACTGTGCACACAGATATACACACACACAACTGTGCACACAAATATACACACACACAACTGTGCACACAGATATACACACACACAACTGCACACAAATATACACACACATACAACTGTACACACAGATATACACAGATATACACACACAACTGTACGCACAAATATACACACACATACAACTGTGCACACAGATATACACACACACAACTGTACACACAGATATACACACACACAACTGTGCACACAAATATACACACACACAACTGTGCACACAGATATACACACACATACAACTGTACACACAGATATACACACACACAACTGTGCACACAAATATACACACACACAACTGTGCACACAGATATACACACACATACAACTGTACACACAGATATACACACACACAACTGTACGCACAAATATACACACACATACAACTGTGCACACAGATATACACACACACAACTGTACACACAGATATACACACACACAACTGTGCACACAAATATACACACACACAACTGTACACACAGATATACACACACATACAACTGTACACACAGATATACACACACACAACTGTGCACACAAATATACACACACATACAACTGTACACACAGATATACACACATACAACTGTACACACAGATATACACACACACAACTGTGCACACAAATATACACACACACAACTGTGCACACAGATATACACACACACAACTGTACACACAGATATACACACACACAACTGTACGCACAAATATACACACACATACAACTGTGCACACAGATATACACACACACAACTGTACACACAGATATACACACACACAACTGTGCACACAGATATACACACACACAACTGTACACACAGATATACACACATACAACTGTACACACAGATATACACACATACAACTGTACACACAAATATACACACACATACAACTGTACACACAGATATACACACATACAACTGTACACACAGATATACACACACACAACTGTGCACACAAATATACACACACATACAACTGTACACACAGATATACACACATACAACTGTACACACAGATATACACACACACAACTGTACACACAGATATACACACACATACAACTGTACACACAGATATACACACACACAACTGTGCACACAAATATACACACACATACAACTGTACACACAGATATACACACATACAACTGTACACACAGATATACACACACACAACTGTACACACAGATATACACACACATACAACTGTACACACAGATATACACACACACAACTGTACACACAGATATACACACACATACAACTGTACACACAGATATACACACACACAACTGTGCACACAAATATACACACACATACAACTGTACACACAGATATATACACACACAACTGTACGCACAAATATACACACACATACAACTGTACACACAGATATACACACATATACACACACAACTGTACGCACAAATATACACAAATATACACACACATACAACTGTACACACAAATATACACACACACAACTGTACGCACAAATATACACACATACAACTGTACACACAAATATACACACACACAACTGTACGCACAAATATACACACATATATATACAGATAGACGTATATACAGACGTATAGATATATAAACTGCCCCCAGACACACATATATATACAGATAGACGTATATACAGACGTATAGATATATAAACTGCCCCCAGACACACATATATATACAGATAGACATATATACAGACGTATAGATATATAAACTGGCCCCAGACACACGTATATATACAGATAGACGTATATATAGACGTATAGATATATAAACTGCCCCCAGACACACGTATATATAGACGTATAGATATATAAACTGCCCCCAGACACACATATATACAGATAGACGTATATACAGACGTATAGATATATAAACTGCCCCCAGACACACGTATATATACAGATAGACGTATATACAGACGTATAGATATATAAACTGCCCCCAGACACACGTATATATACAAATAGACGTATATATAAACGTATAGATATATAAACTGCCCCCAGACACACGTATATATACAGATAGACATATATATATAGACGTATAGATATATAAACTGCCCCCAGACACACGTATATATACAGATAGACATATATATAGACGTATAGATATATAAACTGCCCCCAGACACACGTATATATACAGATAGACATATATACAGATGTATAGATATATAAACTGCCCCCAGACACATATATATATACAGATAGACATATATACAGACGTATAGATATATAAACTGCCCCCAGACACACATATATATACAGATAGACATATATACAGACGTATAGATATATAAACTGCCCCCAGACACACATATATATACAGATAGACGTATATACAGAC